>VZTH01007905.1:46947-71947 GCA_013397815.1 Aleadryas rufinucha | reverse complement strand
CCCAGCATCAGATATAATGAGGTTAAATACATCTCACAAGATCCTTCCCTGCTCAGTTATTTGGAAGTGCAGTGCAGTTGAATGTGCGACGTAAAGAAATGCATTACCTGAAATCTACTCCTGGCAGCTCACTTTCTTCTCCTTCCAAAGGAAATCAGGTGGGGAACATCATCTCTCAAGTTTAAGTTCCTGTTGCACAGCGTCTGCAGTGCTAAGAGGGAAAAACAATAAAGAATTTCTTATTGTTCAGCTTCTGGTATTCCTCGGGATAAGATGCTCATTGAAGCACCAGCACCTGAACATACCCTTCAGATGGTTTTCCATCCAGCTGCTCTGCCCTCTTGGAAAGGAGTAGATGAGGGATTCTCAGCCAGCCCATGAGGCATAGCCTGGCAGGTCATCCACATCTCCTATCCAGCTAATTCTGCAGCTCAATATTTAATATTGAGGAAGAAATTCTTTACATCAAGGGCGGCAGAGCACTGGAACAGCTGCCCAGGGAGTTCATGGAGTTTCCCTGTCTGGAGACTCCTGTGGCACCTGCTCCAGTTGACCCTTCCTTGGCAGGGTAGATGGACTGGAGGATCTCCAGACGTCCCTTCCAGCCCCAGCTATCCTGTGATCTATCCTCTGCCATTATAATCCACCATCATACCATTCTTCTGGGACCAAACACAGTCCTCCTCTGTGCTATCCCTACTTTTATTGCCCATTGGGGCATGTTGTGGCTGTGCAAACACTGTTGTATTCTGAAGAAAGTTATCAGGACACCATAATCTCACTCCTGTTGTCTTCTGCCCTCATTCTCTCTGCTGGTGTCCGAGTCAGGCTGATTTGACATCTTTTGGTTGCCCGATGGGGATGTTTTTGGTGGTGAAAGTGCCAGGTAACCGGTTGTAGACTTGCGAATTAAGTTTGAAAGCATGTCGGGAAGAGACTGTCTGCTAAATCATTAATATTCATGAGTGAGAAATTAATGTCCCTTTCTGCTATTTGAACTATTATTAATTCTTATTATGATTTTGAGAGCCATTATACACATTGATAGGCTAATGAACAGTCATTTATAGAGGGATTTTAAGACAGTTTGTTCCTAGGAAGGAAATGCTAGCACTCTAAGATGTGCTTTGCACTATTTCAAACCCCTAATTCTTGTTGCTTGCTTTACTGCACATCAGGGTGATTTCTACCTAATCCAACTGTCTAAAGTAAGCTACGATTTCCAATCAATCTTCTCTTTATTTGGCCTTTACTGCCATAGGATCTACAAATCTGTATTCTTACCAACTCCACTTAAAAAACGTCTATAAACAACAATTAGGTGTTTTCAGTGTTTTTGGAGCTCTTCCGTATGTTAATAGTCCTGAGGCAGAGTAAAAAATCTCTTTTCTTCAGTATCATTTCCATTGCAGATGATTCTTTGGCTATTTGTGCTAATTAATTTGCCTGGTCAGTACTGAGCTGCTAGAAAATTTCCTCTCCTCTCCAAATTGTTGTGAAAAAGAGACTGTAGTATCTGTTCTTCAAAAATTAGAATTATTAGCACAGAGGGATGGGTGTGCATTACAGTTAGAATAATGCCAGAAAGAAAGCAACTTGATTCCCATGGTGATTATATCCCTGGTCCAGCACTCAAGACCCCTTAGTCACAGCCTTGCACTGGTTAAGTAAGATTAAGGGGTCAAAAAAACCTACCTGTAGTAGGCAGCAACAAGTTCCCAATAACATTTATGGGGACTTAGTCATTTAGCAGGAGTTTTCAAGAGGAATTAGAACCCAAGAGGTGTGATGGACTCCTTATGCTGATGTTATTGTAAAGACTATGTGGAAAAAAATCCACAGCAAGCTTAGTATCAATTTTCCTGGATGCTGCTGCCATTTTAATTATGTGCATGGGAACACAACTTTGCAGTACTGTGTTATTAGGCAAAGCACTTACTCTCCACCTCCAATTTCCCCTATAAATAACTTTAGATGTGGCCATACTATTAGAACAATTTATATATGACCAGAATATTAGAAGATAATTCAGAGTGTTACAGAACCTTGAAATTCTGCTTGCCAGGCTGAAGCTGGATAATAACTGTCCATACAGCTTATATCAAAGAACTTATAAATGATAAATGGAAGGCCACAAGACTTCTGGCCCAATACTAATTTTGTTTCTTAGGATTTGGAAAGTAGGGTGTTGGGTTTTTTTTGTTTCCAACGACTTTGTCTGGTATTACTGGCAAGTCATTTTGTGTTATTTTGGATGAAATATGTACTTCTAAAATGTGCCCAAATGCTGCTATGAAGTCAGGTTCAGCCACACTTAAATTACTCAGTACCACAAATAGTTCTATTGATTTTCTGGAAGATCAGCAGATGTAGTTCAACAGATTGTCTGCAAGTAAAATTGTGCTTCATGTGAGTAAGGTGGTAGAAGTGCCAATAACTGAATCACTTAATCACCTTATTTACGGAATTCAACCCTCATGGCCATACAAACTTTTGCCAGGACTTCAGCCACTGACATCTACCCCTAAAATCTGTTTAGAAATGTTAACAGGTAAATGTGTTAGCTGATTCTAAATCTTTATTTCACTTGAACTAGTTTTCCTGAAATGTCTCAGGCAAAGGTATGGAGAAAAAGAAATTTGTCTACTACAGTCTCTGTGCACTGATGGCTGATATCCACAGCACAGGAAATATTTAAATATCCACAAGTCCTTCCAGATCTTTTCAGCTGGAGCGAGCTGTACAGACTGTGCATCTGTATAGACAGTGCATCTGTCCAACTGCAGTTAAGAAAAAACCTCACTGATATTCCACAAAGGAAAATTCCACCCAGTTCCCAAAGCTGCAACATCTGTCTCTGGTTTGGGAGGCTTGAGTTCAGGTCTTTGATTTTCTCTGCAACAGGTTGGAAAGATTACTACATTGGAAAGATTTTTTCAATGAGGTCTAGTGATTATGCCTTCATTTCAGTTCCTTATCTCTAATATGAATTTAATAGGTGCCACATAAGCACTGTAGATAAATAGGAGATTTATTGTTTAAAATGCATACACAGAGGCAGATGTGTGTATTTTTTTATATCTATATATATTTATACTCTAAATAGAAATCCTTCTGTCAGAATTGCGATTCTCCTGCAGACAGTTTTCTGAATGAACGTATCTGTTACTGCTGTGGGTTTCCCACTTGAGGCAGATGAACAGAGGAATGAGATTAATGAAAAAAAGCAGTGTTGAAAATCTGACTTGCAGGTTTTCAAGTGGAATCCACAGCCTGGTACGTCTCAGGTCTCAGTGTGGGGAACAGAAAACATGGGATCCACATCCGCCACCAGGTCTCTGGAGAAGGGACACATTCCTGAAGGGAGATTACAAAAAGATGGAGAGAGACTTTTTACAAGAGCCTGTAGTAACAGGACGATGGGGAATTGATCCAAACTGACAGAGTAGTTTTAGCTTAGGTATTAGGGAGAAATTCCTCCCTGTAAGGGTGGTGAGGCCCTGGCACAGGGTGCCAGAAATGTTCTAGATGTCCTACCCCAAGAGGTGCTCTGTGGACAGGGCTTGGAGCAACCTGGTCTAGTGGAAGGTGTCCCTGCCCATGGCAGGGGTTGGAACAAGGTGACCTTTAAGGTCCCTTCCAACACAAATCATTCTAGGATTCCATGATTTGTAGGGCACCAGATCCAGCCAGCACATGTGACTTCAGTCCTGGCAATCCCCCCAGGATCAAGCCCCCCAGCCACTTAGACAAAGCAATCCCCTCTCTCTGGAGCTCAGGATTTTCAGCCCTGAGAGGAAAGGAATCATTTCTTCACATGGGGAGAAGCAGAGCCATAGGCACCTAAAGATCCTCAAAGGTCACAATTGTAGTACCTAATTAGCCTATGCACCTTCAGGGGTAGATGGCAGCTGAATAAAGTTTTTCAGAATTTAAGTGCCTAGACACCACCTAAGGTCCACATTAGACACTCATTTAATTTTTGTTTTTTCAAGATCTGGATTTTTTTTTTCTTTGATTGCTCTGATAGACCATTAACACTTTTTTCAAATGATTTCACACATATCCTTTCGATATATCAATTAAGGTCTCCTGGTGCACGCTAAACAGAATTCTCAATGTCATTCCTATCAATCCTACAATGTTATGTGTTACCCTACCATACAGAAACTGAAGATGGTTATTTAGCATTGTACACACGATAGAGTTTTGTGACTTTTTTGGTTAGCAAAAGTTATTAGAGAAAAATTTTTTTACAGTTTTGCTCGTCTGTGACACTGGTCTTTACTGGTCTGGTCTGACAGAATCTATGATGGCAGCACAGCAAAGCAATAAATTCTTCTTCCATGGGAAAAATAGACTTGTTTTAACCCTCAAAAGCTACCAGTGCTGTCAGTAGTTGTCAGTCCTCTCCATGCTGGTCAGTTCTCTTCATCTCCAGCATTGCCAGCATTAGTAAAAAGATTTCCTCTGAGCTTTGGCTCTTGTTCTGCTTCACAAAGGCCCCCAAGAACCCTCTGCTTGTGTGGCTCGAGACAACATGTTGCAGAAACTCACATCTATCTGGGCAATGATCACGCTTTGGTCTTCAGCACACCAAAGCAAATTTTGCTCTGAATAATGTAACTTTTGAGGAGTTTGCACAGAAGCTGTCTGCACCAAAATCAGGCAAAAATTAAAAAAAAAACCAAAACAACTGTGTCAGGAGGCAATAAAAAAATCAAGTCATCGATACATAATCATGACCAAAGAACTGAGCTGCATTGGTTGAAAATATAATGTAGGAAGGACCTGCTCTGAGCTACTATGCAGTGTTATGAAAATAGTAGCTGGGAAACAGAAAGGAAGTAAATACATTCATTTATTCTGACAGTCATAACATCCTTGTATCATCTTGGTGGAAAGTTACAAAAGATGTCTAAAGAGATTTTCAAAAGACATCTAAAGAAACCTCACTCGAGGCTTACAAAGAACAAGGCTCAAGGCCAACTCGTCTTGGAAAGACAAGTCAGCATATTGCACTGTAAGAAATCCATGACAGTCTCTTAACATCATCACGTAATAGGTTCCTGAGAAACCAAATCTTATCAGTCTCTGGCATTATGCAAATTTCTGTCATAATCTCAATCTGTGGGCTTCGAGTCCTAATCAAACTGCCTTCAGATTCACAGTTGGCGAGCCTCCTATTGAAATCGTTTCTCTATCCTCCATTTACTTGTCCAAGGAAGTTTTGGGGCTTGGCATGGCATCAGAAAGCCTCAATTTCATGTGAACATGGTGATTTATAAACAAATCCAAGGTCACCACAATATATTTCACATGATACATCATAATTAATACACTTTTTTGGCCAAATTTAAATATCGGAAGACAGTAGAGATCCATAAACTAATGTGAACAGAAAAAAACCGACGGTGTAGAAACAAGAAAGAATCAAAAGTTAAGGTGCAAGTTTTTTAAAAATTTCTTTAAAAAAAGGAATGGTTTAATGAGTAGCATAATCTCAGGGATCACCAACCATGCAAATGTATGAATACATGTGTGGTATATACACTCTCCAAGACACAATAACACTAAAAATAATAGCAGCTAATTCAGAATGTGTTATTGGGTATTTTCAGTGGGGTTTCAATAGTATTAAATCCATTTTTGAAATATTCTTGAAACCTTATCTGGAAAGTTGTGTGAATATCTGATTCAAGAATGATTAACTGATATTGGCAGAGAAGGAAAAAGCCCTCACATTTTAGAAGAGATGTTAGATGATACAGGAGACAGAGAGACAAGAGAAGGCTTCTAATCTGTGGGTGTTAACAAAATATAGATTAAAAGTGTACATGATCATCCTGAGTGAAACAAATAAGTAAAAGAAAATGTAAGTAAAAAATTTTTAAATATATTTAAGCTGTAACATTCCCAACATTATAGATACCATATTCTAACACAGTCTTCACTTAAATTCAAGCCAATAACAAAGAATATCTCCACTGAAGATATAAATGGAGGCTGTTGTATTTGCAATAGAAGCAAACTGGTAACCAAAGAGGTTCACTCCAGGCTTTCTGTTCCCAGGAGGTGTCAAGGAACAATATGTCCTGGTAACCTCCCAGTTCTTTCTCAATGACCTTTTCTTCACAGTTGCAAACTGTTTCTGCTCAACAACATTTTTAAATAGATCTTTTCAGGTCTGGAAGCAACTGTTTTAGGGGGAAAAAAATTAAAAATTGGAGGTCATGTCTTTGAATAGATTTTTCTTTTGAGGTGTAAAGTAGCCCAACCTAAGAAATCAAAAAATGTTAAAAAAAAAAAAAAAAGAAAGACATTAATAGGTAAAGCATTTCTTCCTTCTTTTCTTTTTCTTGGAAAGTTTTAATTAAATTGTTGGAAGGGAAATGAAAACAAAATCTACACAGGAAAATTTACCTCCTCTGCAGGGCTTTTCCCTGTGAAGGATGCTCAGGTAACACCTGTCAATAGGCAGTCTGATTCTAGATTGATTTTGGGGTTTATTTTTCTAAACAAGACCCTCTGGCTCTAGAAACAAGATACGTTGTGATATTTACTAATCCTTTTATTCGGCTAGCACACAATTCTGCTAAAAAAGAACGCATCATAAAACTCTTAAATGTACACTGAAACAACATGCTAACAGGATTTTCCCCTTTGTAAACTTTACCTAACACAGTGTTCTGGTGATCCCATCAAATGAAACAATATTTAAATTATATTTAATGAATAAAATTTACCTTTTGAGGAAAAGAGGAGACTCTGCAGAACCTCACTGAAAGGGCTTACACCAGTGATTAAAATTGTCTTAATATTACAGGGACAGAAAAACAGTTTAATTTGCTCTTATAAATATGGTGGAGGCTTTCCAACTATCATCAAAGGAAATTAGAAAGTTTTAAAAGAATCTGGACTTGGATTTTTCTATCATGAAAAAGTTTGCGTAGGAGGGACATTCTCCCCCAGCTTAGACTTTTTTGTTATTACAGTTATAATTTTTTTAGCATAGCAGAAATTTTATTGCGGATGCCTGGCCTGTCTCTTAACTCATGCTAATTATATTCATAATTAAATGTTAAACAAGAATTGACTAGGCCAACTGGCTTGCACAGGTGTTTGTGATATGAATGGTTTAATGCTCCCACAATAAATTATTGGATACAAATCTGCAGTACTCTACACAGAGAAAACCCTTTTCAAGAACTTTGATGTACGTGGTAGGTCCAACACTGTGCTTTGAAGCCAGGGCTTGCAAACAGCATTTAAAAGAGAGTTTTATGTCTAAACTCTGACTTGTCCTTGATTTCATGAGCATTAACATGGCTAAAAGGTTTTTTTTCTGAGTTCTTACCTGCCATGGTATGCAGGTATTCTGAGCATTAACATTTATGGGAAGGTGGAGTAGTCACTGGATGCTTGGTGGAAATGTCATCTGCCTCATTTCAACTTGCAAAACAGTAGTTTATATTTGTGACTAATGACCGGATTAATCACAGAGGCTCCAGAAACTCTGTTAGCTTTACATCCATTGCTGGCTCTCAGAGGATGGAATCAAACATTTGCAAATGGAGAAAGACTGGGGTTTCAGTTTGTTCCTCTTCCATTTGATTTTGAGGTGTGGAAAATAGTCTGTTTGTGTAATTTAAATTTCATCTGTGGTTAGGAGACTCTTTTTGTAGGGGCAAAGAACTGGCCCAGGGCAGCGATGGAGTCACCATCCCTGGAGAGATTTAAAAGTGGTGTAGATGGGGCACTTGGGGACATGGGGTAGTGCTGGGGAAATGGTTGGACTTGATGATTTTAAAGGTCTTTTCCAACCTAAATGATCCTGTGATTCTATGAAACAAAGGGCATAAGGAAGAATAAAGCCAATATGAGAGTCTGTATCTGGGTTAACATAAGGGAAACCCATGGAGAAAATCAAGCAGGAGAGAGTGGTGAAAGAGAAACTGAGAAATCTGAGCAACAACACTGGGCAGGAAAAGGCTGGGAAGAAGAGAGAGGAGGAGCTCTTTAGTGACTGTGACAAGAACCCTGTAACCTGGAGTGTTTGATGGAGGCAGGGGGAGAGGAACTTCTCTTGAGGGTTATCTGGAGCTCTTGACAAAGTGAGAATTGGCACTCTGGGTTCGAGGGGAAAAACGTTTCATCAGGCTTGTGAATGAAGCTTCCACTTGGGGAAAGTAATAACAGGAGGAGAAGCAGCCTATAAAGCCCCAGTTACACAATTTCAGAGGTGCAAAAAATGGAAGTGAGGCAGAGAAAGTGGGAAGAGAAGACCAGGAAGGGAGGGAGAAGGAGAACCTCCAAGAACGAGAGAAGGGGATGCTGAAAGTCATCCCCCACGGTGCTGTGCTGTCTTTCTCCCTCCCTAAACCTTCCTACCATCCAGAAGTTTCTACCTTTCCAAATAAGAGTAGCACCACACCTCTGTGTGGTGGCAAGTTGGATCTGAACCAGCGAAGATTAGCATGATAATGTCTAGGTGAAAGAAAAGGTAACAACTGAGTTGTTCTGTGGTCCTCATCATGTAGATATTTGAGAACCTGGTGCACTATTTGAAGACCTATACTACTACAGCTGTGGTATTCAGAGCAGGTACTAACTTTATGGAGTATTTGTATGCATTCTAAATGTTTCAGGCAACTGAGTTAGGGGAAAGTGCATAACCTTAGCCTTCACACTTAGGACTGTGAAAAACCTTTGGGTGAGGACCTGGTAGATGAAAAATTAAGTCATATAGATCGTATTTTTTCTGTACCTTTATCACTGAGCAGTAATCAATCAGAAAGGAGTTACAGCAGCTCATTCTTTCTGGAAATGTTTGAGAAATTGTTTGGCATAGAAAAAGAAAGGAGAAATTAAAAGTTCTAAAAATTCCACAAAGTAGGCAGGTGCAGAATCAAGTCATGATTGGTCACAAAAGCGACCTCAGAGTTTACCACAACAGCAGAAATATACTAAAGGGCATAAAAAAATACATCAATGCAATGAGAATAATAACAGTAGCAGAGAATGAGAATAATAACAGTCTACAGAGTGCTCACTGAATGTCACAGAATGTCAGAGAAAAGTTGAGACACAAGTTCAAATCAGGCCGAAATTTGCCAAGGTGGAAGTCCAAGCTCCCCTTCCCTGGAAGCATCACCCCATGGCATCACTTGACACAGGCCTGGATGCCTGATTTCCCTGTTTTGAGCAGGCCTGTGTCTGCCACAGGAAATGCAATTGCAAACTGAAATACTTCGAGAAAGAATTGATGCCTCAGTGTGAGGGTAGGCTGGTGTTCTTACCAAGGCTGGGCCAGAGTTCAAAGTTAATAGGATTTATAATGTCTCGTGAGGGACACAAATTGTGAAAAACTAGTGCTGGAAAACTGGGTAATGTGGCTGTGGAAAAGCATCCTCAGCAGCTGTACTCCACCAGCTGTACCAGATAACAGCTAAAGGGGAAGTCAAGAAAAGTAAGAAATAGTGTGGGAATGGGAACAGTGAGTAGTGCTGAACATCCTCCTCCTAAACGGGTGTCAGGGAGTGTGCGGCCCTGAGGCCACAGGAACTCATCAGACATGACTTTTACTTTTAAGGATGCTTCTTGGGATGCAGGAATATTTGTTCAATCCACTGCCTTCTGCTGATAGTACAGGTATGGAATTTGAATTGCCCACAGTTTTAAAGTGAAATGCAATTTGTCTTAGTTCCTGGAGAATCAAACTGCTCCATTTGACTCCCTTCTATGTGAAATTCATCAGCTCATTAACCCTTGTGACTGCTGGTACATTTTGGCCCCAGCACTAAGGCTTTCATTGCCTGGGAAGGTAGTGCATCACACAGATAATCTCGTTGAGATCAGGAGCACCACCTCACTCACCAACAGCTCATGGCCTGACTCAAGTCACTGTTAAACACTTTTGAGTGATAATGGTAACACTGGGAACAAAAAACCTGCAAGCCAGGCACAAAACCTCTTCACTGAGGAGTGCTTAGGTGGTAAGAAAATCAAACTGTGCGTTGTTCTCTCATACAAAACAGAACTGGAGCAACATGAAAGCACTCACAAAGGTTTTAGGACCCCAAAATGTGACTGAGAGCTGGAGACCTCATGCAGAACACCTGGTGTTTGTAGCTCGTTATCAGGAGAGCCCTGGGAGCAAGGGGAATATTTTCCAAGCTGGCACTGCTGCTGTGTCCTGTAAAGGGAAAGAGCTGCACACACAGGGAAGGAGTGAGGTAGCCAGGACTAAACCCCAACATGATTTGCATGGTTCATCTCCCAAAACTCCTGCAGGTGCCATTGAAAGTAGAGGGACAGGGAGGAAATTGTCCTGGTACCTCCACGGGGTGCCTACTCACAAGGAGGGCAGATAAAGTGAGTGCACAAGCTGCAACTTCTTTTTTCTCCTCTTCCTCTTTCTTTTTTCTTTCTTTTTGTTTCCATTTTCTTCTTTCTCTCTTTCTTCTTTCTCTTTTCCTTTCTTTTGTTTTTTTCTCTCCTTCTCCTTTCCTCCTTCTCCTCTTCTCCTTTATCTTCTCCTTCTCCTTCCTCTTCCTTCTCCTCTTTCTTTTTCTTTTTCTTTTTCTTTTTCTTTTTCTTTTTCTTTTTCTTTTTCTTTTTCTTTTTCTTTTTTCTTTTTCTTTCTTTTTCTTTTCATTTTTTCTTCCTTTTTTCTCCTCCTTTTCTTTTTTCCTTTTCCTTTTCTTCTTTCTATTCTTTTTTTTTCCTTTCTCTTTTTCCTTTTTTTTACCACCTTCTTCTGTTTTCCTTTCCCCTTTCTGCTTCCCTTTCAGTTTCCTTTTCTTTTCTTTTTTTCCCCATTTTCTCTTTTGAATTTCCCTTTCAAGCAAGACCAAACTGGGAGAAGCAGGAAGGCTTGCCTGGCAGGCAGGTTTATACACGCTTCTGCAGCTCCAGCTCTGGGCTATCAAGTGCCACTTCCAGAACAGCCTTTTCCCTGGCTTGTGTTCGATTTGCATCTGGATGTTCACATGCAGCCAGAACCAACCTACGCTCTCTGCAGCTGAGGTCATTGCTTGGTTTTCTTTATACCACAGATCAGGGCACCTGATGAGGCCACATTCCTGCTGCAAGCTTAAGTGTATTTTTTTTTTTTTTTTCAAATTAGCTCACTGTGGAGAGAGAAATCCTCTACAGAGAAATAATAAACCATGATGAGAGTAACCACTTTAGGAGATGTTAGAATTTGATCCAGGATCTGTGTTTCTGCTTTGAAGCAGTAGTTGTCCTTCAGTTCAGATGGCATTTGTGAGTAGCTGACTCAAAAAAATAAAAAGGGGTCTTTTGGCACATTCTTTGGGCTGATGACAGGCAAAATGAAGTAGATTCTGTCTCAGAAATCTCCAAAAATAATCTTAGGTTTGACATAACACACCATGTCATGAAGTGATATAAGCCACATAAGCACAAAGCAGGCTTTAAATTTAAAGAAGAATAATCCTATTTTCAGATAGGATACTTTCCATCAATTTGGATAACAAATATCTGATGCAGAATATCGGCATGTTAATGTTGAGATCCCTTAAAAGCTGCAGTTCCTGGTAGCTGGTGGCTGTGGCAGCCTGCTTTCTACCTGTGCTCTCTGAAAGTTGCCCAGACCATCCACACACACACATGCATAAAAGATTTCTATCTGGAAATAATGATCTGCACCTTTTATTTTGCTGTCTTTAACCCCTCAGCACCAATGATCCAGAGCTCCCAGTGCTAAAGAGTGATGCAAAATGCATTAATGCTTAGCACTGGGAAATCCCAACTCCTGGTGCCAAGAGGTTCATAAATATAGTAATGAAACCTCTTGACTCAAAAGTGAGCACTATTTAACAGAACAAGCATGAACAGCCTTTAGGAGATTTTGCAGCTGGATTTGTTCCACTGTGTCAGAGCTGAACCTCCATGATAGTAGTTTTAAAAAACTGTGCATGGTTAAAATAGAGAGTTTAAGGAAGCCAGGCAGACAAAAATTAAAACTAAATAAATCCATGGAAAGGAAAAGTAAAGATACTGCTGCATCCCTACCAGAAAAGGAGGCATCAAGATTCCCCAGTATGAATCCAGTGACAGATGTCAAGGTCCTTGGGAAGTGTCCACTAAGCTTTATTTTGCACATGTTCCTGAACAACTAAAAAGAGTACTTTGTGTGATAATTTACTAGCAAATCAGTATCAA
Organism: Aleadryas rufinucha; assembly: GCA_013397815.1. Taxonomy (NCBI): domain Eukaryota; kingdom Metazoa; phylum Chordata; class Aves; order Passeriformes; genus Aleadryas; species Aleadryas rufinucha. The sequence goes on along the minus strand of VZTH01007905.1, from coordinate 59,758 downwards.
TAAATCAGAATCATGTAAGCAGTCATGTTTATTATATCCTTGTTGCTTAATATTCATGATAGTAATTTATTTTTATAGTACAGTTTCACTGTTATCTCCTCCTTTGCTGTAACTTTGAGACAAGCAAGCTGCAAAAGTAGAAGGTCAGGTAACCCTTTGAAGACTGTAAAAGTTCATTCACTTGGAATTTGCCTGCTTTGGGGGGTTTTTGCTAATGCTTTAGTGGCTCCTTAAAATATTTATGCTATCATTCCTAACCTAGCATTATTTATTTAACAAATATCTCTGCAAAATGAGAGTTGCAGAGCAGTGTATGGATACCAACGCTACAAATGAAGAATTCAAAATTTCTAGAACTCCTCAATTGAAAATGGTCATGAAATCTGGTGCTAAGGTCAGTATTTTAACAGAATACTTTAAAAAAATTTAAAACTTACGATTATTTAAGGTTTCCTGATGTTTTTCAGTGGCAAGACTTTTTAATCAGGATGGCAATGACAGAAACAGGAGGTTTTATCCATGGAACATGCAGAGTACAAACAACTGTAGCTTCTACCTGTCACTCCTGAAACACCTCATTACTGAGTGAGGCTTTAATAACTTAAGATCTACTCCTTAGTAGTGCATTCAGATTTAACTGAGTATCTCTTTTTGCTTTTTCACATGTACTTTTAGGAAAAAAATGGAATTCAGCTGTGCCAGTTGAGGTACAAGGACCTCTATTGTTCCTTTAGTGCAGTCATAAAGCATGATTAAGTTTAATGAGAAAGCACAAATTCAAGGATGATGTAGATGTCAAGATGTTCTCTATTTTCTATAAATCAGGAATCAACAGAATTCATTTTCTTTGCATTCTTTTTTTTAAAATATTTTTCTGTGCTGCTGATCTGCTTCACTATTTCACCTCAGACTGAGCTTGTGTAGCAGAAGAATCATTCAGTATGTAAAACTCTTCTGGTTAAAGACAGCCTGTAATTATACAATGGCCTCGTTGGTATGTCCCCTTGTCTTTCAATTAAGGATGAGCTTTTGATGAAGTTGTATTGGTTGCTGCACATAATCAATTGTTTCTCATCCAAGAACATATTTTTCATTAGACAGGAGGTGGAGGCCACACAAAAAAATATTGCTGATCAGATGAATGAAGTCTAAACCTACCTCATCACAAAGATAACATCTAAATATGCTTCAGGTTTATTTATGGCAAACAAAAAATATGACTAGGCTTCAAGAAATGATGAAGATAAGCAGACATAAAAGACATTTCTATTCTAAGTGTAAACTATCATTAAATGTATTTAGATTTATACCCTATAATTATTATGATTGTAGCAATTAATCAATCAACTGATTAACATGTAGGGTCAGCAGGACACAGTGATCTTATCTTGAAGCTTGAATTAATTAATTATTCCTTACTCTACATTATTATTTTCTACTTGTGTATGTTTTCTCAGTGTCCCTATTGAAAAAATACATCCTTTTCTTTTTCCTGTGATGTATTGAGTTGAGCACAGGAAGACACTGACGTACATTTACCAATTTGCCATCAGAATTTCAAATTAATTAAAATATTTTTAAAGCAGTGCATAATTTTTAACTACTTGTTATATTCTAATTAGCAAGGTTCAATTAAATTGTTTTCAACGTAGCAACTTAAGAGCTCTCATCTCTTCAAGTGGAGTCAAATTCAGCGGGTGTATATTGTTGCAATGATATAATTCCATGTTCATTATCCCACAAGCCAGTGAAGTCTCTCTGAGCAGAGTATTTGTTTACTGTCTATGGCAGTGTGAGGCTTTTCCAGTTCCACAGGCAATCCTGATGTAGGGAATTCTTCCTGAAATTCAGCTACAATTCAATTTGCTTTATGCAAAATTTTTTTATGCCCCTGCCCATGGCAGGGGGTTGGAATCAGGTGATCTTCGAGGGCCCTTCCAACCCAAACCATTCTAGGATTCCATGAAAAGCATCCCTTCCAACAGCCCCTTCCTTGTGCAGAACATTTCCTCTGTCTCTTTGCAGTAGAATTTGTATCACCCTGAAGTCACTGCTAGAGCTCTTGCTGGCTCCAGAGGAGACACCCTATTGCACCATCACTGTGCCCAATTTCCTCCTGCTTATCAGCCCCAAGTTTGTTTGATATTCCTCGTTCTTAAAAGCCTGTGTGAGGGGTTTTAATTTTTTTTTTTCTATCTTATGTTTTCTTACCCTTTACTCTCATTCCATAGCTGCTAGTTTCAAGCAAGCCTAGGAAGCCCTGGTGGTGTTGAAGAAAGACTTAAATGCTCTGCCAGACAGCACCCAATTCAGTGTCTTGTCCCAAAAAACATTCAAATGCTCAGTGTTTGTAAACCCACATTTTTGTGCTATTATCACCTACTAAATCTGCACTTTGCTTGTGCTGTGATGAATAAGGATAAAATAGATTTTACAGGCATCTGCCTCCCCTCTTGTGCTGCTGCCCTTTGCCCATGGAATGGCCAGCGAGGTGTGGGCATGGCCTGTCTGGGGCTGTTTTAGCAAAGCAAACCCAAGTTTCCACAGCCCTCATGCAGACACACACAGTGCAGTTCTGTTCTCCCTGTCTGCTTTTCTCTCCTTTTTTTCAGTCTGTAACACCCTACCGCAGTGAGTCCATGTCCTGATTAGGCTCTACTATTATCTATACAATCAGAAATAAAAGAGATGCTAAAAATCCAGCTGCTGGCTCTCTAACTGAGCTCTCAGGAAAGTTCATATCCCAGCCCCTGGTGGTTTTATTTTTCCAATTTTAGTGTAGGAGATAGCAGTAATAGAAGTAGGTTTGGGGGCCTTAAATAGAAAGGGTAGGAGAAGCAGTTATCATCAAGCTTTAGCTTTGAAATGTAAACTTAGCAAAGACTTCCCTGATGAAGTATACATATGGAACTACAAAATGCCACTTTTTATCCATTTGTTTTCCTGACCATAACCACGTTTTCACACTGTCAGCATTTTCATTAGAAGCTCTTTTTGTCAGAGGTTTATAACGAGAATGTAAAGATTTGCTATGGGCTAAATCTCAATCCAAGAGCAAATGTTTATACCAATTCTGAAAACAATCAGCTTGCCCATTTGTAGTTATGCATGTGTTCATCATCTGTTACTGCTTGTCCAATGCTCTGCAACTTCTGGAAGGAAAAAGAGACATCTGGAGGGAAAAAAAAGCTACCCTGCAGATAGCACACTGTATGTTCTCTTGAGTTATTGAATAAGGTACTACAGAAATGCAGCTTTTCAGTCAATACAAATATTTTTTTTTGCTTAAACCTGTCAAATTCACTGCAGAAATATTGTAATGTATGGCTTAGCCTGGTCTCCTTTTGTGCATTACTTACACGGAATTTGCTTTAAAAATTCACTGGAAATTATTCACCTAATGAACTGAGCCACTTTTGTGATGCCGGGCACGACGAATTCTTTGAAAATGTTTTAGCTTATCTTCTGGACCTGAGGGTTAACAGGGTTTTCCTGTCTGTCACTTCCACTGTGTATCAGTCATTAAGTCCCACGATGTTCTGGGGGTGAGTTAAATGTAAAAGATAATTTACAGTCTTTATCCTTCTCTGGCTGGGTTGGTTTGAACAAAAAAGGTACGTAGAGTGCACATGTATATAATGACATAAAGAAAAATTTTTACACAAAATAAACAGTTAGAAGCAGTCTATCAGAACGCCTGTATTACCTGTGCAGAGAAGGACCCAATATAAAGTTTTTCTGGGTAAAATTTAGAAATCATAGAACCATAGAATCCCAGAATGGTTTGAGTTGGGAAGAACATTAAAGATCTTGTTCCTACCCCTCTGTTATGAGCAGGAACAACTTCCACTAGTAGAAATAAAGATAAACCAGGTGCTAATCTGAAAGTTGCCTCAATTTTAGCACAGAAGATGCCTGAGGTTGTAGAGCACTTCAGGAAGCTTTGTAGTACTTGGTATTTACATACAATGCTCAGTGTTACAAGGACTTACTTTATAATAGCATTACAGTGATACTTACAAGTCTCTTTACCCAGTAAGCCTCAGGAAAATAAAAAATTGCAGCCCTCATTAGTGTTTCTCCACAAACCACAGTAAAAATTAATTGAGTCACCCCATCCTAGACACAGATATGTCTCCAAACTTAGCACCAAAGTGGCTGCATTCACTTCTAAAGTATGATTAAAGCACTTGGAAAAGTGTGTGTAGACCATCCTGTAAAGCCATCAGGGAATTTATCTTTTCCTTTGGCAAATAATTCATGAACAGTTATAGCTCGTTGACAAATCATTGTGCAGACAATGAAAAGAGTTTTTTCAGGATGAGCACACATCTGGTATGAATGTTCTCAGAAATACTTCTCCACCCTGCAATGCACAGCCCTTTTATTTTTGGGAGATTTCAAGGGAATAAAAAGGCTCACCTGAATATTTGTGACCATGCAGGCACATCAGTAGATCTACCTGGAAAAGAACAAAAAAATTAAGTCAAAAAATTCTTTCTTTTTTTAGCTTGATTCACCCAGCTGTGCTTTCAACCAGGAAGCTTTAAGAAGCTAATTAATTATGAGCTAATTAAACTTTGCACAGTCATTGTGAGACTGATAGCACTAATATAAATATTTCAGAGCAAGTAAACTGAGGCACATAGATTATTTTTGTAAATCAGGTACCAAAGCAGGCAGTGGCAGCAGCAGCCCTCTCAGTCCCATTCCCCCACTCTGCAAACATTTTTGCTCTTTCCAAGCTTCACATTTATCTAGTAAGGGTTAAAGCAAGATTTTTAAATCCTATATGAAATCTGTGCAAATATGTGTTCTGCATAAATCTGGGCCACAAAATTAATATACTTGTATACATTTTCCCCATCTGCTATATTGCTGACACATCCAGCTTGTAGCCCAGAATGTTTTAGAGAAGAAAGGGCCATCTCTATGTTTAGTGCAAGAGTTCAAGTGGAGTTAGAGACTTAGTGGTGCACTCAGGCTTCTCCACTAAACATAGAAAACAGCTTGGGGTACTTGGGAAGTTTTCTCCCAAAATGCCAAACCGCTGGTTATTGGTGGGGGAAGGAGGAGTGGTTTTATTTTTTTTGTATGTACATGAGGAATTAAACTGCTTATTTAGTGGAGCAAAAAGTTTCTTTCTGTCTTGTCAGCTATCATAATATGTGTGTGTGCCTGTGAATGTGTATACATAAGACCTATAAATTTTCTGTTTAAAAAAAAAAAAGATAAAAAACATTCAGACAAGGGTAAGGTCATCTCAAAGCCCCAGATATTGTAGGAGTAATTTTAGGGACTGTGACCTGGGAGAGGCAGCTCTTCTCTGGTTTGTGACCACAGACCCCCTCACCCCAGCTGGGGGCCTGTGATGTATTTTNCAGTCCCATTCCCCCACTCTGCAAACATTTTTGCTCTTTCCAAGCTTCACATTTATCTAGTAAGGGTTAAAGCAAGATTTTTAAATCCTATATGAAATCTGTGCAAATATGTGTTCTGCATAAATCTGGGCCACAAAATTAATATACTTGTATACATTTTCCCCATCTGCTATATTGCTGACACATCCAGCTTGTAGCCCAGAATGTTTTAGAGAAGAAAGGGCCATCTCTATGTTTAGTGCAAGAGTTCAAGTGGAGTTAGAGACTTAGTGGTGCACTCAGGCTTCTCCACTAAACATAGAAAACAGCTTGGGGTACTTGGGAAGTTTTCTCCCAAAATGCCAAACCGCTGGTTATTGGTGGGGGAAGGAGGAGTGGTTTTATTTTTTTTGTATGTACATGAGGAATTAAACTGCTTATTTAGTGGAGCAAAAAGTTTCTTTCTGTCTTGTCAGCTATCATAATATGTGTGTGTGCCTGTGAATGTGTATACATAAGACCTATAAATTTTCTGTTTAAAAAAAAAAAAAGATAAAAAACATTCAGACAAGGGTAAGGTCATCTCAAACCCGCAAATATCATAGGAGTGATTTTAGGGACTGTGACCTGGGAGAGGCAGCTCTTCTCTGGTTTGTGACCACGGACTCCCTCACCCCAGCTGGGTGCCTGTGATGTATTTTCCTGCATCGGGAGGTAAAGGAGGTGTCCCCTTGAAGACTTTATGCTGCAGGAAAAGTGCAGGAATGCTTTGTCCAGAGGCTCAGAGGCTGCACTGAGACCTCCATCGCGTGTTAGGAGGAGGTGCAGCCTGTCCAGAGCGAGCCCCTGCCCCGCGCTCCCCTGGTGCCCCAGCCTGCCTCCGCTCCAGATGCAATCAAAGTGTGTTTTCCAGGAGGTTGGTTATATATCCTGGGGAGGGAGCTTGGCCTTTTTTCACTCTTTAATTCATCCACCATACCAGATTTTGAATTTGTGCGTTGTTTTGCCATAGATGCCCAGTACACTGTGCAATTTTGAATTTCTTAGGCTCTCCTGTTCCCAATTAAAAATATGGCTGTATATTCACCTTTTTTTTTTTTTTAATGGCTTTTATTAACACTCTAATGGATGTTTGTGGCTATTGTGGCACGTCCATCTCGTGGGTTTATGGACAAAAAGCTGAGGTCCACTGAGCTGACTCCAAGTCATAAATTCAGAAGAATCAGGGTGACAGCTTTAAGTCACCAAAAGGCTCTTCTCAATCTGGAGCTCCACCTGTGGCTTTAAGGTCATGTCTGATTTGTAGAGCCGTGTACCCTTATTGTGACTTCTGTAATCTCAATTTCTGTTTCAAAAGTATCAAATCTAAGCTGCACCAATCAACGTTCTTTTCAGATTAGGCTTGTTTTGTTGCATAAATAGTCTCATATATTTTCTAACAGCCTGATCTTGAGCTCTATTAGATGTCACCTAGTAACTGGAACTTTAAAAAGATGTCATGGAAGTTGCCTGTACTTTGATTAGATATACAGCTATAGATACAGATATAGATATAGATATATAGATATAAAATTATATATGTAATGCACTGTGTACTATGTAATATATAATATATGATATTATGATTTTTTGATGCATAGCCAAGTAATACCACCTTTATAATAGGGTGGGTGGCAGGGTTGAATTACGCATCCTATTTTTTAAATGTCGGTTTATTTTTCACCTTCAGCACATCTGAAATCACCAAAATTACCCTGTGAATTTAATTCCTGGGTCAGGTCCACTTTTCAGTTCACCATAACCAGTTACTCAGTCATCTTCATCGATAAAGCAATGCTGTCTTCCACCAGACAGAGACCTCAATATTTGTCTTCTCCACACATTAGTCTTTCCCACATAGAAGCAATGCATCATATGTTTATTTGACTTCTGTGGCTTTTGCTGGTGACTCACACTGACTGCTTGGTGATGCTTTTGCAGCCAGCAGGGGAATTATTGTATCACTGTGTATAGTAATTCCCATGTCCAGTAAAACACGAAAAAGTTAAGATTCTTTACCTTACCTATATGCCAGGTAATATATTAATTGCTACTTGGTAAGGCCTTTGCTCTGTGATTTACTTTTTTTTTTTTGCTTTGGAGCATAAGATACATTTAAGGGAAAAATCAAGACTGACAAGCAAAGGAGAAAAGGAGACAAGGAAGATGGGTGCAAAGGGAATTGGGAGGATTAGAGAGAGACTTGTGCAAAGATAACCAAGGTATTTGGGTACAAATAAGAGATTTGCTCACTTTTGCGTTTTGAGACTTGCTGAAGGTTGTGTGCAGGAATCCTTGGTGGATTTTTGCAGGCCTTTTGTTAAGCAACACAGGCAGGCTTCTTCTGAAAGGATCCCTCTAAGAGAGGTCAGTGCCCAGCCCATGAAATCCAGGAGATGATTTATTAATGTTCACCACCAGGTCTTCATGTTGAATGACCATATCAGACCTCGTTTTCAGCAGACACCATCCTGGACAGGAGATAACTTATAAGCACACTCTCCAAACATTCAGAAACCTCCCAGCCACACTGCCAGGAAGCCAGGGAGATCCCAGTTTGCTGTTATGGTTGCCCTTCCCACTGATGTTCATTCATTCATTTCTTTCCATGTGAGTAGATGTCTGGGTCACCAGTCCCTTTGACCAACAGGGAGTTTTTGCTGTTATATACAAAAGGGCCATGCTGCTCTTAAATCTCCACTGCAGTTTGTTTGAAATGGTGGCTACCATATTAGAGAAATAGTGTTTTTTCTCTTTCCTGCAATGCCTTAATCTACTTGTAACAAAACACACTGATTTGAAATGAGAAACTTCTACATAGAGCTTTGTTGCTGTTATTCCACTTCTGCAGATATCTGTGGAGGATGTCCTTTTTCCACCTGTTCATACTTTTTCCCACAGCCTAGGCCAAGGTCAGCTCTGCTCTGCTCCATGTTCTCTTCCCTTTGCTTCAGTCCCATTTCCAGCTGTCCAACCCATGCCCCTTTAAAATGCAAACAAGTAACATGAGGAAACTGTCACTAATTGTTTTATTTGCTTTAAAGGGAGGAGCACACAGAGCAGGGCCTTCATTAGCTCTCTGCAAGACTCTGGGTACACCACCATCACTATTTCATCACTTCATTGCGAAGTTCAGGGGAGAAACAGGTGTTTATAGACTGGCTTCATCATTCCTTGCACCCCTTTTGCCTGTGTCTTCCTCGCACACTGCTTGCACAGAGGATGCCACAGAAACAGAGGGACATGGGAAGTGGGATTTCACTCCAAGGAGAAGAGCAAAGTGAGCATTTCCAATGAGGACACAGCACATCTTTTGCTGTGCTCTCATTTACAGCATGCATGGTGCAAAACCAGGTTAGATAAGCATCCAGTGATATGGCTTTTTCCTTTTTCTGTTTGTCCTTTACACTTGCAGCTTGTAATTGGAAAGGTGTGAAGATGAGGCACCAAAAATAGAGGGAGAAAGCCAGGTGCACAAGTTCATGTGTAATCTCAGAGAAAGACAGAGCTTAAATTGCAGCCAACTGAGAAATTTAGGTGCACAAAGTTAAAGCTAATAGTAAACTATCCACACACCATTTTTTTGGCAGAGCCAAGACCCCCTCCATTTGTCCAGAGTCGCAGAGTATGTGAATGGCTTTGCACGGGAAATGATTCTGAACTTTGCAAATAGCTTTTATTATAGCTCCTCTGTGACACTGCTAGAAAACAGATTAGATCATAGCTCATTTCTCTTTTATTATTCTGACAGTGATTTCATTTGTTCAGAACTTCCATTTTGCCTTTAATATCTCATATGCGGTCACATTTTGGGAGCTTTAGGATGTGCTGGTTCTGCGTGCATGTCTCTCACCTTCGCCAACTCATTACAGAGAAGCATCCTCCCTAAATAACAAATATTAACAAACATGTATGAACTTCAGATGATACAATTCCCAGTTCATTTCCTGGGCTATAACACTGCCAGAGAGGGATCAAATAAAGAGCCTGCCTGATCCCTAAAATGAGGCATGCTAGTGTGGGAAAAGTCCTTTGTTTTATACCTATAAGGGAAAAATATATTAAACCCTGACCATGCAAAGACTAGAGCAGAGAGCCCTGAGCTAGGACTGCAAAAATAAGAGAGTTTGATAGCTCAAAACAAGCAATTGAGCCAGTCATTCTCTCCTGCAATACATTCCATTTCTGCCTTTTAAAGTCAACTGATTCAGATGCTCTCAAAATGAACATGGCTGGCCCCAAACAAGCCCATTTTAAGACTTGTTTGGGGATTTTTAGCAACATAAAGTCACTGTCCCGTGGTTCTTTTCCTCCCACCTATGTGATGCTGCCAGAGAGGCCTGACCCAGGATTAGGTCCTTCCCACGAGTCTCCAAACATTACAGCGACCCTTTTGTACCATTGGTCATTGGGATTGCCTGGAACAGCCTTCAGCCTGCTCTGAAGTTATGCTGGGCAAACATCCAGCAGAAAGCTGTTCATTACAAAAGCTGAAAGGTCATTTTTGCACATACAATATCTATCCCAGTCCATGGGCAGTAATTAATGATTTAAGCCTAAAAAAACAGTGAAAACTGAACAGGGTAGAAATAAATACCAATAACCTGCAACAAAAAATCTCCAACATTGTGCACGTCTAGCAAGGATCATTACAGTTAACTAATTTTTGGAAGTAGTATCATAGCAAAAAAGCCCTATAATTTTATTTTATATATATTCAGCTGTGACATTACGATGCTTTTTCCCCATCTTATGTCTGGATCCTTTACCTACAAAAGCCTGCTGAGGGTTTGGGGTTTGGATTTTTTTTTTTTTTTTTCCTTTGGGTCAGAGGAAGATTTTTTTCTGTGACTGCAGATATTTTAAAATATATTTTAAATGTTTTCTATTATTCCCTCCTTCTGCTCTCCACACATGTTAAAATCCGCTCAGAGCAAGGGTCTGCGACAGGAGCTGGAAAGGGCTCTGTCCTTTTTTCTGGGGTTGTTTTCTTTGTGAGCCTGCAAGTACATTGCATTTGTGTGTGTGTGTGTGTGTGTGTGTGAGTGAGTGTGTGTGTGTTTGTGTGTGTGTGTACATGCACAGGCTTAGTCCTCAGGTGGAACTGTGGTTCCTGTGCTTTCGTTCTCGAAGCTGTTATTCTGGAAGGGAATGGAGGCAGCTGTGTTTACAGCTCAAGTCTTGGCATACATTTACCAGAATCTATTATTCATATCGTTCAGTATCAGGGAGAGATCTCAGGCCACCTGTCTATCTGACAAATTCACCCTTTTGTGAGCTTTCTGTTCATAGCAAATTATGTTCACATTGATGAATTGAGTTTTTATGAGCATTGCTAACTAACATTCTCACAGAAGGCCAGGGGCAATAGACTGCAAGTGTTTCTGGTCCACAAGTAAATGTTAAAAAGAAAAAAAACTGCCAGTATTTAAAAACAATTTTCCATGGAGGGATAGTTAAAATATTTGGCAAAGCCTTGATATTTATAAATTCAAGAATGTCCATAAATTATTACAGATAGTATACTTATCACAAATAAAAAAATAATAATAATTCTGCACTGCCCCCTGTGAGCGTGGAGGGCTCTTTAGTATTCTGTGTGTTAACAGGTAGACAGTGATCAAAGCTTCTAACAAATCCTTATCAGGGCTTAACACAAGGTGGGAACCATTTAGTTTTGCAGAGGGGATCTTCCTTTGAAAATCGTGCAGTGAAATCACTGGGACAGAGCAAAGTGAGCACAAAATGATGATTCACCTGGGCTTTTCAGCATGGCACTGGTTCCTATCCAAGGAGCCACCAGTCATGGGAGCAGCTGTACCCTATAGATTGAAAGACCCGTAGCTGTAGATCAAAATATTTCCATAACAAGGGATTATTGTCAGGATGTGCTGGGACAACATTGCCTATGAACACCCAAATTCCTCATGCCCCTTACTCTACAGACAATGTCAGAGACAGAGCGTGACCCACCCCTGAGATCCAAAGGGGGTGAGGTGGGCTGCAAGCCTGCAGATACAATCTCCAAATAAATAAACACTCATCTGCACCAGGTAAATCTATTTACTAAACTCTGAGGCATCTAATGTGCCATTTAATATGCCTTAGAGCACCTGAGACTCTGCACGAAGTGTCCCAGAAGCTCCTCACGTCTTGTCGCGGCCGGAGGATAACGTGGATACATCAGGGTAACTCCCTGCCGTGGTGAGCTGCCAGCATCTAAGTGGCTGAATCCCACCACAACTGCCATAAGGATGCTCTTAGGAGCCCACAAAAAAAGGGATGGCAGTGAGTGACATTGCAGGGAGAGACCTGGCACTAATAGCCTCATCACGAGATCAAATTTCCAAAGGGAAAAAATAAAGCTGAAAAGAAAAAAAAAAAAAAGGGAAAAGCACCTTTCAAGGGGAAAGAAACTCCCCAGTTCCAAGGGAAAAACGATGCTTAAGAGTCCCTCCTTAAGGCACAGAGGAGAAAAACAGGTTGGAGGGAAGGAGCCACCTGGCCGAGAGCACTGGAGCACCTCGGCCCCGTCCCGGTGGGACGCGGCGAAGGCTTCCATCGCTTCACACCCGCGCCAGGGCTGCCTCTCGCCCGCGCGGCTCCTCGCGCTGAAAGCGTGGCAGCCCTGCCTGTTGTTTTGATAGGTGCGAATGGAGCGGCTGCCCCTCGCGAGCTATCTCTGCCGCTTCCAAATCTGTACCGCCGGGGAAACAGGTTGCGCAGCGTGGCCTGCTGATCCGCGCCTGCCTGGCCAGTAGCGTGGACAGAAGGAGCACTGCTGTCGCCGTCTTCCCGAAGTTTCGAGCCGAGGCAGAGGGTGATAAATGCGGTGGGTTGCTTTCAGTGTATCAGTCAAACCGCCAGTTTGGGAGACCTTTCCCGTTAGGAGGCTTTGGATTTTAATTTCACATGTGCCAATCAGGTTGTCAAGCGCTTGGGTAGACCCCACCACCATTTTGTCAACTGGAAGCGCGGCGCGAGTTTAAGGAGCGCTGAAATAGCTGAGAGCCTGCTCCAGCTGGCCATTCCTTAATGGGAGAACATTGTTCTGCCTTCCCTGCTTTAACCCATGCCTGTGCCTAGGTATCTTCATCCGTGTCAAACAAATTTGTAGGACTGGTGATTAGTTGCCCAAAGAGCATAATATATGCATTATTAATTATAGAAGGTAAGTTTGGCTAATTGTCATTTCTATACAGTAGCACTGCACGACGATACATTTTAACAATCTATAAATAATTGATAATTTTTTTTCTTTCATCTTCCTCCCTAGTTTGCATAAAACTAATGACTTGGTAAATGTTACTCACTTCAAAATATTCCACTGCTCCTATGAAAATTAAACCAACACTGTAACCTTAGCAAATAAGGAGATTTTTCATCTTATTGTAGGTTACAAAAAAAAAAAA
>VZTH01007905.1:0-44029 GCA_013397815.1 Aleadryas rufinucha | reverse complement strand
GGGGAGAACGGTTCACCGGCTAGCATTAATGCAAGTTTTAATTATATAGCCATAATACCACTTTCCCCTCTGAGAAAGGTTGGGTTAGATTACATGGTGCAAAAGGAAATTGCAGAAAATAATAACTTCAAACCAGCCTCGCTCCTGCGAATTTGCGAGAATTTGGTAGCGTTCTCTTCGCTCGCATTTTCAGGACAGACACATTCATCCAGTTGCTAGGAAAACCAAATAATGAAAACATAGCTGGGATTTAGCAAGTTCCACTGGGAATTACCTATGATAGAGGGCAGGGCTGCACTTCCTCAGAACATGCTCCTGCTGTAAAAATTCACAAACCTGGCATTCATACAGGCATCTGTCGCTTGCTCTAATGCCAGTTCATAGTATACATACAAACATCTGCTTCCATGCACAAAGGGATACAGAACGCTTGACAGGTCTGTGTTAGCAGGGTTCGCAATGCCAGTTCTTTATGCAAAAACCCTAATGCTTCCCGTCAAGCCATTAGAAGTGATACAATCAGCCCAGGCCCCATTAAGCCATCAGTGTCCACCTGTGATAAAGATGGCCATTTGTTTTCTTAAAGCCCACTTAATGTCTGCTTAACTCAATTTGTCAGGAAATGTAGAACAATTTCCTCACAGCCTGAAATTTGGTAGTGGTTCAAAGTCAAAAGGCCAGGTCTAGTCTTATTCAAATGATATAATGAACAGTCTTCAAATCTAAATCTCCCTTGGGGAGATGCTGTTTACTTTTTTTTTTATGTTAGAAGGGAAAAAAAAAAGGGAAAAGTAAAATGTATGCTTTTCTTTGATTACTAAAAATATTGAATCCTTTTAACCCCTTCATATGGGTCAGCTGAGAAATGAACCTCCTTGCTTCCTTCTTTTGCTGGAGGTTAATATACTAAAGGTTAGGCAGAGCAGAGCAAAAATATCAGAATGAATATGCAAAAATTATTTCCAGCATATTATAAAAGTCTCTTTTTAAGCATAGAAATTTACAGTTTAAACACCTAAAAGATATATCCAGTTTTTTGCTCTTCCTGGGATCTCTCCTGGCATATGGACAAGGGGCCCGATCCCTCCTCTTGATGGCAATGCCAAGGGTGCAGGGAGGAAAGTCAGAGTGCATTTGACATCTTTGGTGGGAATTTTGCCTGGGGAAAACAGACAACAGCTGAATAAATGTGATACGGCCTCAACTTTGTGATTGTTTTGGGACACCTCCTATTTAGCATCCTAATTTTCATGTAAGGGGAAATCTGAGAAATGCTTCACCACCTCAGCCCTATCCTTCCACCCTGCTGCAGGTTTGCTCTTTTCCAAATCACTGTCCATCCTCGGGTCCTCAATGGCATGGAAGTGTGGAGATCATGGGTGAGGACCAGAGGGATGCCAATGGAAGCCCGTCTTCAGCAGGGCAAGGGGAGGCTGTGGAGGAGAGCAGAGCAGGGATTTCAGGAGCTAGCAGTGATGTCCTGTCATGTTTCCACCACTTCACCCAGCAAAAATAAGTAGTGATGGTCCACTGCTGTTGTAGGGCAGAGCACCACTCTGAAGTCACCTCTTTGGCCAAAAAAAAAGAGGGAGGAAAATATCTATGTATAGAATAAAGAAGATTTTTGATTTTAAAGACTCTTTTAAACACATACCGATAGGTTCAAGAAATTCAATTAAATTAGAAATTTAATGGATAGACGCTGTTTTTGCCTTTGAAGACATTATTTTGGAAGTGTGAGCAACTATTTGTGTTTGGAAAGGAGCGCAGGTCAAGCATTGCAGCGCAGCCTCTGCTGGCTTTAACTGCTGTTGGGGAGGTGCATTACAGCCTCGAGTTGTGCATTTGCAGAGAAAATATCACCCCGTCCAGATGCTCAAGTCTGCTCTTTCTGCGGGAAAACCTCGCACGAGGCTCTCGCAGTGTATGAAAAACCAGGAAAAGAGCTCGGCACATTTTTCCTTTTGCATGGTAGAAGTTAGAGGTGAAACACAGTCATTTCAGTCTGGATCGGACTATCCTTTAGCAAAGTCCTAAGTCTAATTAACCCCCAAAATCGTCTGATAAGGTTCATTCCTCTCCACTGCTGCCTAACTGGTTGTATGTACGCTGGGCATGCAGTACCTAAGTCAGATGCTGCTTTGTTATAATTAGGGCAGCAAATTTTGTTTTCTGTTTGGTACTTGCTGTTACATATTGCATGTAATGTATGGCACTGTTAAGGGAAAAAAATTGGAGTCAAAGTGCCTGGAAAGTTAGGTCTGCTCTGTAGCACTGTGAGATTGTTGACATCTGCCGAGGTTGGAGAGCTCAGTAAGCAGGAAATGGGGTGTCACTCTGAGTGGTAGTTTACCATTATCCTGGCATCCTAATGAAGTGTCTGCAGTGCACAGAGCTTCTGGATGGCATCTTAACGCACGGCTAAGCAAAAGCACTTCTCTCCTTGTCACTGTCATCCATCTGCCTGCACCCTACTGTAGCCAATGGGATGGAACCATGCTACAATGTGCTATAAGCCATTTAGAGTTGCACATTGCATAATCAGTCCCATCAAATATGTAAAAAATGACTATTATTGGTTATTTCCCTCAAACTCTGGCACCTGGAGTTTGATACATTAAAGTTTAACTTTTCTAAGTGCTGTTTTTTCCCATTAATTCCACATGTATTTTTGTTAAATGGGAGTGAGTTGCGAACTCGTTGTCTTGGGTCTTGCTAGTGGATCACAAAAGTTGTATGAATATTCATTGCAAATTCCACTTTATATCACATAGGATGAATTTATCAATTGCCCAGATAGAGCGGTTTCACAAAATTCTCATTTTCTTTCGCAACAACTAATTCTGAGGCATGAATAAAAAGTAAATCAATTTGGATCACAAATTGCTTATTTTCTTTATATCTAATATTACTTAGTTTCAACACTTCTTATAGATTTTTTTGTAAAACCAAGAAAATATTTTACATTATATCTGCAACAGTGGGTTGCCACAGTGTACTGCTAGTGATTAAAATTGGGACTTTTATGCTGCATGCAGTAACATTAAAACATCCTGGCATTAAAAGTGGTATGAATAAGTGATTTATATATTAATACATTAAAACCTGTGTATCTTAGCCAGCATGACTTCCAGAATATGAAGACTTACCAAATGAAAGCAGAGTTTTGGGCAGTTGATGTGTCTGGGGGAAAAAAAAAAAAAAAATTAAGCCAGCAGAGTACTCTCTTTTAAGCAAGTTTTCATTCCCTGATAACACCAAAGCTATCAAGGACTGGGGTTAAGCATTGTGTGACAGAGCAAGCTTCTAAAATGGGCAAGAGCAAGATGAATTGGCTAAGTCGGGTGTTTATTTATACAAACAAGAGGGCAGAACATAATTTAGTTGCATCAGGAATTTTTCACAGACATTAAAACTATAGCAAACATAACAGCGGGGATGCTTGCACAGCAGCACAGTGGGGAAGCTCACAGAGCGTCTGCCCACACTCCGGCTGGCTGTAGCCAGCGCCATAAGTCTCACAATTTCATTAGCACTCGAAAATCCACCTAAACCACCCCGTTCCGATTAAAAAAAATATATAAAAGGAATGAAATAAACAACCCCCGAAAAAAGAAAAAAGGGGGAAAAAAAGCCCCAGACAAGACCCGTCTTTCTCTCGGCAGCCGAATCAGTTGCGAATTGTTGGAAAAACTCTTGGCAGGCAGATTTTGCTGTAGCAACAGTGTGTGACGTTTTAACCACAGCAGAAATCTTATCCAAAAAAACAGAACAAGGTGAGAAGAGCCTGTAAGAAAATCAGGGAAAACCATGCCTAAAAAGCCAACAACAACAAAAGGTGGCAGATCAATAGTTTGATATTTTATGCAGGATCATAAATCACTGGGTTTTTTTCAGCAGTTCAGCCGTGAGGCTCGAAAGCATAAAAAGAAACCATGGCTTGTGATAAAATTAGGCATTAATGTGAGGCATAAATGCCATTTAACATTAAACATGCACAAGCCACCGAAATGCCTGGAAAAAGGGAAATGGGCGCTATAGTAAAACTATACAAAGTAAATCGGACATGAATAATGCAGCAGGTCTGAGGAGGGTCACGGGTCAGACCCCAGTACCTTACAAAATAATGAATGCATGTCAGGTTAGAGACATCCATCCCTTCCTTGCCAACGTGAGTTATTGGAGATAAACCCTGGACTTCCTGTTCTGAAACAAAGTGGCTTGTTGTAAACATCTATGTCCATTTAAAATTAATGATTAAAAGAAAGATTCGGTGGGATTCGCTTAAGTATTCTTTATGGACATGAGTGCTAAAGGTTACTTTCTTCATTCATTTTTACCCAGCCACTGTTAATGTTAGAGACACGTCATGTTTTCTTCTGTGCTCAAATGTTTATCCAAAGCTCATTTACAAAAGGGCTTATATAATAGTAAGAGGGTTTTTTTTCAATGCATTCTTCATTTAGATATAAACAAGAGACCATCTCCACGGTTTTGCTCTGTTAAAGGGAGCCAGCCCTATTTTTAAAGACAGTAACCCAAATTCTAAATATATTTTCTATGATTCTTTTACACGGCAAAACCATCTGTGATTCCCTTCAGAGTATCCTGATCTGCTGAAATTATCCCCTATGTCTCCCTAAATTTCCCCCCAAACATGCAAGAAGGATTAACTCTCCTCTCATTCTTTATTTGATATATGTGATTATAATGACTTTCTCTTCCAAAATTTTCATGGGGAAAAGAGGGTCTAACTTTCCAAAATGGTTGGTTTTTTCCCCCTCAGATTTTCACCAATTTTTAAAATAAAAAGAATGTAATTAAAAACAATATTGTTTCTTTTCATCACAACTGCTCTGCTTCCTTTTCTAGACTTAGCTGGAGAATTTAACAGCTGTTCAGAGTGTTTTCCTTCCTTTTTGCTCTGCACTGCTGGGCTTCATGATACAGCACAGGGAAGGGGGATAACTTTTCCTCACCTTTTTATAAAAACCCATGTTTAAGGATTTCCTCCCTCCATTTATGCGTGGTAAAGAGAAAAACCTAAAAAAAGAAAAAAATTAATTAAAACTCTTTTTACTCAGGGATCTGAAAGAGAAAAATTTCTAGGAATGTGGAATGGAAGTCTTTACAGAAATAAAGCGAATACATAGGTATTGCAAATGAAACATAAGATCTTGCATCTGATCTGTTAAATATTCCATCAACAAGGTCAAAAGTAAAGACAAGCCCAGCCACAAAAACTGAAGCGAGAGTAAGCTTTAATAAAAAAAATGAACAGTTTATCCTCTTCAGCTTCTCAAGTGGAAAAACAAATTCTTTTATACTAGAGAAAAATCAAGCGTGTATAGAGCATTTAAAAAAACCCACCGATATCAACCATTTTAATGAAAGAGTACCCAATATTTTCATGGAACTATAAAAGGGAGCAAGACTAAGTGTTATGGCAAAAAGCCTGGGCTCAGCAGCTTTGTGTGGGAAATGGTGAAATGTGACTGTGATTTATAATGAGAAAAGGTATCTACAACATACAATTTTCTACCTAGCTGCAAATAATAATTCATAGTGATGTCCCTTCCAGATAAAATACCTTTGCAATGTAGGACTCATGTGGTAAAATGATCATGATAAATGTCAGACCAGTGCAGGTAACGGCTTTACAAACCATTAAGATTAGCTGGCTCTTTTTTTTTGATGATAACAGTAACCATGCTGTGACTCTATGTGGTAATAATATCTCAGTACTGATAAATGCCAGAGCCAGGCAGAGGAGTTTATCATTCCCAGTTCAGAAATGCTGACTAAAGTTACCACATGTTGCCTGTTTTTTCTTCTTTTACAATAGACTAACAATTAACAAATAGACCGATGCACGACATAATTTTATGCAAAATTTCTACGGTTTTTTTGCTTTATTGCCTACCTAAATATCCCCTATGTTCCAATACTGATGACTTTGGTACAGCAAGCCCTAAAACAAAGCTTTCTATCCTTGCCATTCTCTCAAGAAATAACTTGATTATAAATTAATATTGGGGAGGGGGGGTTATTTTATTTCTTTTACAAATACACTTCACAAAGAATTGCAGCCTCTGTAAGCAGCAGAGGATGTAGGGATGTGGTTCCCTGTCTGGTATCTGTGTTAATCAACACAGAGCAGAGACAATTCCATCAAGAGAACACGATTAAGTTTTACTGTACAACACTTCCTAAATACTCTGCAACAAAGAGTGAGCCCTTCCTTCTCTTGAGCTCATCCCTGCCTCAGTGTCTCAGCTCTTCTCAAGCCCATTGAATTCTCAGAAAAAAAAACCAAGCCAAACCAGAATTAAAAATTGAACTACTTGAGAAACTTTGTTTGTGAAGTTGCAGTAGAGGCAAGGCAGCCCCAATATAAATATAACTAATCTAGTGAGATCATAGCATATCTTGTCACAGCATGTCCAGAGAAGGGCAATGGAGCTGGGGAAGGGTCTGGGGCACAAATCTGATGAGGAGCAGCTGAGGGAGCTGGATGTGTTTAGCCTGGAGAAAAGGAGACTCAGAAGAGACCTTAGTCCCTCTCTGCAATGAGCTGACAGGAGGTTGTAGCAAGGTGGAGGTCAGTCTCTTCTCCCAGGTAACAAGTCACAGACTGGAAGGAAATGGCCTCAAGCAGTGCCAGGAGAGATTTATGTTGGGTATTAGGAAAAACTTCTTCATTAAAGGGTTTGCTAAGCATTGGAACAGGCTGCCCAGAGCAGTGGTTGAGTCACCATCCCTGGAGGGATTTAAAAGCCATGTGGATGTGGCACTTGAGGACATGGTTTAGTCCTGGACTTGGCAGTGCTATGTTAAAGGCTGGACCTGATGGTCTTGGAGGACTTTTCCAAACTAAATGATTCTGTAATTTTATTTATGCACACCAAGCAGCACAAATAAAAAGCCCAGAGAATTTGCACCCCCTTCCTATAATAAATTAACTTCTGCAAATTTCATATCATTTTCATTTGTAGCTTCAGACCTATTTCCACTGGACAGTTCACCCGAAGAACAAAAATGAACAGTAGCAATGGCTTGTGGCAGAAAACATCAAGGGATGACTGCACTGCAAGACTGGGGGAGGTTGTGCTGTTCAGAAGTTAAGGGTTATTGTAGGTCAAACCAGAACAAGAGAGAAATACACAGAAAGTGTGCTCTTCATTTGTGTTTAATTCCATTATCACTATTGTCAATTGCTTGACTTCCTATAGAATAAGTCCATAAGAAATTTTGGGGTTTTTTTACTGGAAACTAATACCTATGCACTGACTCCTTTGAGCTCTTTGTCTTCCACGTCTATATGATCATTAAAATTTAAAATAATTTCAGTATAAGCTTCTATATCTGTAGGTATGAAGTATTAAACTCAACAGGAATTAGCAATACATGCTGAGGAAGAATATTATCCTAGTAATTTTAATTTTTAAATTAAGCTTGATTGCAGGAAAATTTTAGCTTGAATTTTTTTTTTGGTGAAACCTTTAAATCAAGTCACTAATCACCACGTATGCTTATGCAGCACCTACTGCAACTGGGATTTAATCCTGATTGAGATTTCTGAGTGCTAGGGTAATATGAATATTAAAGAGGAACATATACGAAGAATGATAGGTGATAATTAAATCATAGATGATAAGATCAGAAAAGTGTTCTCAGGTTATCTAGGGCATATAACATGCAAGATGTTTTCCCTACGTCAGACCTACTGGTACCTTATCTAATCTGCTCCTAAATGAAAGCACAGTTGTACATGACTTTGCTTTACTTGCAACATCTTAGACAAATCGATGAAAATATCAGCCAAACCTTTCCCACAAAACTATGAATCGTGGTAAAACAGAAATATATACCTTAATATAAAGGATAGAAATGTTCTTATCACCTCAAAGGAGAGATTAAAGCCCTTAGTGCTGCATTCTTTTTTACTAATTCTTTATTACTAATTGTAAGTTTGAAACACAGTTTTTTTTTCCTGCAGAAATTCCAGTTGAGGGATGTTGCAGGTATGAGAAAATAGTTACAGTGGAATAGATTCTCAAAATAATTGTTCACCAGGAAGGACTACTAAAAATAATAGCAAATCTTTGTATATTTCCAAACATGATGGGGTGCTAAGGACAGCGATTCATAAATACACTGAACTTAATTATGATGAGATAAAAAAGACAACAAGGATTACCTGGGAAGTTCATCCATCACAGAAGCTGCACCACTGGAAAAACACAAGTCCAAAAGAGGATTCCATTTAAGATGTGGATCTCTTACTTCTTGGAGGTATTTTACCTCAGGAAGATGGTTGAGAAGTATAATAAAATAAATTAAAAGTAAAAAAATATTTTTCTGTGAACCAGAAAATGCTTTCTTAAGATTAGCAGAGAATTTTTAATCTTTGTAAGCTACTCTTGTTCTCTGTTAAGGTGAAAGAAGGTATGAAATATTCCAGTTTTAACCACATATTCATGATGACTTTTCTTGTAAGGTAGCAGCTAGAGCACTGTGCAAAGTAATATCCTAATTTGGCACTCAAGTGGTTATTTTCTCTTTTTTTTCCTCTTAGAAAGCCAGGACAACACCACTCGCATCAAATCCATAAGGAACCTGGTAAAGAAGCTCCCTAGACCCAACTATGACACGATGAAAATCCTTTTTGAGCATCTACAGAAGTAAGTAAAACTGTGGTACTGACAGATCAATAATTTTAAAAGGAATCAGTTTGTGGTGTCCTAATCCTATTGGAAGTGTCATTCAAAATACCAAAGATATTAGAGTCTTTGGCAAAACTAAGCATGATTTATGGTATCTATGTATATCCTATTCCTGCACAAGAAATCAGGATGTCTAAGCAAAATCCCAAATTTTTCCTCTAGTAGAAAGCAAGACAATTCAATGCAGTCAAAAACATTGGGATTAACATGTTAAAGGTGCACTGAACTGGGCAAATGCAACATGTTCCAGATTGCATTCCCAGTTTGATTGAATTTCTCCAGGAATGGCCTTTTGGATGACCACGTTTTCAACATTGAGATCCCTGTTGTTCAATCACCTGTACTGATCTTGTGCTATGTCAAGGTCAGAAATAACCTCACTCAAGAAAACACAGCATGTGCTCTTATCCCTCACAAGGAGCTTGTGGCAACCCAGAACATCCAAGAAATGCTCAGGAGAGATTTGGAAGTGCATCTTTGCTCTCCTAATGTTGCTGAGATACCACAGAGGCAGAAAAACGACCCTGCGAGGTTCCCCCTTATCGTTCTCTTGTGGTTTCCACACTCATTGACCTGCAAGAGATATCAACCCAAAAAATCAGCCCAGGGTGTCACATTCACCTCAGGTTTTCCTCTTGTGCTTCATGGCATTAACAGTAAAAGCACAGATAGCTCACATGGCTCACTCAGACACCCACTGCAGCTGTTTGACTTGCAGGATGACCAGGGAGACCTCAGGATAGGGATATGTGAAGGGCAGGGCCCTGTGGTCCTGTTCCTCCTTGCTGTTGGCACTACCCATGCCATTTTCTACAGTCACTTTTCAGCCAAACTACTCCTAAAACTGAAGGGACATCAGGATCTGGGCCCCATCGAGGCACAGAGGAGCATTTCATCCCAGGAATGATATACTGACCCCAGTGAGGGAGTGATAAAGGCTCCAAATCAAAGACCACTCTGAGCTTACAATGAATGATGCCTTTATAGTGATCATTTCTTGGCATGTGCACGTAAGAGATGTAGATCCTTTATCTTGTTTTGCAGCTTCCAGCTGAAATGGCGAAATGAAGTCCATACAGTAGTGGGAATGTCCCCATTTCATTAAGCATGCAAGGATTTTAAGCAGTCCATAAAATGACTGAGTTTGGCCTTGCAGGAAAACAGTTTTCTGTGTGTTCATTTGATGTACTGTGTGCACACATTCTCTCCTTCAGCAGGTTATCTAGAGAAGGATGATAATTTATTACTGTCAATGGAAGAATAATAAGGGAAATTATTTCCTGGGAAGAACCCGAGTGCAAGAAGTGGGTACACGCTGTCAGCACAGATATGCCATATACAAAATTTACTGCACTCTGTGTGGCATTGATCTTAACCTGAAAAAGTTTTGTTGCCATGTCTTAGGGGAGAGATATCAGGTATACACAATAAGTCTTTGATCTCATAGTTAAATCACTTGATTGAGACTCAGGAGACGTGGGTTCAGTTCTTGGCTTTGACCGGATGTTCTGGGTGACCTTGGGTAAATCATTTAATCTCCCTGTGCCTTGGTTCCTTGTTTACAAAATGATGATAATACTTCCTTTGTCTGCCTTGGCTTTTTAGAGCATAATCTATTTGGGACAGCAATTGTTTCCTGCTGTGGATGAGTAGAATAACTGGCAAAACTGGACCGACACTGGTGGTTATTTGGAGAAAAGAAAATGAAAGGAAAAAATAAAACCACTAAAATATGGGAAATAAAATACCAATAGCTCACAATGCAGAGGTACACTGAGGCGACACAGTGGCACAGAGTGATGGAAGGCAGGAGGATGTGACGGTGGAGCCATTTGGGGGTTTAAGCATTAGGGAAGCAATTGTCTGAGTCTCTCTGAAGAAGGTCAATCGTCTTCTCTGCCTCAAACACATCCTCAGGAAAAGATAGGGCTATTCCATAAGCTTTGCTCCACTGACATGGAAGCAACAGTAGAGTAGATATTGAAAGCACAAAAAATCCCCCAAACAAATAAAACATATGTGTTCTCTTGAACTTGTTTATGCTAAAGACAGGTCAATCTGAATGATAAATCATGGCTGCATAAATAAGAATGAAATAGTGTACTTACATTTTTAATAATGATGTGATGGTTATATTATGCAAATATAGACAATGTGTGATTGTTTGAATCAGTCTAGGAAACACGACTAGTCTGCAGAGGTTACAAAATGTAGAATTATATTAATTTTGGGGAGTCTTCAGAAGAGGGGTGCCAACGTCCCTCAGCATGGATTTGCACCACCCCCTTTGAACACAGGCCTTTCTCAGGACAAACCACAGGAGTTTCAAAAGTTTCTGATTAGTTGGAAAAATAACTAAACTGACTTTATTTGAAGCATATTACTGCAGTTTCTATATTTGCTGGTAGAGATGGCTGTTCTTGCCCAGCGTTGAACTGGTTTTAAGGGGGTTCTGATGGGGAGAAGATGATGGATTACAGCTATGCTGTTTCCATGGCATTCCCCTCTTTCTCCTAACCTTCTCCTACTCCTTTCTTTCCTGTCAGACAGATAGAACAGGACTATACAGACCTAGACCATGGGGCTGTTTAAGTCTGTGACTTCTATACAGCACGTGAGAGCATCAGTCTCACTGACACTCAGCACGAGAATCCAACCTTTGCCTCATCCTAAGCCATTCTGCAGCAATCCAGTCTGCAGGAGCAGGTCCAGATCAAGCAGAAATAACAATCAGAAATGCACTTCAGAAGGGTCCTCTTTAGAAACCCAGACAAAGCAGGTGATGAGAGAGTCTGTGAGAAAGGCCTGGCAGCAGGGATTAACACCCGTGCCATATATCTCTCTTAAACCAAGCTCTCTGAAGCTGCAAGAAGTCACAGTGCAGTGTATGAAGCCCACAGGAGGTGGATTAAAAGCAAAGCCTGGGGCTGCAGTACCTGCTCTTTTAAGTTTTCTGCGTTTGCTAGGAAAAACCACAACCCACCGATGTCCCTGTTCATCTTTCTACTGAAAAGCAGAATAGGCAAAATATGGGGCTGAGCAGACATATCACATAGCTCTTGTCAGTCTAATTCCATAAGGAATTGTTCTATTAGGACTCATGCTGGAAATAATTGAGCACAACTACTACTAGGCTATTCATGCTTCCTCCCAAAGATGAGCAAACCAAACAAATAGACTTTACAAAGGAAAGAAACAAAACCCAACCTGAGTAGGGATTTTCCCGAATAAAGGGCTACAGAAAACAGCCTGTTCTACTTGAATGTGTTTAGAGAATATTTGCTTACTCTGTACAGCCCATATATTTCTGTCCCATACACCAATTCTACAGATCTCCTCTCTTTCCTCTTCCTTACTCACATGTAACTTTTACTCCCAAACAAAGGCAGCTATTCACAGGTACCAGATAAAATTTATGCACCTTTCTGGTCCCATTTTTCAGGTGCACACAGGACATCAAATGACACAGAAACCTCGTCTTGACTCTGAGCAAACATGAACTAAGCACAACCAACCCCTATCTGAGAAACCATTATTTGTACCCAGTAATTTACTCACAGAATTGTAATACAAGTGAGGCAGAGAGAGAATTTCCCTCCTTATAGTATTTTATGACCTGTTTTCACCACACCACCTTGAGGTAGCTGTTATACACCCACTGGGAAACTGAGGCACGAGAAGTTTGAATGACTTGAACTCTCAGCATAAGCCAGCAATACAATCTGAAAACCTGGAGGGGGTTTTTTATTTGCACAGACACTTCTCCAGTGACCACAAAACTTCTCTTTTCCCCCTTATGCAAAATGCAGCAGGGAAGAGGAACACCCTGGCTGGGTCCTCAGCACTGCGCTCCGAGCTGGCGAGGGCGGACGCTGCTCTGCTCCAGAAGCCGTGTGCCTGCATTATACAGCACTTTGCCTGAGCTAATAAGCTGTGCTTATTAATGTTAAATTAATGAATCTCAGCCTGCTCTGCTTATTAGGTTGAGCTCCGTGCCACCACAAGGCAGCTCTGCGACTCCCAGACCTGAGCTGTGTCACATCTGACCAGGCTGCAGCACAGGGCAGCCAAGCTCCAGTCTGGCTGTACCCACCCGTGTGGACACCCCTGCAAGGGGATGTGTTAGAGACAAAAACCCTTCTCTTCGCTCCTGATTTCCCTGCACAAAGGCAGGATAATGTGTGTTATTTACAAAACCATAGAAGGGATGTTGAAATAATTAAACAGGAAGGCAGGGGCCAGCCCGACGCTCCCATCCCTCTCCCTTACGTGGAAAGCGCGGAACCCAGATGCCCAACTGTGGAAGATATTCTTCCAGCAGCAGCATCTGCCTCCTTGGCAGGCACTTCAGGCAAGTTGTCTGGGGAGCTCTGCAGTTGCCTCTTGGTTTATCACGTGGATCTGTTAATGTGCCCTATCTGGCTGCCTTGTCCGGGCAGGAGCTGATTCCTTTTAATTCACCTTTGAATCCAAGAAACTCCATTTATTTTGCTCCATTTTTCCCATACTCTACATAGCACGGCAAGGAATTTTCGATGCCATCCAGGCTTTCTGCCCTTTCAGAGGGAGAATGATGATTTTCTTCCTGATTGCCTTCCCCCTCTGCCCAAATTCTTCATTTTTACTACTAATTGTTTGCATCGATTTGACTGAAAATATGCTCCTCATCAAGAGGAGAACTATTTATCTAAGACAAACCCACTGATATTAATGTATTATCTAACAAAAGTCATAGGTATTCATCTTCATCTGTTTTGACAAAAAAAACAAACTTCCCCCACATTCATAGGTCTGTGAACGGGGAAAAAACATCCAACCTTGACAAACAGGGGGGAGGAACAGCCCCCCGCCTCAAACCTCACAACTCGTGGCAGCTACATTCTGAAAAGCAAAGGTTTTTGCAAACTATATACAACTAAACAGACTTGTTTCTACCTATTAAAAACTAAGAAAAAAAAAGAAAATGAGCAAAGCCATGCCTAGCCAGCAGCCCACAGTAGCCCGCACACCAGGACACAATGACAATGTGATGACAAGTCCAGCAGCAGTACCCAGAATTCTGAGGGAAAACCAGAAAATGAAGTTAAAGTACAGCATGTAGTAACTCTAAGAAGGAGATGTCTGCAAACTCTTTTTTTTTTTCCTCCAGAGTTGGTGGAGGAAAGATGTAACAAACATATGTGATTTTCACTTGCTAAACTACGTGTCATATCAGCAGTTTTTGGGCAGGCTCACGTATTAAATGTAGGCTCAGGAGAACCCTTTTCTCACACAGCAAAAGAACAGATTACACTAAGAACTGTGCAAGTTTTCTATTAAGTAAAATAATAATAATGACAATTAAAGTAAAAGCTACTGAAAACCAAAAACAATCCCCAGAATGGAAGGACTATACAAAAAAATTCTGTTTGGGAAACCTCAGTGGATCTGTGGAAGACCTGCAACCCAAAATACGGAACAGGCACTTAGGTTTTCCCTCAGGAAAAATGCTCAAATCCAGGAAGGTGCAGAAGCCCTTGAATGAAGGTACAAGAAAGACTATTTGTTGAAATTATTTCCTGAATCAAGACCTTTCTTTATAATCAGGCAACTCATGAGCAGCTTTTGGTTTTCAGCCATGGGAGAGCAGCAGGGAGAAAAGTTTAGCTGTGCTCCTACAAGCTTTGAGAGCAGCTACTGAAATGTGAGGAGGAGGAACATCCTCTTGCAGCAGAGGAATAAGTAGGTGGACTGACCAGTTACATAAAAGACTCAGGTATCCCTGACTGGCATTTTAAGATTTATATGAAATTATTTAATCATCTTTTAACTTGAGAAGGGAGGATGTGTACTGAGATGTGCTTTTGCGCACGTGCTTTACTCAGCTTCAGCTATGGAAGAGTTTTACAAAGGAGCTGGAGCAATGCCAGCACTCATCCCATTTACCACAGCTTCCCGGGGCTCATTTTGGGGGAAGGAGAAGAATTAAACTCTTTTTCTCTCTGTTAAGCACACGACAGTCTACTAAACTCACCCACTGGAAATTAGTGGACACAAGAAAATGAGCACCAGGCGCAAGTGTGCACAGGACAGGAGCAATAGTAGATTTTGGGTTAAAGGCAAAAAAAATCTAGTCTCTCAGTAACATCTTTTTCGCATTTTGATTTTGTACTTTTTGGGGTTGGGGCAATCTGCTACCAAGGGTTTTTCAGTCATGCCAAACGCTGCTTTTTGAGGAATAAGAAAGTTTAGAAAGTTTAGTTCTTCCCCAAAGAA
Organism: Aleadryas rufinucha; assembly: GCA_013397815.1. Lineage (NCBI taxonomy): Eukaryota > Metazoa > Chordata > Aves > Passeriformes > Aleadryas > Aleadryas rufinucha. The sequence continues at coordinate 29,048 of VZTH01007905.1, read as the reverse complement.
CACCTTACAGCTTAGTGCTTTTAATGAGAAGGACGATGAGTAATTAAAACCACATTTTCACCCCTTGCTTCCATCTACTTCCTATTTCCACCACTGTATTTAAAAATATAAACCCTGATTTTCATAACAGTCAGGCAAATAATTGCACTCAGTACTCTTCAATGCTACCAAGTACTGAGCTGGTGTATCAGCAAATAACAGAATGATAAAAATAATTAACATAGTTTTAATTTAAATATTTATGACACAGTTGACTCTGTGGCTGCACGGCACCATTGTGCTGAGTGCAGTACACAAATCCTGATAGATAGAGGCCCTGTTTTCAAGAGCTCCTATTGTTCATCCCACATTACTCAATATCAAACAATCTCAAAAAAGCTTTTCAAACATTAATTAAATCTCCTAACTTCCTTTTCAGGTCAGTAAGTTTTATTATCCTAGTTGTGTAGATAAAGAAAGTGAGGAATGGAAGAGGGTAAGGCACTTTCCCACCACGACACAGCCAACACTTCTCACTTCCACTCTTTCCTTGCTCCCCAATCCCCCAGCCGAGCCCCCCAAGCCTTTGAAGGCTCATCCATGTGCTGTGGGTGTACGTGTGCATCTGGCCAGCACATCCCAGGGATGGCTGGATACTGCTAAGGACTCTTCAGTTAATCAGGACCACATGAGAATCCTGCTTCTGGTTTGCACTCACATCAGCTTCAGCAAAATATCACCGGCGGAGTTAATTTACGTGATTTTGTAACCTCTTAATATTGCTTGGGGTTAGTGTTCTTTCCAGCACAAATGGTTTTTTGTTGGCCAAAATTAGGAATGCTCAACTCATTACAATGGCTCTTTCCCCCTTTTTTTCTTTTGCTGTTTGGGGAGATTGGGCCCTAACACGCAAATGTCCACGACCAGGTCATCAAAGGGTAAATTGCAATGCTTTTCATTTTTGCGCCTAAAGATATGTGATTTTTCTCAGAATTAAGGTTGTGAAATAAATAATTTGCTTGAAGATTCTCAGATATTCATTGGAACTTAATAAACAGAACGAAACAAAGCAAAAAAAAAAAAAGGCTTTAAGGCCAAAATGTCAGCTCTCTGTGCAAAATAATTAATATAACACAATAGGATCTATTCTACTATTGATTGAAAGGGAATTTATGCAGGTAATTCATTAAGGCTAGTGAGAGTTTGGCACGTAAATCCCCCAGCACTTTGATGGGAAAATAGACCCTGATTTTTTTTTTTTTTAATAAGCTATAAAATACATGTTTTCAGTGGCAAATATATAAAAAGCAAAAGCAAATACCTGAACAACTAGGGCCGTGGATGGCCCTGCTCTGTAAGGCCTCTGGAATGACATTAGATCAAATCCTTTTTCACACACAGCAAAAGATGCAACAATCATTTCAATCACCGTGTTAAGAGAATCAATACAATTTTTCCTTCCAGAGAATGGTACTTTACATTCCAATACTTACAGGTTATCACCTTCATACATCTCTTTTTGTGGTCAAGTGCATGATTACTACTTCTGACAGGGTATTGGCCATTTTCTTATGAAGATCTACAAATTCTTGTAAATAAAACCAATCTGAAAAAAAAAAAAAAAAAGAAGAGCAAATCTGTGGACTGGAATGCACCCTACTTGTAATGGGAACAAAAAGCTGGCAATGAAATATAAACCTAAATCACAGCAGAATGACCTACTTTAAGGCATTTGCCAAAGAGACAGTGTTTTAGACAGCTCCTCTGAAGTAGCGTCTTTATGTCTATGCCATCTGCAGATTTATTATTGTGCTTTAGAAAAAAAATAAGAAAAAAAAATAAAAAAGGAAGGAAAAACCTACAGTATGCCTGAACAAAACTCAGCTTCATCTATAGAAAGATTCCAGTACTGTGGGCACCACACCCACACCTACTGATGTGGTCCAAGTTTTTTCTTTAGAGGCACCTAATTAAGAAACCCTGACTCATTTACATGGATACGTTTGATCTAAATTACACTCCAAACCACACCAAATTAGGAGCATCTGTGAATGCGAAGTGTTTGTTCCCAGTGCCTGGTAGAACAGGGCCAGTTCTGGACGGCACATGTTCAAGTGACGAAAAATATTTCAGATGTAACATACTTCTGAGACCCACTTTTCCACTAATAATTCATAATGAGTTAAACCAGTATCTCTGCTTCAGCAATTATTTCAGGCTGGGGAAAAAAAATGTCATTTTACTTTTTAAAGGAAGGGTGGGGGAAAAGGGAGAGTGGGCAACCACCTTGTATGGTTGTTGTCCCTGATAAGAGGCATTAATAAAGCCATTAGCTGCAATTTAAATCTGTGCAGTGCATGTATTATCAGATATACTTTACTCCTAAACCCTGGACTGAAGGCAAGTGTCCGTGAATGATTGGTTGTTGCTTACAAACAAGACTTTCTGCCTTGGTGGATGGTCTTCCCTCATTAATGGGTTTTCTGGAGGAGTCCGGGCGGAGGGCAGGGTCTCGTCCCAAAGAGGCAGCACCCTTCAGAACATTAACATGAAAAATTCAAGACCACCAGGTTTGAAAGTGATATTTCCCTTTCCAGGCTGCGTTGCTGGTGGCTGACTGTGCCTGCTTGCAGCCCAGAAATCCACTCTGTACAAAACCGGGTCCTGTGGCAGTTAGGAAACTTTCATCCCACTTTCCCATCTCCCACTAAGAGCGAGCAGGGGGGCTGCAGAAGCCGCTGGTTGCTGCTTTGCCGCCTTACTGACAAACTGAATAAAAAATAGCCTTAATCTCACCCTAAGCAGCCCAAGAACCGAAGAGTGTAAATCCGAATTCCACGCTGGGTTTGCAATTCCCAGCCCACTGGCGCAATTTGGCACGACCTTGGGATTTGGCCCATAGGGTTTGGCAGCCACCTTTTACTCTTCCCGTCTTTTATACGTCGTGAGTAGTCCAAGTTACATAATGCCAGTGACAATTTGTTTATGGCGAGCACTGGAGTCACTGTTTTATGATTACATTCAAACTTTAAGCCACATTTTGACATCCAAGGATCATCTTGCATTCTCGTGTACTCTATACAATGAAGGTTTGTGTTCCAGTAAGGGCGGGGGGGGGGGGGGGGAGGAACTTTTTATAAATAACATGACTCCTTTTGTCTGAAGAGATTTTAATACATTTGTCTGATCTACTGTTTTTGCAGTAGCTAGAATATAATTTGAATATATTAATATTTTCAGCAACTGTGCTGAGGGAGCCCAGTTAATAACTTATGCATGGGTGTATAGATACACTTCAGACAGAGGTAGTTTTCAGCCCTTATGTTGGTAATACTTAGAAACACACAATGAAAGAGCCTGTTCTTTCCTCCTCTTTGTTGTGGGCATGCATTGTGATGGTATGGAGCCAGTGTTCTTTCTGTTGTCTACACAGCCTGGATTCAATAAGCAGTTATATATGCATATTATGACAATGTGGTCAAGGAAACCAGATTTTTTTACTATACCTTCATGTGCCTGTACAGTATAAAATCTGGTATTTATTTTTCTTGTCCTCATTCAATATGTTAACAAAATCATAATTTGATACAGGTTATGTTCACTTTATAATTAAAATTATAGAGTTAGATGAAAATACAGCAAGATGTTGCTGAGTGGAAAATATTTATCTTTTTGTACATTATGCATTATGGCGCTATGTAAAATCATAAATCTGTGAAGCAGCTCTCTCCAGCCAATTTGCCTCCTCCCCTGGTCCACAAGATGCAACCAGTTACCTCCTCTAAGCTGAGGGTTCTACACCCACCTCAGCCCTGACATTCGACAGCACTGCCACATCCTCTCCAGAGCTTTGCTGTGATCTTCCATAAGAAGACCCCTTGCCATGGAGATAAGCCAAGAAAAAGGAATTCAGAAAAGTTCTGTAATTTTTACAGCTCTTCCTGTAGCTCTCCTAGCACCTTCATGGAAAAAGCACAAACTTTTTGCACCATGTTCTCTGTGTCAGCACTGGGCTCAGGCTCCCCAGACCACCTCAGGATAGCACTTCATCCATCTGGAAACTGTTCTCACCTCCCAGATCATTGCCATCCAGGCCACACTGCCGAGTTCAGGCCTTCACCAAATACCATCAGCAATCACCATACACTGTCAGCATAGGGCATATGGGACAGCCCTATAGCACATGGAAGCTTTCCAGTAAGTAAAGTTCACTTGGAACATCAGTTTGCCTTGTTCAAACTCTCAGTCCAGAGAGGATTTTCACAGGGCTGTGGCAGCAGTAGCAGCAGGCAACTTTAACCACCTCAGACAACCCAGATTGTTTCCATGTCTGGATAAGGGTCTCATAAAAGAGTCATCGGAATAAGGAGTTTTCATTCCTTCAGAACATCTACCCCATGGAAGTCACTGCAGCTGCTCTGGACTCACAGTCAATCCTGAGATTGCTATCAAAGGGCAAATTTCAGGTCTTGTTGAACATATTGTGGGTCTCACCTGGACACTAAAATGAGGAGCTGCTTAACCATCTTTTCCAGATTACATACTAAGGGCTTTCCATTACTTCTCCTATTAAATTACGTTTATCCTGCTCTGCATCCTGAAACTACAATATGTGCTTGCTAAAGAGGCATTTTCTAAGCTTGTAAATCCATTTATAACCATTCCCTTCAGGTTAGACATTTTCTGCTGGAGGGGAAGCACCTACAGAGAGGTGTCCTAGAAGCTGCTTACTGTGTGAGTTGTCCAAAGACTGATAAGTAGGCCTTGATATCAACAGCAAGATTGTCCATGTTGTCCCTAAATCCCTCAATCTGTGTTGAACGTGGTTTGGATTAGGAGGTCTAAGAGAATCATGGATGTTTTCTCACCAGTTTGTTTAACTGTGGATTTTGATCAGGGTCAGACAGAAGCAGGTATTGGCAAATCTGGTCACTTGAAGCTTCAAAGATGAAAGATTTACAACTACTGAGAGAGGTAGGGCTGACTGTGTAGAGAATAAAGACTTTGTAAAGTATCTAAGGCAGTTAGACCAGAGTCATCTGAGACCAGTACATGAGTGAATGGGCATTTGACTTTAGAGGAATTAATGAGAAAATTCAAAGCAAGTTTAAAGCCAGGAAATATTGCAGAACTTGCAGTACTACAAAGGGTGCTTCTTAGAAAGACACAATATATGGAAAATCCTCCACTCCAGGCAGTCCCTGCATTTACTGCAGCGGACTAAACAAGTGCACAAAAAAATAAACATCAAGCTAAGGTGAGCGGACAAGACAGACAAAGTGTAAGTAGAAAAGACAATGCTGACATAGTAAATTCATTGCTCAAGGGCAAGTGAAATGTAAATAAGTTTAAAGAAATCAAAGACTCATGGCACATACTCACTAGTGCATTTAAGAGCTGCGTTCATCCTACTCGTGCTCAGTATCAGGGCTGAAACAATCGTGGTGCTGGGAGGCATGTAAAAGCATCTTTCAAATCTGATACAAATGCAGTGCATATATTGCAATCGCAGCTTGTGGAGAGCTCAGAACTGAACCTGGAAGAGGAGCAATCCTGGTTGAGGTCAGATCCCATTTAAAATCATCTCTGTTGGGTAGATCGCTGCAAAAAGACTTTCATTTCAAACAATAAGATGGTGATAATGTGGGATACAAAAAATGGAGATTATGTTGGGGACAGTTAATAGGCCAACATTTGACTTTTTTCATTATTCAAAAAAGACTTGAAACAAAATAATTTATGTATTTTATATATATATGCATTAATTTATATATTTTATTTATATAAAAATTCACAGAAAAGGAAAACTTTGGCGAGAGTTTGTTCCCTTACTTTTGTGGAACTCTTTGCCACATTCTCTGATTTCTAAGTCAAAAGTTACTGGTTTTCTCATGGAACTGAATAATTAATTCACGACACTGGACAAAACCAATGTGTTGTTAGTGAAACTCTGTTTTTCATGGGCTGCTCTAGACTCACAAGCAAAGACGAATTTCTGAGCAGGTTGTCTACAGCTCAACATCCCAGGCTGAAATTCCAGTCAATTGCCCCTTCTGGGCTCTAAGTCAGAAAGTAAACCTGTCATATCCAGGGCTGAGTTATTTGCTGTCAACTGGATTATAGCACAAAAAAGCTGTAATTGGAGGCTGCAAGAGGTTATAGATTGAACATAGTCAAAAGCAGTAATTCCACTTAGTAAAAGTAGATATCATCCAAAATGAGAAAAGTTAAGCTCATATAAGGTGAAATTCTGACTCTGTTGTGGCTTCCAGTTGCTGGGATTTTTGTCAGTGACTTTCAGAGTAATCAAAATTTCACTCGCTACCCAGAGAGAGATGCTGCAAAGGGTGTGATGAAGTGAAAGTTAAAATAACTCTTAACCTGGGGCTTCCAAAATACATTTTCTGAGCAGAGACTCCTGTCTAACTCAGTGTTTTCATGATGTAGCAATGCAGACAGCGCTTCAGGGGACCAAGGGGATAAAACTGTGCTAGTGGAGTACAGCTGGGATGTGCAACAAGAGCCACCCTGCTGTAAATGCTGAAGCTCCCATTGTTCAGCACCCTGTGGGACATGGGGAGCTGGACTACTTAGGCATCATAGCATACAGTTTGTGAGAAGTGATTTCAGAAAGCTGGAACATCACTGAATACCAGTGGCAGTGCTGAGACCTTCCACCTGAGGCCCTCCTTTGAAAGACAGGTAGAGATTACTGGAAGAGAGAGCGTAGAAGTGTCTGACAGATGCACTAATTTTACTGGGAGCAGGAGGATTAAATTATAATGCAGAGTCTCATCATCTTTCTACCTTTCATACCAGTAAATCTGAACCAAAGAATGCAGTTGATGTGCCTCTGGGAAGAAGGGTCTCCTGTGTGCTTTCCATATCCCCTCTGCTTTGGGTGTGCTGCACAGAGTGGCTTCTCTCACTGAGTTACAAACCAGAACTGGTGGCTCTGCTTTTTTTGCCATGTACTTTCTGTTTGTCCATCACTAAGCACGTCAAAGCCTCGGTGTCCCCATCAGAAAACAATGCTGTTAATAACATTAATCCACCTTTATTAAGAGCCTTTAGCTCAATGGAGGAGTACCAAATATTATTAAGACAAAGACAAGAGGATAATAAGGAAATGTGTTTTTTCCCTTGCTGACCTAGTTTCTAACCTCACTTTAAAATCTTCCCTCGATTTTAATTATGCTTAATCTAAAGCTAAGCTCACAAATCTAGCAAACTTAAGGGCTGCTTTTAAGTGAATTTTCTCGCCTGTCAGAGTTTCTCAAGCTTTCTGTGCTACAGTCAGGAGTTTATTTCCAACCCAGGCGCAGAGTTGGGGCATTTCTCTGCCAGCACGGCGACTGTTGGACTCGTGAGCTCAGGCACCACCTTGCTCCACTTGAGCCTGGGCACCAGAGCATTCTTCACAGAACAATTGCAGTCCTTTTCTCATCAGCCATAGCCAGAGGCAGCAATAAGGGTGAAGGATATCTATCATGAAAAGTCCAGTGTCAATGTGTCCCCCCAATTTATTTACTGACCTTCAATGCAACAGCCATACTCCTGACCCTCATGAGATGAAGCCTAAGGGGAAATGGCACTGAGCACCAATTCCATATCCTGTTGTTCTGTGGTCTAAATTAAGTGCTAATTAATTACCACTGGCATCTTTGGCATTGCCTGTCAAATTGGATTTAGGATATCCTTTCGCCGTTTAAACAAATAGCCCTACATCTAAAGCTAAAATCCCAAGTGTCAGCATTTTCTTTGCTTTTACATTTTTATTTTAAAATCCAGTGAGTATGTTCACAGATTTTGCAGGTAGAATTCAAATAAAAGAAACAGGAATTGATATTGTCAATTTTGATTAATAGTCCCTCATTAATAAACATCCTGTTATTCAGTTTCCACCTGCAGTTGCTGATGTTGCCTGGAATCAATTAACTCATATAATTTGATTTATTTTACAAAGACATTTTTGGATGTGCTGTGCTGATGATAAAGGTTCTATATTTACAATTCGTGATTTAAGCGAGATTGTTACTAGCTGCTTTTTATTTTTAATGCTACAAGAAAATGTAGCTTCGGGCATTCTTGAACAAAAATATTTAAGCAATTTAAAAAGTTAAAACCTTATTTATTTAAAACTATCTGTTGCCTTCTGAATCACACAGGCCTCAAAAACATACAGACCCAGAACCTCTGACAGGTTGGTCTTTACAATAAACTAGTTGTTCTGGAGGAAAAAAAAAATCAGAAATAGAATTAAAAATAAATTTAAAAAAAAAAAATCAAGCACAGCAGAAGTTATAGCACCAGCCAAAAAATACATTTAAGGCATTAAGGCGGTATACATCTGTCTGAACACATATTATTCTGTGTAGTCTCATACTGCTGTCAGTAGGCTGTCAGTAAATGGAAGAACCTATCAGGTCACCCAGTTGGATCAGTTTTCCAAAAGGGAGACTCAGAATTTTTGTAATAGGGAAGATTTTGCGGAAAGATTTTGAATCCATCTCTTTGAACCCATACAATTTGGTCTGGGGGAGCGGGACCTGAGCCTTTGCCCACAGCAGGGTCTTTGGCAGAGCCACAATGTGGTGATGAGCTCCTGCCCTTGCTGTCCATGCACCAGCGTGCCCCCCCTGCCTTTGGAGCTTTTATGACTCAGGAGATGTCCAGAAAAACAAAACAACCCAAGGCTGAGGTGCAGATAAACTCTGACCCCTCTCAGAGCTCCCCAGTGGAGCAGGAGCACCTCCCCTTGCGCAGAAGAACAATCAGGACTTCTCCTAAGCACTTTCCTGAATGAAGGCCCTGTAGAGGCTGCAGTATCTTTAGATATCAGAATGTGTTTTTACATGCTGTCCTCAGCCACCCAGAAGATAAAGTCATTCTCCACAAGACAGGCATTCTGTGAGGTGTGTGCAAAGGCAAGAGCCTGCATGCTCTTCTGCACGGTCATCATAGGGGGAGCAAAGTCCACCCAGCGCCGAGGAGATTTTAACTGTTCCCTTATTAAACTAGGCTAAGCCAGAATAAATGCCTTTCTTCAGCTTTTCACAGTCTATTCAGCCAACTGTGAAGCAATGTTCGGAGTTAGTTTAGTTATTATTTTCATTTAGGGCCAGGCTCCAAGGCAGTTCATCCAGGGAAGGGCTCGTGCTGTGAGATATGCGGGGGATCCCCTGAGGAAGCCCATTCTCCACCAGGTCCCTGTCAGCTGTCCAGGTACTATATATAGCCACCCAATGGTCACATTTAAAGGCTAGTCTGGGGAGGAAGACAGCATCAAGTGCTCGTTCTTGTATCCCAGAGCGCTTGAAGAGAAGGGATTTTTCCCAAAGAGCTGTAACACGAACTCACAGCTGCAGAGCACAGGAAGCCTATGGAGTTTCTGTAGGCCAGGAGCCATCGAGGCTATTTTCAGCAAAAGCAAGCTCTTAAGTATGTCTGAACTATTTCTGACCCCTCTTGTAGCATATCATACGCCATGACCTGGTTTCTCTATTACCAGCCTAGCTATTGTTTCAAATTCTACCTATGGCACAAACAGGGATTTAAAATACCTTCATGTTTTACACAGCCAGATACAAGTAGCTTAAAATTGTATTAGTGCACTGTGACCCCTGAATTGTGCTTATTTTGTTGCAGAGGAAACCACATGGCACATTTGGAAAAGGAGAGACATTTTAGTGTTTTGGAGCTCCTCTATAAGCAGAAGCCTCAGGTCACAGCTCCATACACACCAAGCTCCCTCTTCCCATCACAGTGTACAGATCTCACAAGCTGAGGACTCCACTGATGATGTTTGCCTTTCCTTGGCTTCATCAGCTGGTGAATACCACTGCAATGCACCTGAGCAAATCACTCATAAAGCCAGGACATAGATAATAACGAGGTTTAGTCTGCATTCATAACAAATCAAGAATCTGAATTTAATGCTAAATTTTAAATTTATCTATGTAGCAGTGCAAGGAATTCAACAGTTTACACCAGTAGAGTTTGTGGCATCAGGGGCTCACTTACCACTGGTTACCTCTATAAGTTTCCCAAGATAGAGTTAAGTAATGCACGGGCCCTGCACTCTTCCTCCACGATGGGTGTATTTTGGTTTCTCTCTCAAGCTGGTGTATCCAGCTGGATATGGATATCTCTGTAAGGTTTTGATCTGTTATAGGACCCCTATTTTTGTTTATGCTTTAAGAGTACTCTCAAAGCTGCAGTTCACTTGTCTTTTTAGTACCAAAATCCACTCAAGTTCTTCCCAAAAAACAACTGCAGCTGGACTGAAATAAATTGATGACAGAAAATTATGTTGCTGTGATATGTTGTACCTCAGGAAAGTGTGTAACAGGCCTTAGATGAAAAGGAAATATGTTGAGAAAAAACCTGATAGTTTAGGTTATCTGTGCATCATGTTGTAGCTGTGGTTCCTTCCTAGCACTGAAAAATCCATCTGCAAAAGCCCTGCGAAAATGTGCTTATACACACACAGACATTATCACTTCCTAGGACGGTACGTTTTATTATCAGGTTATTTTCCAGTACATTTGGCACAGTTAAGGTAAGTATATTAACTTTACTTCCAAATAAAGAAAACAAAGTTGTACTGAATGTCTCAGCCACTGTCAATGAGTTAAGAACTGACAGGAGGTCCAAGTAATCAACCCTGTCTACAGCACTGAGCTTTCCCCTGGGACACCTCCTCTGATCACACAATGTATCTGACTGGCATGGATGTAGAATTGCTTTCAATAAAGATTTTATTTCAAGGTTGGATGATTCCTTCCCAAATGTCTTGTCACTAAAGCAAAGTATGTAATACCTGTTATTTTTTAACTCCTGTGAACGAGCATTTGGGAAGGAGAGGAGCGTAAAATGTTGAGCTGGAAGCCGTTCATCATAAGAGACAAATTTTAACACGTTCAAATTGATTGGGAGCTCTGCAATACCAAAAGTCAGAAAGCTGCTGCATAAAAACCGGCCTGCACCAGTGCAGTGAAGAGGCCTGTTAACAGAGTTATTGTTGGGGAGAGCTGAAGGCAGCTGAGCCCTTCCCAGGGCCAAGTCCTTAAGCTACAACATTACATTTGCATATGCGTGAGTATAGATAGGAAAGAGATATTGGCTAATTTGAGGGTAATTATTGGCAAAGTGAATCAATGGGATGCACACACTTTGACCTATTAAGGCAGTTCACAGGAACTTAAATTTCAAATCAGTCCCGTCATCCATTGGGATGAGCAGCTCTGGCTATGACAGTGCTGACCCCACTCAGAGAGGAGCTGGGTGCTAATTCTATAAGGTTAGTTCCCATACCAAGAGGAGAGGTGCCACAAGTACAGCAATTTTAATCCTTTTGAGGGAGTTTTCTTTATCCCTATTTATCTTTAATCTCTTTTGGCCTCTGTGTAGGTCTTGATTTCTGTCTCTAGTGGCAGAGACTTCCCTAGTGAACACAAATATTGTGCATTACTGGAGGACAGGATTCTGAGAAGATCAAAAGCTACTTTTATCCCTTGGTCCTCCACTGAATTCAGGGGATGGTATTTCCCACACCTGCCATTCTGGCCCATAACCTCACACCAAGGTACCCCCTCTTACTCTTTTTACCCCCTCATTTTGTAACATGTTGTCCTTTAGTCACAGTCTACATTACCAGTTCATGGAAGAGTAGCAGGATTGTCCTATTGAAAAGTTATCCTTAAATATAATTTAAAACAGTGAAAGAATATCAGGCGTGGCTAAAACCAGTTCTCCTAAGGGTAGAAATGCCCCCAGTATTGAGCAAAACTAAATCTGCCTAGGCGGGAAAAGGATAAGAAAGCAAAAGTGAGCAGCTCTCAAAGCAGCTGGCTCTACCCTCCAACACTGTCCAGCCTACAGTAAAAAAGTGTCCTTTCCCATGGGGATTTCCTCCCTAAGTACACTGAATTCTCCAATTTTTTATGTGCAGTAGGAATATCAAGATGTTGAGGAGTCAGAGTCACTGTAGAAACCCTTTCTCCTCCTCAGCAGTTACTATGAAGTAAAAATGGATGAAGAACATTTCCTAACACCTACTGTGTTTGGAGCAATAATCCAGTGTGCTTTCCAAATGTCAAAATTAATAATGATTTTATTTAGAGAGTTTGAAAAGTGTAGGTTTAATGGAACTAGAGAGCCAACTCACCATACAATGACCCTCTTAGCTGTAGACTTGCCCTGCTCTCCGTCACACGTTTTTCAGCTTGCAGTTGCCTTGGCAACAGCCAAAGCATAAATTCCAAGTATTTTTCCTTATATATCTGCCATTGACACTACAGCCTTCCTATCAGACACTTCTGCTGGTTTAATACATCATTAATTTCATTGCTATTAATAATGAGAACTGTATTTTCTGCATATCCCCTGACTTGTGATCTTTAAGGACTGAAGACATTCCTGAAGCTCAGTTCTTTTGGAGGGAAAAAAAAAATCTTGTGCAACGTATCACCCAATAATTTCTTGATATGATTCCAACATCTGTGGCACCGGATTATAGATTGTTTCTAAAATAATCTTAAATTGGTGAATCATTGCTCCTTTCATTTGGGCTTGACAAAAAGTACCTCTGGCATTTCCTTTCACTCTTTATGTTGAAAGTGGTGTATCACTCTTTCTACTCTTTTTCTTGCCCAAAAAAGAATTCTTGCCCATTTTTTCAGGATTTTCTCTTTTAACAACTCAATTTCACTTAGTAGCTATAGCAATAGCATTAAGTGTGTGTATTTGATTTTGATTTGCTTTGACTTCTTTTGTGGACAGATGATAAAAATATCAGCTATAGAATTTCTTTGGTAAATATTTGTAATCCAAAAAGACATAAAGTCCAAAAGTTATAATTATTCTATTCAGGGTGGATTGAATTCCTTCCTTCTACCTCTCCAGTAGCTGTGTTTTACCACATATTATTTAACTATTCAGACTTTTCATGTTTCCAAGTTTGCTTGGTTTATGGTTTTTTTTTATTGTGGTGAAAACAAGTGAAACTGCATGAATATATTGAGGATTTTCAAGATATTTTCTCAATATGATATTGCTGATCTTAGCATTAAGCTCAAGGCCCCCAAATTTACACAAATGTTCTTAGTGCCACGTTACACACTGATGAACCACAGTCAGTTCCTCTCTATCACCAACACACACCACGCACATCCTCCATTGCCTCATGCCATACCCCCAGCTCCTGATTGCTGGGAAATGTTATCATGCCTGGACTTTGCAAGGATGTCATGAGAAGGATGGAATCTCCAGGACAAACCAGGGAAATTATTCTCCTTCAGAAAGACGGCAAGCAAAGGCAGAGGGGTTGGCCATGCATCTACATGTTGGCCGCGCATCTACATGTTCCATGTGTCTACCTCAGGAACAGGGAATCAACATCTTGCTCCACATTTTACAGACAAAGGAAGGCAGTCCGTCCCTGTCCCTTCAGCAAACTGAGCTCTGTTGCCACATTTCTTCACCCTGATGTTGATCATCCGTGGTCCATTACCTCCTTCTCCCTGCAAGGGTCTTCTCCTCCAGCTCCATCAATGCTGCCCATTATCAACACCCTCTTATTGCAAAGCCATGGCTGATGCTGCTGAATTGATCATCTCAAAAGTTACCCAAGAAAAAGCTGCTGAATTTCCTCCCCTGTGAACACGCACCTCTACTCCTGCTGATATAATCTGTGAATACTTCATGGAGTTTCCAACTTTTACCACATAACAAGCTCAACAGAAATCAAGTCTCTCTCCTGGAGAGGTCCCAAGCTTGCTGTACATGCCTCTGCATAAGTGGCATTAAGCAAAACAATCTCGTCACCTCTGTGACATTTTTAATTGTGATAAAGATGTGTGACATCCATCAGAAGCCCACACAGTCGCTTGGCAACAAAACTACTACTAACTTTTGAGACTTTCTGAACTCCTAAGAGAAGAGATGATATATTAATATTACCACAGAGGAAAGATAATTAATTTTTTAAAAAATTTAATGAAGATGCTATATTTTAAGAAACTAATAGTTAAGCCAATCTGATTAGTGCCATATGGAGAGTGTTTTGTGCAATGGACACCACGGTTACTAGCATGAGGCAGAACGAAGTAATTCTTCCTATTTATATATGGGAAAAAAACCACGAGTGTTGATGCTCCAGGAATGTGGTAAACTACAAGATTGGCACAAATCCACAAGAGATGGTTTTTGCTGTGTGACCCACCCACTTACATGAAAGAAACACTTATTTTAAGTGCCTGAAGCCATTAGGTCTCACAAAGTTTCTTTCCCCTATGGTGTGGCTTGCTGTAAATTCAGCAACAGGTATGGGAAATCAGAGACAGCTCTGATGGCTTTTAAATTGCTGTCTGGATTTTGAAAAGGTAAATGAGTGACAATGGCAGAGGAGGGGAAAAGCAGAACTTGGCTTCAACAATCCACTTGGAATACTTAAGTTAAAACTAGCAGGTCAAGGAAGCATCCATAAATTCAAACATTTACATAATAAAGTTGCATTTAGTTTGCATTCCTTGGTAGAGCTGTGCAATTTATTTATAAAATACATATCTTCATTTACTAGTCTTTCCAACCCTAGGATACACAATATATTCTGGAGGGTTGAGGGAAATGGATTTCTACTTAGTCTGTACTCACCACCGCAGAGATTTATGCCAAACTTCCTACCTAAACTCCATCCATTAAACCTGTACTGTTCTTAGACCAGACTTCTCCATCCTTAATGCCCTTTCCACAGGAATATTAAGTCTTAAAACAGACACAAGATCAACTTTTAATAATAATAGTCCTTCTCTTGTAATTTTGTGGGTAATAAAGATTTCAAAGGTTATAATCCTTACCATTATTTTCTAAGTCATCTCATTAAGGTATGTGGTCTCTGTGTCTTTCAAGAAACTTTGTGTCAGGATAAGGCATGCAAAAGTCTTTAGTTACATAAATTTCACAATCCATTTCAGACCATACTCACTTTATTGGATTTAAATTAGCAGAAGGAATGTGTTTCATATGAGCTCTATATTAAGGGGCTTTTTTTTGGTTTTCACAACTCTTTCAGTGCTGGAGACCACGTTAAGGGAAGCAGGGAATCTTCTCCCTGGCGCTACAAAAACCCTCCTTCCCTTGTTTGTCACATTGGCAGAAACTTCTCTTGCCTCCCTGTTTTCTCTCTTTTTGATAAATTAACCCAACAAACACCCCTATCAGGAGAAACAGTTAAAAAGTGCCTCTATGTGCTTCAAGAGCAACAGTGACTCCTCTGACACCCTTCTTTTTTAACCAGTTCTTTCCTTTTGTCAACAGGATAGCAGCCAAGGAATCCGTGAATCTTATGTCAACACAAAGCTTAGGAATTGTGTTTGGACCAACTCTCCTTAGACCTGAAAAGGAGACAGGGAACATGGCAGTCCACATGCTGTACCAAAATCAGATAGTTGAACTTATGCTGAGTGAGTACAGCAAGATCTTCGGCTCGGAGGAAGACTGACAGACAGGGCCTGTTATTGAAAACGTTCACATCTGTCTTGATGTCTAATATTTTTACATTTCTGTAAACATATTTCTGAAATATTTCTTTTTCTTTCAAGTGACAGATGCCTCATTTTGTGCAAACTTAATGATGATTTTGTGTCTAATTTTCAAACATTGGAATAAAAAATATTGTCAACATTTGCCTATATGTATTCTGCATTAACCCTTTGAGAGTTTCATTATGCTAGCACTCCAAGTGTCACTTTTCCTGCAAGCTGAGCATACAGCATATGGCCCTAGACCATAGAAAATGCTGTTTACCAACATATGCAATGGCACAGAAAGACAGACAATAATTGAGGAGGTTTGTGGAAAACGGATTGAAATGTGTATATTAAAAGCAATGAATTAAAGCAGCAATATGAGACCATTCATAGCTAATCTGAGTATAATTTACCTTTCTCTTTGATATACGTTGAAAATTAAAGACATGATGAATAATCAATTTGTCTACCCCAAGAGCTGAATAAAAAAAATTGCATTTAATGCTTTTAAACAAATAAAATAAACAAACACAAACAAAATGAGAATGTCACTATTTGCATAACAGTGCTTAAAAGAAATTAAAAATGGAATTGGAACTTTGGCATTTTTACTTAAACGCAGTACATGAAATGAAGACATTGCATGACTGCTCATTTTAATGTAACATCCATTTTGATTCTTCATCACACTGTACATCTGCCCGCTTTCCCCAGCTATCTCATGTTCTGTAGCATTTGTATTGTGCTCCTGAGGATGCTTTATTGGTGAACTACATTAAATTCATCTAGAAAGAACTTTAAAAAAAAGCCTTTTCATATGCCCTTAGGATTACTTGGCTAGACTTGAATCAATTTATGCATTTGATGGTTAGTTTCAGTTGTCATGGATAAACAAAAGGGTAACTGTCTAGAATATATCAAATATTGTTTCATTTTGAAATGTATGTTTCCAGCTATACACATCTCCTACCCTGTTTTGTAAAAGTATTCTGCTGATAAAATGTAGACTTATGTTTGACAGCTTTTTAATCAAGTTCAAAGAGAATAAATAAAACTAATCCAGTGTGGTAAAGAGTCTGTCTGGTTATCGATTTGTTCATAAAATGAAAAATAAACCATGTACATAAGATGTGTGAAACACAGATCCAGAAGCAAATATTTAAAGCAATTAAAGACCCCAAAACATAGGATTAATGCATAGGTCTGCTGTGCATGAGAGATATGTCTTCAATATCACCTCAGCAGATCATGGATTGCTTCAGTTTTTACTCAGCATTGTTGTGCAAAATTCCATGTTATTCAGGAAAGGTCACTCCTTGGAGGGACAATTTATGGGAACAAATATATGATGAGGCCTGATCGTTAACTAAGACCAGGCTCTTTCATCAGGTACTAACATAGGCAGAAAATAACACCAAGAAAACACAAAAACTGGCCCTGACATGTTTTTTGTTACTTCACACATGTCTGAAAAATCAAGCAAAACAGAGGGGTAGTGACCAGTAATTAAAATGAAAAACACAAACCAAATAAAATCTCCCTCGTATCACAAATATTCAGCACAGCCACTTCTGAACAGAACTATAACGTAAGGGAGAACCCAAATTCACTTTATGTTCAAGAAAATATTTTTCATGTTACCGTCAAGCCATGAGTACTTAAACAGTGATGCTTTTCAGCATCATCGTCTGTAGACTCTTTTAATAGCAACAAACCAGGCGCTGTTTATAGCCTGTGGAAATGACTGGAAGAAAGATAGTCAGAAGTTCAGTTTATTCCTTAATAAAGACCATTCACATTATGGCCCCACGGGTGCTCACAATCATGCTATTGAAGTAATTTCTGCTATTACTGGAAATGAAAAGTTCACTTGTTACTTGGAGCCTGTTGCACTCAGAAGAAAAGATTCTTAATTAATTAATTAATCTTCTTTCAGGCTTTCTTCAGAGCATGGAGACTCCTCTTGTCTTGTTTTTATAAGACAAGGCTTATGAAATGCACCGTATCTCTCTTAAGATCAACTGGTTTGGGCGAAAAAAAAAATCAAGGAAACTTTTGGACACATGAGCCTTTCTTTGGGTGTGAAGGGTTCTTTACATGAACACTGAACAAAGTGCTGACTGCTCTGCTAAATGCTCTGTTAAATTGCAGCCTGGACGTGGGCAGACAGTTTGGGGGGACACAAGTGGCTCTCAGCAGAGGAGCATATAAATCCAGGGTTTATAGCAGATGCCTTTCCTTTCTCATCCCCACAACACAAAGGAATGACCATGCCTTGCTACCAAGCTGCTTCCTTCCCCAAGAGACCAATTCTTCCTGTCTCCTTTAATACATACATTAATTTAATGGGAAAAATTACTGACTCAACCATTAGTCAAAGAGCCAGCCCTTCAGCCCCTGCCATCAGCAGAAACCAGAAGGATAAAAGAGGGTAAGAGAGGAAAAAAATCAAAATCAAAATCAAAATAAAAACAAATGTTAAAGCCTTCACTGCAGAAGGGTTTCTTTCTCCTCCTTCTCAGGTAGTTTGCTCTTTATTAACCAAGCCCACAGCCCAGGACTCTGACAGACTCTTGTTGCTGCACATGAACATTTCTAAATCCCAAAAGTGCCCCAGTTTTGCAATTGACTGAGCCTGTATCGCCACCACATTGCTCCTCCAATTGTTACTTATTAGAATAGTCACTATCACTTGGTAGGAGTTCTGCTCAAACTTTGCTAAATTTTTAGCAAGTCAAAATTAGACTTGCAGAAGACCTTTCTTTTTCAGGAGCCAGCATCAGTTTGAGAAGGGCCACAGATATTTTGAGCAAGGAGCTATTAATGGTAAATGATCAGAGAAATGAAGGCTGAGAATGCAGCAGAGACAAATATGTCCAAGGATCACTGTTTATCTGCATCTTCTCCCTATGAAGAGCATCTTCTATTCAAACTTGTGTGAGAAGCATGAGCACAAAACACAGATTGATTTAGTAAAAGGAGATGTCAGAAAGAAACCTGTAATAGAACCAAAAAAGGGCATTTCCAGCTGCAAAGTTTTATCATTAAAATAAAGATAAAATACCAATGTATTGAATTTCAAGCTTCATTGAGAAATAGTGTCAGTTTTTAACTCAAGAAATTCCACTGCAAAGTAGGATTTCTGAACAAATGATGAGACACAACTTGCTGACCTACAGCTAAAAGAGGAGACATAAACTCCCCTTAGCAAATCTTTACTCCTCTTTTTACATATATTTTTTTCTTTTTTTTTTTTTACGAGCAGCATACATTTTAATAGTTCTTTAATTCTCTACCAGAACAGTGCAGGTAACACAGCCTTTTTTTGCAAGCACCCCATGCTGCAACGGAGCCTTAGGCTCCCGTTCTGCCCAAAGCACTCAAGAAGTTCAGCTAATCAATTTCCACATAGGATATAGACCATGGGCAGAGTTGGGAAGAAAGCTGGGGAGTAAGTTGGGCCCACAATCACCAGTGTAATCAGGCAGTGTATAGATTTTACATGGCTAATTCTCAGAAGAGGCTGACAGAAGAGCCTCAGGGAATGCACATATTATCACGGCACAGCAGGTTCCCCTGCATGGCGTTCCTGCTTCAGAAAGGAAACATGGAACACAGGGAAGCTGAGCATAATCAGAGGCACGGGTCTCAATCACACGTCCTGGGTTTTGTAGGATGCATAAATGGAGCCCAGGGCTGTTGTTGTTTTGCAGAACATAGGAGCCTTTCCTAGCACCCACTTTGGATTAAAAAAAATACCAACCTTTCCCTGAAGACCAAGGGAAAAACAAGTGGCCTGTGGAGGTCGGACCATACCCAAACCCTTCTCTTCAAGAAATGCTTCAAGATGCTACTAAAGCAACAATCTCATCCTTGTGCCAATTCACCGCGAGTGATCACAGCAAACGAATGTCCTCTTCCATCACTTACATCCTCCATGATACTTTTACAGCCCACAACCTCAAACTTCCAAACACAGCTGAAACACTGTGAGAATTAACGCCCATTTTTCCTTAGAGAGCCTTGTTGCAAAGATTTGGTTGCACATTGAATAGAAAACACGAGCCCTTGCTGCAGTTTTCCACACAAAACATATATTGATGTTTAAAATAAAAATACATTCAAGACTCAAGACATGACAGTTGGGGATGCAGTGCCACTGCACATCAATGTGTGAGAAACTGAGGCACAGAGCCACTCATATTAAAAGAGAACTTTCTCTTTTAGTGCTCATTTTATTCAGACCCTTTTTTGTTGCCTTGTTTTTTAAATAGAATCTTAGAAGGGTTTGGGTTGGAAGGGGCTTTAAAAATCATCTCATTCCAACCCCCTGACATGGGACACCTTCCACTATCCCAGGTTGTTCCATGCCCCATCCAACCCGGCCTTGAACACTTCCAGGGATGTGGAGTCCACAACCACCCTGGGCAAACTGTGCCAGGACCTCACCACCCTCACAGACACTTTATATTCTATACCCTGAATTCACTTATAATAATCAGGTATTCAGGTTTTTTGCAGGCACCCAGCCCTGCAACCCAAGGGCAGGGTAACCTCAGAGGAAACAGGAAGAAATTTGTCTTCCAAACCCTTGACCATGGTAAAGTTCTCTAACTTTCTACAATTTGCTCTCAAACCCTCAGAAATGCTTCAGAAGTGCTGGGAACCCACCACCTCCCAGAAAAGCAGCCTGCCCACACCTCCAAAATACCTGGGGCGACCCCTTACACCTTCAGTAGAAGCTGAAGGCTTTGTTGAACAAGTTTAAGAGGGACCATAAAACACTGCAAATTCAGAATGAGTGCCAATTAGTCACCCACAAAACACCACCATTTTAGAGCACATTTCAGTTAATAAAACACAGACTCAAATTCCACACGGTTCTTCTCTCCTCTGCCTTTGTCAAAATGCAATTTCTGTGCTCAGCTCTTATCCATTAGTTTTTTGGCTCCATGTCTGGCAGACAAAAGGAACAACTATCTCCCCACCAGTCATTTCTATACTGTCTCAAAGCTCAGAAGCTTTCAAAGAAGCATCTCAGAAGCTTTTTGGACATTTTTTGATTGCAGTTTTGGGTAGGTGGTGGTGTGGCCTCTGCTCTGAAAAATTAAGGTGACCATATTGAAAGTGGTTGACCAGTCCATTGCTCATGCTTCAGCCTACCCACTGCAGTAAAAAAGGTACAAAAAGTCCAGTGTTCTATCAAGCTTTCCCACAGGGGGTGTTTCTTTGCAGCCCCAGGCAGCAAATGGTTTTAAATAAATGGCTGAACACCCTGTATACATTTCTATCTTTATGTAGCTTCTGTCACTTATTATCCATTTTTAATCCTGCTAGGCTCTTTGTCTTAATGGTATCTGATGAATTTCCCAGGTTAATTATGCACCATGTAAGAAAATATTTTACTTGTATCACTTTTAAATTCATTAGCTTTTAGTACCATTGTATAGCACTCCGCTTGCTCTTGATTTATGGGAAAGGCTAAATAGGATCATCTGACTGACCTCTCCTGGCAATTCACTCTCCTATATACCACTAACACATCACCTCTCATTTGTCTCTTAATCAATTTAACCTTCCCTCAAATGGAAGATCTGCCACACCTCTTATAACTTGCTCTGTCTTTCACTGGATGCTCTGTGTATCTATTCTGCCTTTTAGAACAAAGCTCTAAGTATCCAAGTGGGAAGGATCCTTAATCTTTTCATTATTGAACTCTTTACAGCTCTTAAAAGAATCAAGCAGCTTGTTTGCATCTGATTTCTCCTCTGCACTGAAGAACTGAACTGTCCTTAGTGCATAGACCAGGTTCACAAGGGAATTTGGGGAATTAAATGCTATTTTTGTCTATGCAGAGAACATGCCAGTGCTGCTGGTTTCTCCCTTGTGGCTACTTCACCTTGCAGCTCTCCAAATTTCCAGCAGCAGCTTCACAGAACCCACACAACCCTGGCTATCTGGCACCTGCCTGAACCACTCTTTTCTTAGCTCCTGGGCCCCTCGCAGTCTTTAGCCACAGGACACCAGCAGGGACTGATTCTGCCCTTTTTTACTGCAAATTTAAAATGTCAACTCAGGGACATGGACTTGGAATGTACTACAAGGTGGACCAGGGTCCTGTACAGTGAATTAGCTCCCTCAGCACAGCTGCAGTGTGAGGCTGCATCCTCACACACTGATGGTGAAACACATGAGTGATGCTGTTCAGACTTCTGTTTTTCAGTGGAGACCCACATTTTCACAGAATCACAGATTCCACACACCCCCAGACCACCCAGTGCTGCAGGAACGTGGAGCTGATGATCACCTTGCTCCACAAAGACACTGTGTTCAGAAAAAGCAACACAATAACATCAGTTATCCCAGATTTATGGAGTGTTGTTTGTTGGAAAACAAATCAAATTCCCTCTTGTGTTTATGATGTGCTTCACCTCAAATGTGAGAACTGAAAAATAAGGCAACTACCTTAAACAAACAAGCCCTAAGAAGCAAAATGCGAGCACCTTCCCGAGACCTCTAGTACTGTTCTTTTTCACGTCATGTCTCTTTGAAGTGCACATAGCCAAAAACATTGGCACTGCTTTCCCTCTGATGCTGCAGTTTTTGAGAGTATTATGCATATTGCAGATGCGGTTTTCTTGCACTAGATTGAAAAAAAGAAATAATCTTATTAAAAATGTAAAAGGATTTCAGGGTTCTGTGCATACTCAGAGAAAAGAGAGATGTCAACAATAAACATGCCATCTGAACAATACGGAAGGACCTCTGTCCCATGGGCATAATAGATGTTTTATTAATAACTTACTTTTATATATTTTTCTCATTTCCCAAAACAAAGGGAGGAGGGGGGGAAAATTAAAAAAAAAAAAAGGAATGGGTTTGAAAATCAAAACATTTCCTTGACTGGACAATTCAACATCCTCCCTGAAACACAAGAGGATGAATTGAGACCTGGTGCATTTTCTGGGTCTGCATTCTCCTGTCCTGGGTGTACTTCTGACATCAGGATGCTGATGGCACAGGGACAAAGCCCCCCTGGTTCTCCAGAGTTTGTCATGGAGTACATCAGCTCCAGCTAACAGATTAAAAAGGTGGGTCATTTAAGAGGCTTAGGCAGACTCAGCACAAGCATGAATGGAGAAGATGTTACCCATTGTCTGAGACTGCTGGACGTGGTGTAAGAAAGAATGAGAGGGAGGACAGGGGCCACTTTTTTCACATTCTGGAAGAAACAGAGCAACTCTGCCACAGCAAAGTAATATTTTTCCTGATTTAAGTCAGCCTTGTTCTGTCAAGTAGATGCCTCAGGAATGGATAAAGGAGACAAATGAGTCTTTGCTCCTCTAGGTACCTTCAACATGAGTGTGTGTCCAGACCCTCTGGTTTGGCCCATATCAAGTGATTAGGTCCAGGGAATGGTCACCCTCCAGAGGCATTTTACCCTCTTTATTTACTCTCTTTACCATGATATATTTTTTCCCTCACACAGAGCCTGTGTTTCAGATAATTGAGACCTCTTTGGAAATGCTGTTCCTACAGTACAGGCCCTCTGTAAACTAGCTTTTCATCCCAAATGGCTTTCATAAAGCTCGGCAAATATGGGAGGGGGAAACAGGGACATGACATGAATTAAGGCATGGGGTGTTAGAACAATATGGTCTTTAAGATCCCTTCCAACCCAAACCATCCTATGATTCTATTCTATGAGGGGAAAGAGCACCTAAAGTAATTTTCCTCTCCCATTTTCTGCCAATGTACATGACCTGGCCTATTATAGAACAACACTTATATTTTGTTTTTTGGATAGCCTACCTGTACAAACAGAGTCTTTGTTATAGAAACTAGATGCTGCTAGAGAAATCTGTGATCCTGTTAGAGGCCAAGAAAGAGGGCTCCATCTCAGAAGCAATGCCATTTATCCCTAAGATCATCAGTAGATACTTGATAGGAAAACATTGCTTTGGAACAAGTAGTGAAGAGAGGTGAACCTGGAGATCCATGGCCAAAAGGTCTAAAGACTCTTCTCAGGCACTAAAAAGCCTTTCCAGGATGCAGAAATTCCTATTTACTCACATAAGGTTTTAATTGCTTCATATCCCCAAAAAAAATTCTACACAAATTAGATTTTACCCTGTGAAGGCCAAAACCTTTTTTAATTCTTTTCTTACCTGTATGGTTGTGGAGTCATTCATAGAACAATTGGAACATTTGACCCCAAACTTGCCCAAGTGCAGAAGGAATCCATCACCTGCATATCAGCTTGGGATGTCTTTTTCTGCCTCAATTCAAGTGCCCTTTGCAAGGCTGCAGGGGTCACAAGCTGTGCTTCCTGCCTTTCCTATGGACACTCTGGTGAAAGAAACCAGGACAACTCACAGGATAGAAAGGAAAAAGCTGTCTAATTAAGAAGCAAGTGTACATCTGTCTCAGGCCACTTGCCAAGCATAATGTGGCAGGGAGGCAAATCGTTGTGCTGTTGGAAACTGCTCCCTTTGGACTGGCTGACTCCAGAAGTGCAGGGGACAGACGCCTCTCAGTCAGGTTCAGGACTTTCTGTGCCCGCCTAATGGTGAAGAAGTTGTGGGATTTGTCAAAACTTCATCTGATCACAAACATGCCAGAGGTTCCTGAAGTTCAGACAGCTCTGAATGTGCCTCTGATTTGCTTATTTAAAGCTACACCTTGCACTGCTCTGGAATCAGAGGTACACGTGCAGAGTAGCAGATGTGTCTCACAATTATCTCCAGGAACCTGCGGCCAGGTTGTGACAAAACGAGCCCAGATGTGGCAGGTGTCACCAGGTGGTGAGAGGAAAAGGAGCATGGGAGGACAGTGTCAAAGTGGATAGACAGTTTGGCAGGAAAAAGCTGGATCACTCGGGAAATTTGGAATATTCCAGATTTTTTGGTACCCTCCAAAGAGACTGTGCTTATGGGAAGAAGTCTCCTGAAAACTTCAGACTGGAGCTTGATGAAAAAGCTATTTCTGCTCTTGAAGCTCATGTTGTTACTATAGCCAGAATTCCATCTGTTCCTACCCTGATTTTATTAATTTCACATGATATCCTTCTGAAGTTAATAAGGGAAGAGATGAGAGAGAAAGGGAGGTAGCCAGATACCCTGTGAACAAGCAAGAGACCCCTCAGCACCATCCTGCCACCGCAGATGACACAGGTGAGATCAGTGTCCATGATCTGAATGAGGATAATGATTTTGGCAAGTGCATAATTTTTCAACCTTGGTCCATCTTCTGGAAAAAAGGCAGTCACTGTGGTGCTGATTCCCCTTACACAGCCACTGTTTAGCCAGTAAGGTCCTGAGGTGGCTTTTACCATCCTTCTGGTGTGAGGAGCACATAGCGAGGCTGATACAGAGCTTAGATCAGATGTCAAAATCCTTTTTAACCCTTTTTCTGTCCTCTTCATCAACCAAACCTTCAAGGGTTGTATTAGGTTAGATATTGGGAAGAAATTCTTCCCTGTGAGGGTGGTGAGGCCCTCGCACAGGGTGCCCAGAGAAGCTCTGGCTGCCCCTGGATCCCTGGAAGTGTCCAAGGCCAGGTTGGATGGTGCTTGGAGCAGCCTGGGCTGGTGGAAGGTGTCCCTGCCCATGGAAATGGGGTGGAATAAGACAAGCTTTAAGATACTTTCCACCCCAAAACCGTTCTGTGATCCCATGATTCCCTGAAATGTGTGTGAAAGAGATCCGAGCTCACACAGAAACATCTTTGCTTAACATCCACCCCGTTGATGACTGTAACTTAATTACCGTGCATACTGTACCGGTGACAGTAAATATTAGTGCTGTGTGCTACAGAACAAATATCCCGTGATGAAAAATTCAAACGGTATCGAGCTTTTCATTAGTGCAGTAATGGCTTTCTCACACATTTAGCTCATTTTTAACTCGACCTGCTAGGGGAAGGAAATGACATACTTTCTGTTGAATAAGACAGCGCCGAGATTATATGAAGGTGCGTTTTTATGGGTAAAGAAACGTATGCCACATTAATCTATTTTTATGCCTTGCAGTACGTGCTGATGAGTCATTTGAATGCCAAGTTTCATTAGTAAATTGGGAGTGATATAGGCAGCTCTGTGCTAAAATAAAAACGTATATTTCATTTAAGAAGGCAAAAAATTTCAATAGTGCTGCAGAATGTCTTAGAACACTAACTAGGATCATAGGATGTAAGGATAAAATCTTAGAACCCTGTTTATAAAGGCAATTTTTTGTCCATAAAAGGCACATTAGTAATACAATCTGCCCAATATTGTATTGTTCTATCATTTCTCTACGGATCATATTAGTCAGTGTCCTGTTAACATCCATTTTATCATACTGTCATAATATTATATTGAAATGAGATCTGGCACTTTTGGGGTCCTGTGCAAGATGAAAAAATGGGTCTCCAGCAGTCTTCCTCTTAGATATAATTGAAAAAGAGGCAGGCATGAGGGCATGCTGTGATTCACGCTGCCAGAGAGTGATCCGGAATCATTCAGATGATGAGTACATAGAGAATGCCGTGCACAGAAAGATGGCAATTTGCTGTACTAATGTTTTGAAAATGAAAATTTCTAGCTGTTTTGCAGAGGAGCTTAGTAGGAAAGGCAGAAGAAAAAAAAAATAATAATAAAATCTTTTATAGTTAAGTCAGATTATTTCTGTTGTTTTCGTAAAGGCTGCACAAAGAAATGGCGTTTTCTGGAGAATGGTGTAAAGCATAAATGAACATTGCTTTATTGACCAAAATAAGAATAAAATACAGGAAATTGAAGGAAAACAGCAAATGAGAAAAATTCTCTCCCATTCCTTGAGGAGCAGTTTTACAGAGGGATCCAGGGACACCTTTCAGGTTCCTTAAACCAAATCTTGGATCCCCACTGTGGCCACTTAGCCATAGGGATGGACACCCACATATACCCAGTACTTCAAGCCCATAAGCCTATATTTCTGCCATCAAGCCCAATTTCCAACAGCCAAGCTGCCTGACAAGCCCCAACAGGAATGAAAACTATGCTTCTCCTTCTTTCCAAATAGATTATAACTAATGATATCAATGTCCTATTCCTCTGGTGCTTTCACTGAGCTTTAATACTAACAAATAAATCAAACCAGCACTTCCAACCTTTGTTTAGTGTCTATGCTGTCAGTACTGATGCACAGTTAGTATTAAAATGTTATTTTATTTTTCTCCTTGTCCTTTGTTTTGACTAGCTTTGTTCTTGATATCATCATTTGATATTAAATGAAGCAAATTTAGTACAAAATTATGTCCCTTTCTTCAGGATTTTGTTGTTAAAGACTGCCAAGCTCATGCAGCTGGCCTGTCCCCAAGAGAGTGATCCAGCCACCTGACCCGAGTCCTCTTCAAGGAATTGAACCAGTCTCCTGTAAAAATCCAACTCTCTCTTTGGGACATCAGGGATGCACTCAGAGACCTGCAGAGAAAGCAGGACTACAGGGCTTGGCTCAACCTTTCAACGTCCAAGGGAACATTTCCTCACCAAATACATGAAAAATAATCCATTTTAGTGAATATTCTTTTTAGAAATCATGCTGTCCAGTAACAACTCCTCTACCTGCATGTTGGAGCAGAGAGGATCAATTCCAGTGTTGTTCAGCAGGATTTAAAGGTCCTTTAAAATACGGTACTTGCAAATTTTTCCCTCCATTTTACAGTTTAAGTTCCTCTCACTATCCCACACCATCCTATGCCTTTGCTGGTGACATTTTAAAACCGTCATTCCTTGTTCTCCTTAATGTATCTGGTTTTACCATTGCTATTTAAATTTTTTATAAGTCTCTGTACACTGAAACAGTCAAAGTGTGATCTTTCCAGCAGAAGGGAGGAGACTCCTTTGCTTAGGAGGAGCATACATGCTTTGCAGGGCTCTGGGTGACCCAGAAATAGATGGTTCCTGGGAAAACACTGTTAAGCACCAAGATGGGCAATTTACTACACGTGCAAGTCCAGGTGAACAGGGAATCTTCAAGAAACTCCCATTGAGCCGAAATCGGGACCATTTTTATAGCTTTCAGTTTTGAGGTCACAGTCACCCGGACTGGAAACTCAAAAATGACTTCAAAAAGGCAAATGCTAACTAGATTTCACACTAGATTTCATTTTACTTGGCATTACAGAAAGAATGCAGGTATTAAATAGACTGTTTCCTGTATACAATAAGGTTAATTAGTAGCAAGGGATGGAAATCAGTGTAGACATAACTCTTTTAGACAGGTATCAAAAATAATCCCCTGATCCCCACAGACCCCAGCTGCACTGAAAGAAGAACAATATAAAAGATTCTTTAAAAGAAATTTTTCAAACATTCTCCAGGTGTCCCAGCTATATTTAAATAGGCCCGTGGCCCCATGCGTACTCCAGCCCTTTCTGCTCTGCAGTTCCCTTGCTCCAAGTTAAATAAGCAGAGTACTTGCACAGAATTTTGAGGTGCAACATAAAGGATTTCTGTACAAAGAGACTGGGATTGCAAACCGAGACAGACAGGAGAACAAAAAGAAGAATATATTCTGGACTGAATGGGACTTCCCTAAGCTCCTTATCAATAAGGTTAATAAGGGTCCATGCAATTTACTGATCACTACGATGCAACAACTGGGCTCAAGCTATAAAGAAGCTACACAGATACCAGCTTTTTGTGCTTCTCATGGCCCACCACATTAAAGTCCCTGTACCCTTCCCCTGTCACCCCACTGAAGAGAATAAACTCCAGTCTGTGTGATTGGCCTTGCTAAAATCCCTGGTCTGCTATTACGCTTCTACCTGCCCTAGTTAAGCAGATTAATAGTTATTTCCTTGAATTTGATCCTCCAGTCCTTTTGTAATTGAAGCAGTAATGCTCAGATATTTCTAAAAATGTATTTCTGAAAAATACATTTCCTTTTTTCTCCGGTTTAATTTTGTTATCCTCAATCATATGCATGATAGAAAAAAAATCCCAAACTTCTATCTCCTTTATAAAATACATGTCATATCAAAAAGGTGACAAGAGGGGGAAAAGTAATTAGTGAGTTCACAGAGTTCAGTAGAAAAGTTAAAATAGAGTAACACATTACTTTTTATGTTAAGATTTCACAAGACAAATCTTGCCTGTGTTTTAATTGCATGTGACCCTGGCAGTCCCACTCTGAAATGAAGTGCCGTAAAATTAAAGATGACAGACGCTCAAAACAAGTCTTGTGATCTTGATTAAACTACAAAGACCACACTTTTCTCTCTGCTGCAACTCAGATATGATGGGCTGTTTTATTTGGGGAATTGCTTCATTAATGCTTTCTTTGACTAGACATGTTTATTATAAAAAATACTGAATATGGTGATATCTTGCATAGCTAAATAAAGTCTAAAAGACAAGTAAAAAAATTAGGAAATTTTAAATAAGCTCAAGACCAAAATGCTTCTTTTAAAGATCATGGGCATCTGTAGAAGAAGGTACCAAGCATGCCTGCACTGTTCACTACATATTTTGAAAAGTAAAAGGTTTTTTTCTCAATTATGTCTGTAAGAACCAAA
>VZTH01007895.1:21102-39430 GCA_013397815.1 Aleadryas rufinucha | reverse complement strand
AATATTTTTAAAGGCTGTATTATACTTTTTTTTCACTTAACAATTTTTAATGCCATATATTGATGCCTATGAGAAACAGACCGGGATTGCACTAATCAGAAACAGAAATAAATGTATTGCAGTCCTCATGCACAGTGAGATTTGCAGGTGGCTAATTTTTGTTAAACTTAATTTAAGGATCATGTTAACCATGAGACAATTTGATTGCTGAGCCCTGCTGCAGAGCTGGGCAGGCTTTAGTGACAATTCCAAATGAGGGTTCTGAGGGATGGAACGTGATGGAAAATGCATTACAAATGCAGATGATGTTTTTCTTCATTTATTTATGAATAAACCCCTGGTTTTATTTTTCTCAAAGTACACTTTGTTTAAAACCAGAGACATCCAAGCTAGTTTATATTTCCCAGCTTTCCAGGGTGGATTCATTCAAACCTGTTATGAACAGAGCAGTCCCATGACACAGGCAGGGCTGGGGCCTATTCCAATTGCTGCTGACACTTTAGATATCCATTGCCTCATCCTGTAAGATGGTTTTTAATTTGAATTTAGGCTTCATTCAGTATAAACTGTAGGCTCAATCTTTATGGATACTCTGCTGTTAAATTCAACAGTAATTTTGGAATATCTGTTGGGGTAGATGATGAATGTTTCTCATTCAGTGATAAAAGTACTGAACATTTTGCCTGCACAGCACATTGGGTAACAGTTTCCCAATAAAGAGAACTCTCTTTCACCTCTGCTTTCCCTTGTGCCAGGTCTCTCAGCACGTGATGCCCCTCAACGAGCAGGAAGAGTGGATTTCCAGCTGTGTGCACTCCCTTGTGTGTTAAACCTCCCAGTGCCAGGCTTGGGAGCAGCCAGACTGAACCAGGAATGGCTTTGGGCAGCTTTTAGACAATTTATAATCTTGTCCTTCTCCAAAAGCTGGCATGCATTTATAATTCTTGATGATTTTGGCATGAAAACACTGAGGCACAATAAAAATTAGTTCAGAAATCCAGCTGCCAGTTGTAATATAACTGTGCTTTGTAAAGGCTGCTCTCCCTAAGTATTCTCTTGTTTTCCATACCATGGGTTGTAGTTCCATCACAGGCTGGAACTGCCCCACTGAGGAAAAACTTTGTTGAATGGGTTCCTAATTAAACATTCCTGTGGTTTTGATGTGAGAAGTGTAAAGGGATGAGGCTCATTTTATTTTGTCACCTGGTAAAGGATTTGCTTCTTTCCCTTTTTATTTGTCATTTGCTGATAATCCTCATCTTACACTTGTTCTGTAATTACTGCCTGATTTTATACTCTTTTACATAAAATAAAGTCTGCCTTTTCATATGCAATAAGGAAATAACCTCATGTGAGAAAAATGAAGGTTTGTCTTGGGCTCTTGACTTTAGTGGATTTCTAATTATTCCCAGAGCAGCTGAAATAAGAAGACTGAAATGCACCAAGTTTAGGCTGCAACAGCAATGAAAACCAGCTTTAAGGTACTGAAAACATTCAGCTTATTTTATTTTTCTGGTTTCTCTAAATATCTGTTAATGTGGAAAAAAATGATGACCATGGCCACTGGATGCTTAAAAAGTGTTTGAGTTTAAAATAGCCTTTAAATGTGTGTGACCTCGTGTGTGAGGGCAGCACGTAGGGTTGCAGAGCTATTTTTATCTGCCCTGACTCCTGCTCTCCGCTGTTCCTCTGCTGTAATCTTACACTGGGCAAGTAAATGTCAGTGACAAAACGAGAGCTGGGCTCTGATTTACACCCTGCAGCCATTGGTGCTCAGGCAGGATTCCTGGTGAGCTTCTAGTTTTCCATATTTTTTTCCTTAGCAAGTACCACAGGTATCGTTTTCATTGCCAGAACTGTCTAAAAGAAGTTGAGGCCCTAAAAATATTTGGTGATTTTTAGCTCTGACTGAGCTCTGCATATGTTGCCTCAGGCAAGGTGTGGGTAAATCAGAAATTGCCAGCTCCTTGTCTAAGAAGGAGTTGGGAAATAATGAGACACTGTGTGTGGAACAGACACTACAAAGTCAGCAGTCCATTATTTACATTTCTTTTGTTTGTAAAATCAGCCTTTTTAGATGTGGCAGGAATTCATATGCAACTCTCTCTGCTTTTTAGGAAAGGAATGGTTAAAGCTGGAAGGAGGGCTTAGCTGAGAAATCACTGCACGTGGAAGGAGTTGGGTTTGCTGCAGGTAAAAAACATGGCACAGCAATACACAGGGAACCTCATTTATTTTCTGATCCTCCTGCTGCTAGGAAGGGTTTAATTATCCAATTTTTTAAGTGGGGACATGGCAGGTTCTACCTTTCCTGCCCTGGAGGAGGTGAGAATACAGATCTTGGTTGTATGTGCGGAGTCTTTTCCATTTTGCTCCAAATCCAGCTACCACCAAGGCAGAAAAATTCCAGCTTCTCTTTTTAAGGCTGAACACAGGTACCAGCTTATTTTCTTTGAGGGGAGACATTTAGGAGAAAAAAAATATCTCTAACAGGTAATTTCAATTTCTGGAATGTTGCCTTTCTTTTGAGAACTAGAGCTGTAACAAAATTCAGTTTCTTCAAGGCTTTGCTAATGCTGACCTACCCTGACCTCCGTTCTGGGGCTCTGGGGGGCTCCTGCTTGTGTGGGGTGGTCACTTGAGGCCAGGGCCTGTCTGTGAGGCCTGTGGGGACATCCTGCTGGTGGCCATAGGGACAGGTAGGGTCTGGAGCACCAGGGGCAGCTGGAGGGGCTCAGCCTGGAGAAAAGGAGGCTCAAGGGGGACCTTGTGGCTCCTCACAACTCCCTGACAGGAGGGGGCAGCCAGGGGTGGGTCAAGCTCTGCTCCCAGGGAACAGGGACAGGAGGAGGAAAAACGGCTTCAAGTTGTGCCAGGGGAGGTTTAGGTTGGATCTCAGGGAAAATTTCCTGATGAAAAGTGTCTGGTCCTGGCACAGCTGCCCCGGGCAGTGCTGAGTCCCCATCCCTGGAGAGATTTAAAATCCTTGTGGATGTGGCCTCTGGGGGCATGGGTCAGTGGTGGCCTTGGCAGTGCTGGGAATGGTTGGACTTGATAATCTTAAAGCTCTTTTCCAACATAAACCAGTCCTTGATTCCATGAAAGTGGCTCGGATCGAGAAGAGCACCAGGACACGGAGGTGCTCGGGGCTGTGGCAGGGCTGCATCGGTAGGAGAGGACAGAAGAGGGCAGTGCCAGCAGGACAGGACAGAGCAGAGCAGGACAGAACAGGACAGGGCACTGCCAGCAGGACAGGGCAGGACAGAACAGGCCAGGGCAGTGCCAGCAGGACAGGGCAGGGATGCTGTCGCCGGCGGCCGGTTCGTGCCCGGCCGAGAGCGCGGGCGGTGCCTTTAAGGGGCGGTCGCGGGGCGGTGGCGACGGCGGGGCCGGGACGGCCGCGGTCCCCCCCCGGCTCCCGGAACTCACCCGGAGCCGGCCATGGTGCAGATCGTGACCGTGAAGACGAAGCCCTACGGCGACCAGAAGCCGGGCACCAGCGGGCTGCGCAAGCGGGTGACGGTGTTCCAGAGCAATGCCAACTACACCGAGAACTTCATCCAGAGCATCCTGGCCACCGTGCCGCCCGCGGAGCGCCAGGACGCCACGCTCGTGGTGGGGGGAGACGGCCGCTTCTACATGAGGGACGCCATCCAGCTCATCGTCCGCATCGCCGCCGCCAACGGGGTAAGCACCGGGCGCTCCGCGGCTCCGGGATGCCCTCCCCGGCCGCCCGCAGCGGGGCCGCGCAGCGCCGGCGGAAATCGCTGGCGCTCGGCGTGTCCGCGGCGTGGAAGTAACGCGGTGAGTGACGGATGGGCTGGCGGGGCTGGCGTGGGACAGCTCGCGGTCCAGGCAGGAAAACCCCCCCGGGAGCCTCTCCCTGCCTGCGGGAGGGAGTGGACGTTGGCCAGGGTGGAGGTATGGAAGCAAACACGGCTTTGCTCTGATTCCTTCTTCTTCCTTCTGGCTGTCGTTGGGTTTTCCAGCTAAAACACAAAGCAGCGGCACAGCGTGCAGGGGTGAGGGGTTGGGAGGGAGCAGCGTTCTCTTGCACAGTGCTGGAATGCAGCTCGCGGCTGGGGGATCCCTCCCTCGGTGTGTCCTGCTCCTGTCACTTGGTAGCCCGAGGGAATCCCAGCAGGGATTGTGTTGTCGGTAGGAAGAGACGTGCTGAAGTCAAATTTGCAAAAGGAGGCTTTTCCCTACGTTTACTCTTTTCCAAATGAAAACTTTCCCCTTCCCCTGGGACACCAACACCAGCAGCAAACATTGGTCCTCGTGGACCATAAAGGAGAGGCTGAGGGTGCTTGGGGTAGAACCTTAGAGTTACCTATTTCAAATGCCCAGGTGCCCCAATGCCTGTAAATATCTGACTTCTTAGAAAAAAATAATAATTTGAAATCACTGCCTTCTTATGGCATAAAGAAGTTTGTTGTTTTTTCTAAGTCATGTAGAATTTATGATGTGTGGCAGCTGCTCAGCTTTGATTCCATCACCCAGCATCCCTGGATGCTGTGTGCACCTTTGGAAGTGATGGATAGAGCAGCAGGCTTCCTTGATGGAAAAGCAGCAGGCACTGGCTTATTTATTTGTTCTAGGAGGGGGTTGGAGTTGGGATATGCAGCATTCCTGAGTGCACACACAGACAGGATCCCTGTGGATCACTGTGAATAAGCCGATTGGGAAACTTGTTCCCTGGGATGAAGTGTTAGTTAGATTTTTTGGATATGCACCCGGGCCCTGGTGGGATGTGGCAGCATTCCAGCACCGAGTTCTCCATCATTTACACTTCAGCTCCATCCCAGAAGCAGAGGCCTGGGGGTAGAGCCGTGCTGGGGTCTGATGAGGTGTTTTGGGAAGCGTGGAGGGCCGGGAATGTCTCGGATCCTCCCCTGGATCGTGCAGTCACTCACGTACGTGCAGAGCTGAGCTCGCTGCCAGAGCTGCAGCAGCGGGTCCCAAGGGCTGCCTTTGCCAGCAGGAATTTGCCTTGGAGCATTTTGTCCACGGGAATTCCAAATGCTGGGACAGAAGTGGCTCTAAAGTCAGAAAATGTTCTGAAAAGGCAGGAAAAATGGGAGGTGGAGGAGGGAAACGTGTGGAGGAATAAGTGGGTAGTAAATGAGCAGCAGGTAAAGCCTGGATATGTAACCAGAGATCCAGGGGGGTGATCTACAGAGGGCAGAGCCACTGGAAACTTGATTACAGGTATTTGCTACATTTTAGCAGCACTGCCTTAAATAAACCAGTGCAGGACCTGCATTGCCAAACTCCTGAGTGGCAAAACCCTCTGGTCCTGAGAAATGAGGTGACTAAAAAGAGAGGGTTTCTTTAGCAAATGCAAAGCACCGGTTTTTAATAAATTTTGATGTGTTTGCCTCCTTGTTTTGGAGTGTTTGAGGGATGCTTGGTTTGTGAGGTTTCTCTGTAACTGCAAATATCAGTTCCCTAGTGGTTACCATGGTGTAGTTAAGTAAAAGTCTCTGAAAATCCTCTTTTTTCATAGTAAATGTGAAGTGACTTCAAGTTCCCTGCCCTTCAAAGAGAAGGATTAACAGCTTCTGTTAACTGGTAAGAAAGTGCCCTGCAGAACAGGGAACAGCACATGGAAACTTGTTCCTGCAGCTGTGGGTTTGCCCAAGTGCTGGGACTCTGAAACATCTCCTGATTCCAGCCAGGTCTGGGGGAAAAACTCAGTGACCTCATGCTCGGAAAAGCTGAACAATACCAAGAAAACTGCTGGAAAACTGCATTTCTGGTCCTGGGGGTTAAGGTGTGATTGATGAATGCTTTAAAATCAGGTGGTGTTATAAGATCTGGTTGAATTGTGCTCTCCAGCCACAGCACAGACCTGAGGACCACAGCTGATGATCTTTTGTTTTACAGCCTAAAAGGAAAGGATGCTAAAATGAGTTTGAATTTTGTCTCCACCTGGAATGGTTCATATGCAGCTGAGTATTTCTTTTTGACTAGCAACAACTCAGTTTGTAGTTGTGAGATTAAGGGGTGTCTATCTTATTTTAAAGTTTGCATTTCTGTAAGTAAACTGAAATTGAGATTGTTTGCCATTCCATTTTGGCATCCAGTGTAGCCCACCAGCTCTGTTTTGGTCTGTGGGCCAGCTTTCCTTGTTATTATTCCCACATGGCAAGTCTGACTCTTTAATTACCCAAACAAGACCTTCACAGGTCCTGTTGGAGCATCACTGATCAGTAGAATCGTGGCTGGGCAATAATTTTATGTCCAAAATGACAGAAACTGTAAATCCAGGTGTGATTATAGAACCAAGCCCCAGGATGATTCAATGACATTGTCACCTGCTGTTCCCCAAATTTACTGTGCCCTTGGTTCCTTCCTAACTGAACACTTTTCCTGCAAAGTTGCCACACTCAAGCACATTGCTGGAAGGTGTTCTGAGTGCCAGGCTGTGCCTTGCATGTTAAATTGTGCCTGCTTTTGTTTTCCAGCTGCAGGACAAACAGGGCTTTTATTAGGAATGCTGCTCTCTCCCCCAGGAAGTTTGGGTTCCTGGCTTAGCTGCTTTAACCTTTCTCTCCCCCTCTCAGTTATCCAGGGAAACCAAGTGTTCAAACTTTATGCATTTATTTGCCACTGCTCTCCTTTGGTAGCTCCCTTTTCCTTTATGCTGTTCTGCCACAGCTCCCAGACCAGTCCCCACTGAGATCTTCCATTGGAGTAAAAACTTCTGGGATTAAAATCCTCCAAATAAAGTGATCATCAAGAAAGTTCTTCCAAAAAAGCAATCCCTGTGTACCAGAGTTAGATGTGGTGATGCTGGATCCTCCAGGCCAGTAGGGAAAACCTCAATTTCTGCCTTTCTTATGCTGCTGTTTTTCTCAGAGGCAGGAGGGGAAATTGAGATGTGATATCTAAAGTGAGGAAATAAACACCACTTGTAGATATTTCCTGGCTTCAGATAATGAGGATTTTAGAAGACAGCAGCTCTCACAGCCTCTTTTTCCACCAGCTTAGACTCTTTTTGCCTGTAAAGTTAATTGGCTTATGCCAGTTTACAGTGCAAGGTGATTAAGTGGTCAGGTTGTCCAGTTTCAGCGCCTCTTTGGAATTTTAAACTCTGCACTCATGAAACTCCAGCTCAGAGCAAGAGCTAAGGTGCTTTGCTGTTAATCCCTGCAAATCCAGCAGGCAGAGTTGAAATTCACCCCTGACAGGGATTTAGCTGTAATCTCCTGGGACAATGACTCTGCAGAAGCAGACACCTCAGCAGGGTGGAGGGAAATGCCTTCCCTTTGGCAAGGCAAAGTTTGGGATAGGGAGCTGGGCTGGAGAGCTGCTATCCACATGTGTTATTCCAAATGTGAGCTCACCAGGATGGAGAAATGCACTGTGAGAAGTCCTTGCCATCCTGTCATGGTCCTGAGTTAGCCAAAATATTGATCAATGCTTCAGCTGAGGAGCTGGAATGTATTTTAGAAACAAACAGAAATAGATATCAGTAAGGAGCTCAAAGAATTCTGAAGTAATAAAAATGTAATATTTACATTTATGGCACATATTCATAGCTCAAGATGCAGAGTAACAAATTAAACAGGAGATGTGATGGGTAGAGGACAAACACAGTTGGCAGGATCATCGAGTTATCCAGAAAAACATCATTTCCCCATTTCAAAATAAGGTTGTTGTAAGGGAAAATCAGGAAATAAAGCCTCACCAGGAGCACAAATCCTGAGCTGGACCACCAGATCTGGTCTGGATGTGGGAGATTCCAGCAGGAATAGCTGAGGTCATTCTGTAGGGAAAAAATTCCTCCCTGGGAGGTTGGTGAGGCCCTGGCACAGGGTGCCCAGAGAAGCTGTGGCTGCCCCTGGATCCCTGGAAGTGTCCAAGGCCAGGCTGGACAGGGCTTGGCGCAACCTGAGATAGTGGAAGGCGTTTTTGGGGTTCAGGTGCAGGTTTCCAAGAGGATCCAGGGCCAGGGGCTCTGTCTCAGCAGTCTGTGGCTAGAAATCCTGGAGCATTGAGGAAATCCAGCTGGAATCCCTCCCCTTTTCCTGGTGCAGGGGCAGGACAGCAGAGATAAAATGCAGATTTGGGTGTGCTTTGAGGAGCTGACCTTTGAACAGAAAGTTTCTCAATCCTGGTGGCTGCTGTGTACTTCCCTGGGAAAGGGGAAGGCTCAGCCCCTGCCAGGGGGACAAACCTGGAGATGGGGATTCATTCCCAGCCCTGCCAGACCCCGTCTCTGCCACCCAACTTTTCTTTCCAGCTGTGGTAGGAACAGAACAGTGTCTCTTAATTCTGGAGTGATTCCTATGTGAGTGCACTCGTGCTGCTGAGATGCTGCCAAATATGGTTTTTTCCCTCTGGAATCTCTACAGCGACTTCCAAACTCAGATTTTTAATTAATTCTCGATAGAAACAAAGTGTTTTGCAGTGGGAGCAGCACTCCTTGTATGACTAATGACACACTTGCAGTCTATTTATTTTTCTTGAGCTCCACTTGTCCTGGCAGTACCAAATGTCACTGCCAGCAGTGGCTGGACCAGAGTCAGAGCAATGCCTGGACCAGAGTCATCCTCAGCACAAAGTGCCAGGTTTTGGCAGCTGCTCAGTGGGGTTTTCCAGGGCTCTTGGCACCCTCTTATGGCCAATGTGCAGGGACAGCACCGACTCTGGAGCTTTCCTGAGAGCAGGAGTTAAGGGAATGGGATTCTCTCTTGAAGGAGAGTCACAGATGAAGTGTAAAGTGGTTTTACTCCATTTGTTGCCCAGGATTTCAGGCTGAGTGTCTTCATGGCTCAGCACAGAAAAGGAGCAGGAGGAGATGCCTGCCACCAGCTGCTTGCTGTCCAAAATCCCTGCAAAGCTGGATTTGGAAGCTTGCAGCTAAACACAGCACCACAGAGGGGACATTGGCTTTATCTGCCCTCTGAATGGGGACAGAGACCTGGGAGAGGAACGGGAAGGAAAAGGAGACGAGGAGGAGAGGGCATCCTGCACCTTGGAGAAGCCTGACCCAAGGGTGTAACAGGGGATGGGAACAGGGAATTTCCGTCCAGTCTGGCCTTTCCATGGTGGGTTCCCCCCCCAATTATTTTTCTTGCCTGAATGCCCAAATATAAAATTGTAGTTTGGAGGAAGGCTGGGTTTGTGTCGGAGTGAGGAGCTGGGAGAGGCTGGCTCTAACCCTAACCCTGGTCCTGGGCCTGGGGAAGACTCCAGGTGAAGAAGGCTGCATCTCCCAAAAAAGATGGCACAGCTCACTCAGGGAAAGGCGGATAGGGACCATGGAACTGAGCCAAGGTTGGAGCTGTGGCTCTGCAATGTTTTACTGAATTCAAGCCCTCTCAGAGTAGCCTTGTTTGTCTTTCTGTCATTAAAGTCAACACTTAGTTCATAGTTTTAACTCTGTTCTTGTGTGTTTAAGTTCAGGGCAGTAAAAGGGGATCTGGGTTAGCAAATACCCCTGTTTGTGCCAGGCTGGCTGTTGGGAGAGGGAGATTCCCTCAGCAGCCTCCACCTGCCATGGGGAATCAGGAAATCAGGAGCACAAGGAAAAGCTCAGGAGATTGGGGCTGTTTGCTGTGGCAGAGAGGGCACTCAGAGCCTGATGCCAAAGGATTTTTAGTGACGAGTTGTCAGGAAGAGGATTATGATCTCTTTGCTTGGTCAGCTCAGCTTAAACCACAGCGAGGGAGATGCCCAGCAGATTGTAGAGAAGCACTTCCAGCTGCAAGGCTAATTACACACTGGCAGGGTTTACCTGCAGAAAAACATTCCAAGGATAAGTTATATCAACTTCCAGGAGGAGACCTGGGTGCAGTTGCTCCTGCACCAGTTCTGGAGAGGGAGCAGTTGAGCTGCTGAGTGATTTGTAATGATCAGTCACCCCAGCAAAGCCTCCCAGAGCACGGATCAAGTGACCTTTCCCCAGTGCAAAGGTGCTCAGCACCCACCTTTGGTGACATTTTGTACCTCTGAAGGCTCTGGCAGCCGTGTGATCCCCAACCCCTGACCAGTCCTGGCTGCACAGTTATTGGTGATTTAGTTTGTACCAAATAGTGGTGCAGATGTTGCAAGAAAGCCCTGGGAGAAGGTGAGCACCCCAAAAAGGGGGTTGGTGTGTCTGTCCTTGTCCCTGTGCCTTTTGTGCACTATTTTATATTTCATTTATTAGAGTGTATTTCACTTTATGTCCATAAACATTGCATTAATGACCCTCCTCCCTTGCTTAATTGAGTTTAATTCCTCTGTCTACTCCACATGCACTGAATTACACACGAATTCCAACCCTCCAGAGGACTTTTCCCTGCCAGTAAATCCATGTGCATCTCGTGTGCAGTCACAGGAGCTGGTGGGGGTCCTGTGCCCTCCTCCTGTCACTTAATGCCACGGCATTTCCCAGGCCAGCAAGAAGGGAAAAAGCTTGCTTAGGCCTTTTCCTGCCAGCTTTAATTTTGGGAGCTGGATTTTGGGTTCTGTGCCACTAGAGGGAAACCTGGGCCTGTGCATGGGAATAAAGAGAGCTGCAGGATGCTGGAATAGTGTGGGTGGATAAAACACAAACCAGTTGTTTCTGGCTGTGTATCCCAGGCAGTCTCACTGTTGGGGTAAGAAATGTTGGTTCACACCAATTATCCAGCTCCATTTTAATGTGCTGATGGATAAATCAGGATCTTGGGGACACGGTCAGTGCTGGCCTTGGCAGGGTTAGGGGTTTATCTGGATTATCTCAGAGGGCTTTTCCAACCTTTATGATGCTGTGATCTCTCTTGGAAGAAAATACAGCAATTATTGGAGCAATGACAGAATCAGCACCTCAGGAAAGTCTCTGTGAGTCCCTGTCACAATTCAGTTGTGTGCACATCTCCTTTTTCCTGCTTTTAACAGAGGGATAAATGGAGTCATTACCAAGTGTCTGTTCTTTAATTGCTCCAGCAATATCTATAAACTGTTTCCAGCAGCTCAGGCAGAGGATTCTGAGCATTGGCAAAGAGACTTGGAGGAAAGGCTGATTTAGAATCATGGATGGTTTGGGTGGGAAGGGACCCTAAAGCCCATCCCATTCCACCCCCTGCCATGGGCAGGGACACCTCCCACTATCCCACGTTGCTCCAAGCTCTGTTCACCCTGAGCTTGAACACTTCCAGGGATGGGGAGCCCACAGCCTTCCCTTCCTTCCTTTACCTTCCCCATGCTTGGGAAGATGAGGCTTCACAGAAGTTCCTTGGTATCTGAGTCTCTTCTGTTTGTGCTTAGGCTGCCCCACAATGAACAGCATTATGGGATGCAGTTTTCCCAAACATTTGATAGTTTTTTGAGGTTTTAATCTGGGTGAGACTTGCTGGGGGTGCTCACTTGAGGCTCATGAGGTTTTCCAGCCAAAGGCTGACCCGCTGTTCCTGCTGGAAAATGGAAAATCTCGCTGTGTTTGAGGGAGCCCGTGGGAAGTCAGGTTGTAGGGCAGGAGCCGCATGAGCAAACGGGAGGTAACGGATCTGTTCCCTTCCATTTTAAGAGTGACCTTTAACTCACCAGACTTTGCAAAATAGCAGCAGCAGGATCCTGCTGGAAGTTTGCCTCCGGAGCCCCAGCGTGCGGCCGGGCCTGGCACTGCCCTGCGGCTCTGGGAACGCGCCGGAGCGGCGCATCCGAGCGGGGCCGGGCTGCTCCCAGCTCCCTGTCCCAGGGAGATCCGCACGGAGTGACACCACTGGGCTCCGTGGGATGGCCGGGAGCTGGGCCTGTGGCGAGCAGGAGATGACAGAGGAGACAGGAATCCTTTCCCAGCCTCACAGCGAGGGCCAGCAGCGTGGAACCGTGCGTTCTCCGTGACATTGATCCCCCGCCGCAAGTGTGAGGCCACGGCTTCGGTTACAGAAGGTGCAGGCAGCTATTTTCGGGTGTTCAGCAGCTCCCCTGAACTCCTGCCTCATAGGTGGGCCATTGCTGTGTCAAGGTTGGGGGTTAATTTTGGCATATTTTACTTTTTAAATGCACTTGTGTGAAAAAAGGACATGGAAGTCTCTCCCCTGCCTCTGCTGACGGTGCCAACAGCTCCTTACAACGACCAGAAACCGGGAACCAGCGGGTTACGGAGGAAGACCTTGCACTTTGAATCCAAGCTGAACTATTTGCAGAATTTTATCCAGAGTATCTTTTCTTCCATAGACCTGAGAGATCGCCAAGGAGCCTCTCTGGTGGTTGGAGGTGATGGGAGGTACCTCAATAAGTCTGCAGTGGAACTGATTGTCCAAATGGCTGCTGCCAACGGGGTTGGTAAATGTTAAACGGCTCAATTCCTGTGGGGTGTGCCTGAGAAATGCAAGAATCCATCAGAAATGAGGCACTGTGAGATTTAATTCCCCCAAGGCTTTTATTCAACTGCTAATAGTGATGTTTTTAAAGGCAAATCAGTTTGGGAGTACAGAAATTACTGGTTTTTCACTCTAAGTGATAAAGTTGGGCAGAGAATACACGTGGAGAAAGGGAAATCAATTCTGCCTGGGGTTTGTGTGTTCTTGTTTTGTGCTTTGCCATGCCCCGAGGTGCTGGCACCTGTGGGTTTTTCAGTCTTTCCACAAGAATACAAACCCCTGATACTGTTCAGAAATGATCAGGGAGAGCCACCAGAGTGGCAAAGGAAAAGGAACAGCCATGTTTTGCCT
The DNA here is from genome assembly GCA_013397815.1 of Aleadryas rufinucha. NCBI lineage: Eukaryota > Metazoa > Chordata > Aves > Passeriformes > Aleadryas > Aleadryas rufinucha. The sequence goes on along the minus strand of VZTH01007895.1, from coordinate 26,777 downwards.
TTCTCACCAGGTGTAAGTTGTGGCTGTGGGATGAATGCTCAGGGAGCCTTTGAAAATTGATATGAGAGTTAGCAAGTGAATGACAGCCTTTATGGGGAGCTCAGTTGTGCTGGAATTCTGCGTTTTGGAAGCAGAGCAAGAGGCTTGTGTGTTCGTGGTAGATTGTGGTTCATGCACTGGTCTTTTGTCTTTGTTTTCTTCTGCTTTTTAAGAAGAAAAGGCTCTGCTGCCTGTCCTGGATCTCTTGGTGCAGAGCAAACTTTGTGCAAAGGGACCTGGATTTTGGGAATTTGTCAGACAAAAAACCTGACTAGAACAATGTAATCAATAGTGAAGGGGAGAATAGGAGGAGAGAATTTTATTCATTTAATTTTAAAATCGACGTATTTTCCATCTTGGGGGGAAAACCATCTTCTGGCATTGCAAATGAATGTCCTTCTTTGAATCAGTGAAAGAGCTGAGCAGAAGGGCTGGGAAATGTGCACAGAGCCAGGCTGGGAGTGCCTGACACCAGGACAGATCTGCTGGGGAGAGGGAGACCAGGCTCATCTTCACCAGCTGAGACTTTTCTCTCCAGCCCTGGGCCCAGGTCTGGCTAAAATGGAGTTTAGGGGCTGGTTTGGGTATTCTCCATGGGTTTTTCTCCTCAGTCTGGCTGGTGCCTGTCAGTGTTGTGCTCAGAGCAGGGTCTGGGCTCAGGGTGTGGGATTGGTGGCTTGGGCTGCATCTCCTGCACAGAAGGGCTGGAAGGGTGGGCTGGGGACACCGTGGAGCTGCAGCCACCAACTTCCACAGCCTGGAAAAGCTGATTCCAGTGTTCCTGGCAGGAGGAGGGGCTGCAGGAGGTCCCCGTGTACATCCTAATGGGGCTTTCAGTAAAACCAGGGTGCAAGTGTTGCCTGGATGGTTTTGATGTACTGCAACTCCAAATTGCTGCACAAAGTGGGTCTGCTTAGAGAATTCCATGGAAGGTGTTCCTTCATTGTTGCAGCCTCAGGTTTTCCTCATAAGAAACTCCACAGACTCAAAAAGGATTAAGTGTAAATCGTTCAGCACATTGTTACACCGAGCAGCCTTCTCCTGTGGTTACCACAAAGGAGTTAGCACTGGATGAGTGGGGAATGGCAGCTGAAAACCTCTGGAAGCCAAGGAGGACCCAAATCACAGAGCAGCTCACATGGAGATGAGTGGTTCTTCCTCTTCTCCCTTGCTGTGGGGAAAAGCTGCAGTTCAGGTGTGCAGGGAGGACAGGCTGGGCTAGGACAGGGGATCTGATGTGTTCATCCAGTTCTCCTGCAGCTGCTGCCTGCTTTGGCAGGGAAAATGCCTCGTTTTCCCTTCCTCTGCACCATTCCTGGGGCTGTGTGCAGGGCACTGATGCACAGGGGTGGTGCAGAACCTTCAGAAGGAAACTGGGGAGCAGGAGGGGAAGACTTGGAGAGGAGCTTCCTGGAGATCCCATGAATTCTCAGGGAAGCTGAAGGAGCAAGATTTGGAGGCTGGAATAAAGCACAAGACAAGGTGTGTCTGAGAAGGAAAAAGCAAACCCTGTGGAGGTTGGGCTGCTTCAAATGAAACGTGAAGTGCAATAAATGAGTGATCAGTGGGTGGGTGGGCACAGTGAGGGTTTCAGTACAAGCTGCTGTGGCCAGCTGGAGGCAGGGCCCTCACTTTGGGTTTGGAAAGGGGCTTTTCACATTTATGCTGTTATTTGTGAGAGGTGCAGCTCTGCCAGCACTGGGCTGTGACAGCTGGACCATGTAATAACTGATGGGCAGCGAGGCTGGGGCTTAGCACCCGGCAGTGCCAGGGAACAGGAATCACATCCATCCCCTGCCCTTGGCTCAGCACCCACCACGGGCTGGGAATGCTGCTCTGGATTCCTGCTTCAGCTTGTGACTGAATGAAATCCCTCCTCTTTTCCCAGTCTGGGAATGCTCCTTTGGATTTCTGCTTCAGCTTGTGACTGAATGAAATCCCTCCTCTTTTCCCAGTCTGGGAATGCTCCTTTGGATTTCTGCTTCAGCTTGTGACTGAATGAAATCCCTCCTCTTTTCCCAGTCTGTTCTGGGTCTGACCCCCTCGACTGCTGCAGAGGAGTCTGGTGTGGTTTTAAATCCTGTCACCTCATTTGGGGGCTGTGGGAAGGAGTGTGTTCCTCCAGGGAATTATCCACCTCCTGGTTTAGTGCCTGGATTCTGATGCTGGTGTATGGCTCAGCACATGGCTCTGGATCCAGCCTCAGTGATATCCCTGGATTTATGGGAAGGAGTCACCCGCTGCGAGGAACAATCTGCAGCTGCTCCCAGGATGTTCAAGTTTTGTGTTCTTTTGGCTTCTCCCTGCCCCATTGTGTGTCTTGAAAGCAAATTTCGAGGCCACAGCCAGAGGGAATGCTGGGTTTTGGTGCTGTTTAAAGCCTGTGGAGAGCTCAGGCCTTCAGTACATCCATGTGCAGCATTCATGGGGGAGAATGCTACAACGGAGCGGGGTCGGACGCACCGTGGGGAGCTTTGGCAGGAACAGGGCTGTGTTTGGGGTTTGGGCTGGGTTTGGGGTTTGGCCTCACAGTGGTTTGCTCTGCTCTCCCACTCTCAGATCGGGCGCTTGGTGATCGGGCAGAACGGGATCCTGTCCACCCCGGCCGTGTCCTGCATCATCCGCAAGATCAAAGCCATCGGGGGCATCATCCTGACCGCCAGCCACAACCCCGGCGGGCCCAACGGCGACTTCGGCATCAAATTCAACATTGCCAATGGAGGTCGGGCCACTTCTTGCTTTATTATCATTATTTACTTCTTGTGTCCACCCCGAGGATCCCAATTTCTGTTCAAACCCCAGGGATCAGTGCCCTGAGCTTCCCGAACAGAGCAAGTGATGCTCTGCTCCCCTCACCCCCCGGTGTTCCTCTCCCAGGGGGGTATTCCCAGCCCAGGTCTTTGCTGTATTCCTGAAGTTCACTCCTCTTGCAGCAGGATTCTTTAATAGCACCTTTGCTGTGCCCATTTCACCTTGCAGGTCCTGCCCCTGAAGGCATCACGGATAAAATTTTCCAAATCAGCAAGAAAATTGAGGAATATGCAATCTGCCCGGATCTCCATGTGGATTTGGGCACCATTGGGAAGCAGCAGTTTGACTTGGAGAACAAATTTAAGCCATTTACAGGTAAACAAATGTCCTTCCTCTTGGCAAGGGTGAGGAATGGTGGTGTTTCTGTGGCCATTCTGACCTCTCTTTCTCATCTCTGGGATAATCCAAACGAAGACATCAGTCCTGGCATCCTGGCATTTATTTATTTATTGATTTTGATTGATATAATTTTTTGTCCTACAGAAGTTTCTACTTCAGTAGCAAAATCTTGATCCATCAAACTTCCCTAAAATCAAAGGCTGTTCTGCTGCAAGGCAAACTTGTACTTGAAAACAGAGAAATGCAGTTTAAGTGCATTTTCTTGATTAAAAAGTGCAGAGTTTAATCTTTCAACTGATTTTTTCCATGGTTTCACATATAAAAGTTGTCCCTGTGAGTGGCAAAGCTGTTACATTTCACATGTGACTCCTGCCAGTCAGCAGTGAAACATGAAAATAAATTTTAAAAAGACTTTTTAAAAATACTTCAAGTATTTTTTTACCATCTCCTGGTGACCTGTGCTTGTAATTAAAGAAGAAATAAATTAAAAGATGATAAAAGTTGATATTTCTCTCAGTCTCCATTTCTGTGCAGTGGGATTTTGATGCTGTATTTTATGGTTTTATATTCCCTGTTGGCTGCAAAGGTGCAGCTTTTTGAAGTTCACACTTCCCAATGACTTTGGTGGAAATTAAAGACCTGATTTTATAGATGTATTTTTTAATTTAAGTGAAGTGAGACTGAGCCCTCTTGAAGAATGTCCAGGAAGCCTTATCTGGGAACAGAGTTTGCCTTAAGGATTGTGTTGGTCCGTTTGTGACCTGATTAGCAGTGAGAGCCTGTAATTAAATTCCTGATTTAGCCCCATTATTCCCATCCCTATGAACTGATCCTCTGGGGTGTTCGAGGGCTTTGTGCTGAGCCCTGGCCCTTCGCTCTGAGGCCCCTCAGCACAACAACAGGACTTGGTTCCCACAATTCCAGGCTGTGAGGGTTGATCCCTGTCTCCTTCTGTTTTCCAGTGGAAATTGTGGACTCTGTAGAAGCCTATGCCAACATGCTGAGGAACATCTTTGACTTCAAAGCCTTAAAGGAGCTGCTCTCAGGGAAGAACCAGCTCAAGATTCGCATCGATGCCATGCACGGGGGTAAGCAGGGCTGGGCTTGGGGCACTGGGGGGGTGCCCAAGGTGTCCTTGGGGATTTGCTACTTCAGACAGGGAGATTTTCTCTGGAATTTCTATTGCAAGTTTGGTTTGGGGTTTGTAGCATACTGGATTTTTCTTTTTGGGAGCAAACTTTTTATGTCTTATGTTATTTTCTTTGGTCAAGTGTCGTGTTTTGGGGGTGGGAATGAGCTGATTTTTAAGGTCCCTTCCAACCCAAACCACTATAAGGTTCTGTGAAATGTTTCATGGAACCCTGGAATGGTTTGGGTTGGAAGGGACCTTAAAGCTCAACCAGTTCCACCCTTGCCATGGGCAGGGACACCTTCCACTATCCCAGGTTGCCTCAAGCCCCATCCAACCTGGCCTGGGACACTTGTAGGGATGGGGTGGATTTTGATGTGAGCTCCTAAACCGTAAAGCACCTAAAGTGACCCAAACTGAGCACCCTGAGGTGGGTGGTGCCGTGGCTGAGCCGACTCCTTCCTCTCTGTTTTGCCGAGACAGTTGTGGGCCCTTACGTGAAGAAGATCCTGTGTGAGGAGCTGGGAGCCCCAGCAAATTCAGCTGTGAACTGCACCCCCCTGGAGGACTTTGGGGGCCACCACCCTGACCCCAACCTCACCTATGCTGCCGACTTGGTGCAGACCATGAAGACGGGAGAGTACGACTTCGGAGCTGCCTTTGATGGAGACGGGGTAAAGGAGCTCAGAATTCCCCTTCTTTCCCTCTAACCAGCTCTGGGGGGGACTGAGAGGCACCTTTTCTCTCCCTCTCTCCTCTGTAAACACCAGTGAAGTGAAGCACTCGCTGACACTTTGCCACCACAGCAATAGCTGGCTGCTGTATCAATAAGTTGTTATTTAAACAACTTTAAAGCTGTGAAAAACCAGCAGGAAGGTGAAACAGCATCCAGGCGCTGCTGTGGAACTTCTTCAGAGCTCTGTGTTTATCTCAGAAAACCTCTGGCAATGGTTGGGTTTGTGTTGTTATTTAAACCAGGGAGCAGCTCGTGCCCTGAGCAGAGCAGGGAGCTGAGCTGTGCCCGTGCTGTGTCCCCCAGGATCGCAACATGATTCTGGGCAAGCACGGCTTCTTCGTCAACCCCTCCGACTCTGTCGCCGTCATCGCCGCCAACATCTTCAGCATCCCCTACTTCCAGCAGACCGGGGTGCGCGGCTTCGCCCGGAGCATGCCCACCAGCGGGGCCCTCGACAGGTAGCACCACCCTGGGCAGGGGCACCGGGCAGGGAGCCCTGCTGAGGGCAGGGGATCCCTCGTGGTAGGCAGTGAGCCCATGGCACCAGGGATTGTAAGAACCCCCTGGAGAAAAGGTGCCCTAAGTGGAGAAATTCTCCCCAGGTTAAAGTGACTAAAAAGG
>VZTH01007895.1:0-20824 GCA_013397815.1 Aleadryas rufinucha | reverse complement strand
TCAACTCTGCATTGTTCTGAGTCTTTATCACTGACCCCATTCACAACGCAGCTCGTGCCCTTAAAAGTCTGTTGTGGATTTGCACACAAGGACCCTTCCTGCCTCTTTGCCACCGACCTGTCGAAGAAGCTATCCGGGGTGTGGGGGGGTGTGTGTGCCTGTGTGTGTGTGTGTGTGTGAGTGTGTATGTGGTGGCTGCCAAGTGACTTTCTGTCACAGCTCCCCACCCAGAGCACCCCCAGAACCGACAATCCCCTTTCCTGGGATTCCCCAGGGATCTGTTCCATGTGCTCTGTCTGGTGAGGAGCGAGGCAGTGCCACGGCAGCAGTGAGGTTTCATGGGGTAGACCCTGCCTGGGGACATGGCACAGCTGGGCTGAGCTCTTGGCTCTTTCTCTTCCCTACAGATAAGCCCAAACAAATTATTCTCCCCACCCTTTTTTTTCCCTTAAATTTGATAGTGACACTTTCTTGGTGAAATGCTTTGAGATCTGCAACTTAAAATTGCTTTGAAGAGCTGAGTGTTTGTTCTTTAAATGCACATCCCACTCGTTTCCCAAAGGTCACACTGGGATGAAATTGCACCAAAGCAGAGGCATTCCCTGCCTTCAGTGAGATGCTGATCCCATTTCCCATGGGAGCACCAAGAATTCAGCGATGTGACTTGGCCTTCTTACCTTTGCAGAGTGGCCCAGGCTACAAAGATTGCTCTGTATGAGACTCCAACGGGCTGGAAGTTCTTTGGAAACTTGATGGATGCAAACAAACTGTCTCTGTGTGGAGAGGAAAGTTTTGGGACTGGTAAGTCAGCATTCCCAATATCACCCCTAATGGCGATTCCTTATTCTTTACCTTGGGATTTATCTTTCATCTGCAGTCGTTAATACTCATAAAATAATAAAATATAAAGAAGGTTTGGAGGAATCAGTGTGGAAATGAATACAGTTTAAAGGTTTTGTGAGGCAGGAGCTCCTTCTCCTCCAGTTCTCCAGGAAGGCACGTGGAGATAGGCAGGAAGTTTGGGGGCCTCTTTAGTAGCCTGGTCACTGAGTCTGTGGGGATTAAGTGCAATGCTAAATGTATTTTTCAACTCTTGGTGGCCAGGAAAACCTTCTCAATGTTTTCATTTCTGGAAAGAAATACGGTTTGGAGCACGGAGTTTTATTGGGGAAGGTTTCAGGTCACTATTAAATCTCTGAGCTTAATAGGGCCCTCATTTTCCTGCTCTGAAAACAAGGTATGATTTATAAAGTTGAAATTAACACTTGCCTTTGAACAGTCTAAGTGAGTTATTGGGTTACTGAGAACCAAAGTGAACATCACAAGGAATTTACTGGGGGTGTGCAGGGAAGCTGACGGGAGCAGGATTTGCTCCAGGTTGTTGTGGGGTGTTCAGGACACTCAGGATTCCCGGGAGGCCTTGGCAGTTCCTGAGCTCTCCCTGGCATCTCCCACGTGGTTTTATGTCCTGCCTGTGGAAATGGGGCCTTCCCTGCAGGCAGGGCCCCGGATCAGCACCTGATTCCTGCACAAAGCCTGAGTTTTATCTGGTCTGAATTCTCCCTGAGGTGTTTTTCCTGTTCTCTAAGGATCTCTGGTGGGATATCCAAGGCACAAGGTCTCGAGGGAATTTCTCACTCAAACCTTGTATGTTTTCATTCCATCACCTCAGAAAAACCTTTTAGCCTGTGTGTGGGTGCCTTCAATCCCCAAATGCCTGGACTGAAATTCTTTGTGGAGCTGGGGTGCACAGCTTGACAGGAAAAGATTATCCCAACTTTCCTGTGGCTGAGGAAATGGGATCACAGCTCTGGGGGAGAGCAGGTTGCTGTGGGGCTGAGCAGTCCCCAGGGGCATTATTTTTGCAGTCAGATATTACTCTGATACGTGGGACTGGGATTTGGCTGTGGGTGGGGAGGAAAAGGGAATTTCAGGTATCTCTGTGAAGGAATCTTGAAGTAAATGATGAGTAAAGAAACATTCTGGAGTTTTGCCCTGAGTGATTTCAGCATGTGCTGTGTTTATACCCTGGACCTTGGCTAATGAGAGGGCACTGGTGCTTCAGGAGATAAATAAAACCAAATTCCTGGAGCTGCTGAGGGGAGATGATCTCAAATGAGCAGCTCCCCAAAACTGTTTCCACTTTTGTATGATCAACAAGCTCTGTTTCTCTCCATCCCCCAGCAGGTAAGGGACTGCCTCCCAAACCAAAGTGATTCCAGTGGCAGCAGGGGCTGAGAGAGAGGTTTGGGATTTTGGCCAGGCAGCAGCACATCCAAGTGGTGCGAGCTGAAGCAGTTTGGGGGAAGAGATTGGGAAAGGGCCCAGGAGTTCTGGGTTCCCCCCACAGTGCAGAGGGGTTTGTCCATCTGGCAAATGCACTTAGGAAGGAAAAAGGAATGAAAAGGGGTGAGGAGGGTTGGTTGATAGGAAGTTAATGAGGAGTTGTTTGGAGCTGCACAGAATGGGAGTGTTGAAGGGGAGAGAGGTGAAGGAGCAGCCAAAAGACCCAGTAAAAATTGAAACAAACTGTGAGGCAGTGGGACCGGGGTCCAGCAGCAATTAGAGTAATGCGACATGACAGAATTCCTGCTTGCTTCCTTGGGTATTTCATTCCAGCAAGAAGTTGATACATCACATGGGACTGGTGTTTGTTTAGCATTCCTCTCCATCACCTCTGCCCAGCTCTCTCCACCGTGAGGGACCGTGGGGATAATTTATGGCCACATCCACAATAGTGGGATTTGTGCAAAGCACCACGTAACCCCTGCCCTGCCCCCAGCCCTTTCCCAGGGGATTCCCACTCTGGCACTCCTTCAGAGGGTGACATGGCAGCTCTGGAGTGCTCCTGGGATTTCTTTAATACCTGTTTGGAGGTTTTCCAGAGTGGGAAGGAGAAAATTTTGCATCTGTGGGGCACAGGGTCGAACTGGAGCGTCAGAGGCACCGAGTGTGGGCTGGGGGTGTTCTGGGCCATCTGATCCCGTTTAATTTGGGGGCTGTGTAAGGTCCAGCACCTCTTGGGTTTCCCAAGGGGTCACTCAGTGCTGTGTGATCCCCCTGTGCTTCCAGGGCAAGGCTGGGCTGGCTCTGGCTGCTTCCTGCTCTCCTTGCAGTGCCAGCTCTGGGGGAATCTACAACAAGAGGCAATGGGCACAAACTGAGCCCAGGAAATTCCACCTGAACACGAGGAAGAACTTCCTTACTATGTGGGACAGATTGCCCAGAGAGGTGTGGAGTCTCCCTCACTGGAGACAGTCAAAATCCTGGATGCAATCCTGGGCCTTGGGATGGCCCTGCTGGAGCAGGGAGGTGGGACCAGATGTCCCACTGTGGTCCCTTCCAACCTGACCCATTGTGGGATTCTGTGAATGCTCCTTTAGCCAAGAGAGGGGCTTTTCCAGCCCCAAATGAGAGCAGGCTGGAGGCTCTCCTGCTATCTGCAGATGGATGGAGCCTCTCCTTGCCCTGCTGTTTGCCAGCCCCATGGCTGGTGCTCCCTGCCCTGCTGCTCCTCTCCCTGTTCAGGGATGATTTTGGGGTCCTTGGGGTTTGGTTCCCCATAAGGGCTGACATTCCCCTTGGTGCTGGGCCAGGAGATGATCCCAGGGTGCTCCTTGGCAGACAGGACACAGCAGCTGCTGAGGAGTTGATGTTCTCCTTCCCAAGCTGCTCCTTTGCATTCACCTTTTGTTTTTCATTTAATGCCCTTTTTACTGTGCATTCCCTGTTCCTTCCTTGGGAACAGAGTTAAGGATGTGTGAACAATGAGGGTGTGTGTTAAGAGATGCTGAGTGTTTTATTTGGGCTGGAGCTGGAGCAGATGATATCCTGCCCTGCTTCAGCAGGGATGGAGCTCTGGAAATGCTTCCCCTTTGTGAGCTGTGCAGCTGCCAGGGGGATGGAGGAGAGGAGACAAGGTGGGTGTGAGAGGAGTGGGAATGTGTCTGTGCTGTGGCTCCCCACAGGCTCTGACCACATCCGAGAGAAGGACGGGCTGTGGGCAGTGCTGGCCTGGCTCTCCATCCTGGCCACCCGCAAGCAGAGCGTGGAGGACATCATGAAGGACCACTGGCAGAAGTATGGCAGGAACTTCTTCACCAGGTGGGCAAAGGGCTCCTGACACCCCCCATTCCCTGTCCTGTGCCAGAGCTGAGCCCTGATGGCACCACTGTGTCACCCTGGGGCTGTTCCTGTGTCATTGCATTGCTGTGTCACTGTGGGGCTGTTCCTGTGTCATTCCATTGCTGTGTCACTGTGGGGCTGTTCCTGTGTCATTCCATTGCTGTGTNTCTTTTTTTTCTTTTAATGGAGATTTTTTCCTCCAAGAGTCTTTTTTGCCATGAGGTCAGTATTCTTGAGACCCCATATCACAAGTTAATTTGCGGTATCTCCAGTGACAGCAGTGTCTCATGGGATGGATGAGCTTGTTTGTTATTTACCTGGCTGAATTCTTGTCCAGTCCCCAAATACTCAAATTTAACCTGCAGTAGACATGGAAGATGGCAAGGGAAGGAGTGAGAAGCAGCCTGCACACAAGCAGAGGTGGGAGCACTGTGACAGCATTAGGCAGAAATCTCTCAGCTTGGAAGGTCTACATGAAAATTCCATCTCAAATTTCCAAATGAAAGAACTTGCCTTTTCCTTTGTTTTTTTTCTTCTTTTTTTCCCCCTCCACTCACCACAAAGCCAGCACACATCTGAGGCATGGAAACCTGGGGAAAAATGCCAAGGTCTAGGATAAAAAGGCAGCCTTTTAGCACGCGAGGTATGTGTGCAGAGCACGCTGAGTGCAGGGGTAGGCGGCTCAGGCGGCAAACACAGCGGCACAAATCCTGCTGGCAGCGGGAACACGGAGTCTGGGATCCTGCTGTGGGCTCTCTTACCCGGGCAGGGACATCAAAGCTGGCACTGGATGTTTTCCTGGTGCAGTCACAGCTGCAGTTTGCTGTAGGGATGCACTGAGGGTGTTCACAGTAACCATGAGGGATCTGTGGGGTGGTGTGGGCAGAGCTACAGGAAATTCTTGGCAGTCACTTGGAGCTTGGCCCTGGCCCTCGGTCTGTGACACTCGGTGTGAGACAGCACTTTGTGCTTTCATCTCCTGGCACCAAAAGCCTGAGATATGCTGGGCTGTGTCCCAGGGCTCTGTGTGGATGGAGCTGTAGTGCTGCACACGGATCCTCCTCTCTTTTCATAGAACCCCACACTGGGTTGGGTTGGGAGGAACCTTAAAGTCCACCCAGTCCCACCCCTGCCATGGGACACTTTCCACTATCCCAGGTTGCTCCAAGCCCCATCCAACCCGGCCTTGGACACTTCCAGGGATGGGACAGCCACAGCATCCCTGGCCAATGTGTTCTGGTGCTTTTATGTGCCTTTTCTCCCTGTCCCCGCCTCCAGTATGGGAGCAGAGACCACCCACAGACCTCAAAAAGGGCATCCCAAACCATCACAACTCATTGCATCCTCCCCTCCCTAATCCCTGTGTGCGGTGCTGGCTGCAGGTACGACTACGAGGAGGTGGATGCAGATGCTGCCAACAAAATGATGAAGGATTTGGAGAAGGTGATGTTCGACCGCTCCTTCGTGGGGAAGCAGCTGTCGAGCGGGGACAAAGTGTACACGGTGGAGAAAGCCGACAACTTCGAGTACAACGACCCCGTGGACGGCAGCGTCTCCAAGAACCAGGTGGGCACAGCCTCGCCTGGGCTGAACTGGGAGTGTTTGCTTCATGTCCTCTTTCCATGAAGAGCAGAGTGTTGGGAATGCTGTGTCAGGCAGGCAGTTCCTGGCTCTTTTCAGGAGCTCCAGCAAGTTCTGCAGAGTGGGTTAGGACGGACATTAATCCCCCTGGGAGTGGGCAGAGGGTAACACAGGAGCCTTCTGTGGCTCCCTGAAGAGCAGGGATGGTGCAGGTCAGGCACAGCCATGCTGGGAATCATGGAAAATACCTTGGCTACCCACGGGCACAGAGCTGAGAGGCCCTTCCCTCCCGTGTCCCGAGCAGGGCTTGCGGCTCATCTTCTCCGACGGCTCCCGCATCATCTTCCGGCTGAGCGGCACCGGCAGCGCCGGGGCCACCGTGCGGCTCTACATCGACAGCTACGAGAAGGATGCTCAGAAGATAAACCAAGACCCACAGGTGGGTGCTGCACCTTGCTCCTGCCACTGCTGGCTCCCAGAGCTGAGCCCTTTCTCAGCCCTGCTTTGCTTGGAGCTGTGTGGAGGTGCCAGGAATTTGGGGAGCCAGAGCTTTGGTGTCTTTCATTGGAGTATAAATAGGGTTATTAAAAAAAAGCTCAGTGTGGAACAAGTGTGAGTGGGAATCCCTCACAGCTGCCTCTGCCACAGCACAGGAGTTTTTCTGCCTGGGTTACACCTGTGGCTGGTTTAAAACAAACAAATGGGATCACAGGATGCAGCTGTACCTGAGGTGACACTGCCCTGCTCTGTGCTGAGTTCAGTACATGTTCTACAACATCATTTACAAATGCTGTTGAGCTCTTGTAGGCACGAGAGGAAAAGACTCCTCCTCTCATGTTTAGGTTTAGCCTGGATATCAGGAAAGAGTTTTTCACCCAGAAGGAGGTTGGGCACTGGAACAGGTTCCCCAGGGAATGGGCACAGCCCCGAGGCTGCCAGAGCTCCAGGAGCCTTTGGACAATGCTCCCAGGCACAGGGTGGGATTGTTGGGGTGTCTGTGCAGGGCCAGCAGTTGGATCAATGATCCTTGGGGATCCTCCCAATTCAGGATGTTCTCTGATTCCATATTCCCCAGCAAACACTCTGTGAGCTCTTTGTGCATAACTTACTGTGCCATTATTGACAAAAAAGCCCAAAAATCCCCCATTCTGAGAGGAACAAACTGAACTTAGGATTTACCTTCCTGTGCTGACGTGCAGTAGAGTTTGGGATACAGCACAGGGAGGGTGGCAGCAGCACCACTGGAACTTGGGATTTTCTCTGAGCTCTGCATCCCTGTCCCTGGTCCCAGAGCTCCGGCTGTGAGCCCGAAGCAGCCCTTTGGTCAGGTGAGCTGAGCTTTGGGTGTCCTGAGCTGACCTGGATACCACAGGAAAGCTGGATGGGGCGTGGGAAGGCTGCATGTGCTGCTCTGCAGTTCTGAGCCCTCTCTTTCCTCCCTGCAGGTGATGTTGGCACCTCTCATTTCCATTGCACTGAAACTTTCCCAGCTCCACGAAAGAACCGGCCGCTCGGGGCCCACCGTCATCACATAGAGCCTCCCTGTGCTGGAGTGTGCCTGGGGCAGGCAGGCAGCCCAGCCCTTTCCTTCTCAAATTGTCACTAAAAGAGGAATATTAATTTTATCCCTGTATTTAAGAACACTGTTTTGCTGCTAAGGATAGCCAATAAACCCCAGCCCTCAGCACCCCTTGTCCCCTTGGCTGCTTCTCTGCGTCCCCAGCGCTGCCGGTGGGTTGGGTGTGGTGCTCCTCAGACAATCCTTGGGGCAGCACGTGGACTCCTGGCTTTTCCTTTAAACAAAAGGCTCTAGGAATAACAGAGGCACTAAATCCTTCAATAATTCACAGGCTTTTTTTCTGTCTTGGAAACTTTCCTGGGAAAGAAGCATAAATACTTTATCCCTGTTTGGATGAGCTTGTTTGGTTGAATGTGGACAGTAAGAGCCTTGGAATAATCAGATTTGCAGGCATTAATGGGCAATATCTTATCCAAGGGCACAGAGAGGGTCACTTTGGAGACAGCTGTAGCTTTGATTGGTGTTAGGGCTGTGCAGCTGCACCTTCCTGCCCTTTTCCTGGAAGTACTCACATTAATGGGATGAGTTTAGATCCCGTCCCCTCTTGGTTTGCTTGCCTTTGTCACCCAAATCCTGCAATCCCCATGTCCCATCTCACCTTCTGCCCAGGGCTCAAACTCAGGCTGGGTCCTTGGGCAGGCCTGAGGGAGCAGCTCTATTACTCAGGAATGTGGAACATCCCACCCTCATCCCAACCTGCCAGCACCACTTCCAAGGGAGACTGGATGTGCTGGAAAAAGGTTTTTTATCTCACCTGTGCACACCTGAGCTGGCTCTGCTGCTCTGTCTGCACTGACAGTTGTGGGGGAGCTGCTCTGCTGTGGGGTGGATAAAAAACTTCAAAAATGAGATGCAAATAAGTCTAAAAGCTGAGGTAGGACCCAGGAAAAGCCTGTGCCCGAGGTTGGCAGAGCTGCTTTCCATGCCATGGTCCTGTGCCTGCCCAGTGCTTCCCTTGGCAGGATGGTTCCAGAGGTTTCCCTCACAGCTGCCTGCAGAGCACTAAACCAGGAACTGGGATTAGTGGGGGAAAAACAACTTGGCTGCTCTAATTTGCCTTTCAAGCATTGTGTGAACAAGTGACCCCAGAGTTTACGGTTGGCCTCTTGTTAAAGCAGCTCAGTCCTGGGTTCCTCCTAATGGAACTGGGAGTGCTTTTCAGTCAAACTGTGCTCAGAGCTGCTCTCTGCCCATCCTGGTGCTGACTGGTGCTAACAGCTCTCTGGTGACACACAGCTCTCCTCTCCTGGGGCTCCCGACTTCTTTCAGCACCTTCAGAATGAGAGGTAAAGCTTCCTGTGCTCTCATGGCTTTATCTGAGCTCAGTTCCTCCAGCTGCTCCTTCCCACCACACCTACAAGTGCTGCAAAGTGGAGCCCAAACTGATCCCCTGTTACTTGTTCCTTGTGACAATTGGTGCCTGTGCAGCCCTTGCCTGTTCAGCTCATGGGATTGGGAACCTTGAGTGGGATTGGGGAAATGTTCTTACAGCTCCCTGGCAGGAGGGTACAGCAGGGGGGTCAGGCTCTTCTCCCACATACAGGCAACTGGAGGAGAGGAAATGGCCTCAAGTTGTGCCAAGATTGGATACCAGGGAAAATTTCTTCCCCAAAAGGGCTGCCCAGCCCTGGCACAGCTGCCCAGGGTAGTGGTGAGTCTCCACCCCAGAGAGATTTAAAAGCCATGTGGATGTGGCACTTGGGAATGTGGTTTAGTGGTGGGATTTACAGAGCTGGACTCGATGGTCTGGGAGGGCTTTTCCAGCCTAAATGATTGTGTGATTCTGTGGCTGCTGGCCAGAGCTCCCTCCTGGGGAAGCCTGGGTGGGTTTGCCCGCTGGGTCACTGAGCAGGATGCAGCTCTTGGCAGCTGCCCCAGTGCCAGCAGTCCCTGCCCACACAGCACAGGGAGGGAAAGTGGCTGTGCTTCTGGATAGCTGGTGCAGCTCCAGCTACAGGAGACTCCTGAGGTTTGGTTAGTCCTGATTTCCTCAGGAAATCCAGTTTCCCCCCTGGGCTGGATCCTGGTGGATCCCTTCCAGGTCAGGGACAGTGCAGGAACAGGGGAGCACGGCCAGTCCGAGCAGCACTTGATGGGCTTCCTTTGCCAAAGCCGTGACCATGGAGGGGTTTGCAGAGACTCAGCCCCGCTGCAGATGGAGATTTGCATGAAAAATGACTCCTGCTCTTTCTCTGCCTCTCTCCAGGCCAAAGCTGAGGACTCCTGTCCCAGAGGAGCCCGATGAGATCCAGATGTCTCAGCAGTCGTAGCGCTGTAACCTTTACGTAAGGCAGGATCTCATTTCTGGGGGCAGTTTGTGCTGCCCAGAGATGGAAACACATCCCAAGAGCTTCCTGGGAAGAGCAGCCACAGCCCAGCCCAGAGCAGAGCTCAGCCCAGCCCCAAACTGTGCTCAGGAATTCCTTGTCCCAGCCTGGTTGGTCGAGCAGCAGTGCCATGGCCAGGAACCAGTGTCCAGGGTGACCCCCAGCCCACAGAGGATGGTTGAACCCCTGTGCTTGAGGCATAAAAGCTCTGAAATCCTGGTTTTCTGCAGGATTTTCCACCCTGGAGATGGACTGTCTCTCTCTAGATGGCAGCATTGGTAAAGAGTCTCTTGGCCACCTCCAGCTGAGGCAGGGTTTCGCCACACCTCACTCTTGTGATTTCATCAATAATCTCAGGATTCAGGCAGGGTTTTGCCACATCTCACTCTTGTGATTTCATCAATAATCCCGGGATTCAGTCACAATTCCTGCAGCTCTGGAGCCTTGGTGAGTGCACAGGCTGCCCAGCTGGTCCCTAAGGATGGGCTCCCCTGCAGAAATATTGGCACAAACCACAGGTTTGAGGCTACCTAAAACAGTTCAGGAAAACACTGCACAGTGCTGTCATTGGTGGGGTAATTCCATCTGATGTAATTCCAAAGTCTAATCCCCAGATCCTCAGTACTCAGAGTTTTGGGCAAAATTTCCAGGTACCACCGAAAAAAATGTTATTTGGCATGTCCCCATCACAGCTCTGACAGCTGTGCCCAGGCTCAGGTGGAGAAAGTGGCAGCAGATGAACTAAAACAATTATTAAATCAAATCAAATCACCTTTGTTCCCTCAGATTTCAGACACTGAGCGGGGATGTGGGACCATCAGCATGTTCTGGTGTCTCTGTGCTTTTTCACCACCATCAGAAGAGCTTGTCTCATCCCTTCCCTTGGTATTCTCTCACATTCCCCAGCTGTGGAAGATCCCAGAAATGCTGAACTGGGACCAGAGAAAAGCAGGGCCAGGCTTGGGCCAAAGACTGCAGGTGAAGGAGCAGGTCAGGGAAGCGTGGCAAGAATGGGACAGGATCAGGATGTGGTGCTGGGGAGCAGTGGGGTGGAATATATGGAGAGTGGAAGGGATAAAATCTCTGAAACAGAGAGGGATTTGGTTTTACTGCCTTTGTTTCCACAGGTTGTGATTATGAGCCAGAATCAACAGGGATAACAGGGATATCCATCCTGGGAAATGGCTTTCCAGGTCAGTGCCGACCCTGCTGCTCCCAGCACTCCACCTGCACTTCAGTTCTGTGAACTCCCACTCTCCTCTGGGCTGAACACTCAGCTCCACACGTACAGCTTGATTGCAGGGAACAAATTAAGTTTTAATTAGGATGAGGAATCCTAGCGAGGAGCAACAGTCCAGGTCTGAAATGCATCCAGGCTCCTCGTGTGACAGAGTGTGAGAGGAGCCAAGGCCGCAGCTGCTGGGATGGATCTCAAAGATGATGGGGATCAGATGCTCCCAGGGCTGCAGCCCCTCTGCTCTGGGAAAGCTGGGAATGTTCACCTGGAGAAGGGAAGGATCCAGGGAGAGCTCAGAGCCCCTGCCAGGGCCTAAAGGGGCTCCAGGAGAGCTGCAGAGGGACTGGGGATGAGGGATGGAAGGACAGGACACAGGGAATGGCGTCCCAGTGCCAGAGGGCAGGGCTGGATGGGATATTGGGCAGGAATTGTTCCCTGGGAGGGGGGGGAGGGCCTGGCACAGGGTGCCCAGAGAAGCTGTGGCTGTCCCTGGATCCCTGGCAGTGTCCAAGGCCAGGTTGGACGGAGCTTGGAGCAGCCTGGGACACTGGGAGGTGGCCCTGCCCATGGCAGGAATTGGATGAGATTTAAGGTCCCTTTTACTACAGCAAAACAAAGGCTGATGAAAAACCCTGCCTGTGGCACATTAAATTTTGCCATAATTTCGAACTTTCTGGAACCAGCAGGGATGAGCTGCACACTGGAGGAGTTGGGCTGCACTTCATGGCTATATTTGATATCCTGACATGGCTTAGAAGGACTTTGCATCAATTCAGATCAATTCAGTTCCCTCCCCTCCTCTGTGACAGCCACCTGGCAGGACCTCCCAGGCCCTGCTCCCTCGAGGTGCCCGTTTGGGTGCCCCAGGGTGACTCAGACGTGCTGCAGAGCTCCTGATGCTGGGGAATCCCCACAGTCCCTCCTCTGCTATTTCCAGTCCCTCCTCGCATCCAGAGCACAAAGGGAGGGAAAAAAAAGGTGAGTTTTGGAAGGAATAAAAGGCCAAGCAAGCCCCATGTCAGAGCGAGTGAGTGTGCAAAGCCTTGAATCATCTGACTCGGTGTTTATCCACCGCTCCTGGGAGACAGGGGGAGCTGGGGGGAAGCGGAGGAGTTTAGGAAGTTCACAAGCAGAGTGCTTGTGTTGTTTCTGGCACCAATTCCCACTCATGTGTGTCCCTTCCCAATGCCATTAACCTCCCGTGCTGGGGCTGGGAGACCCTCAGGAATGATCAGCTCCAGCAGGGATGAGTGGGATGGGTGTTCCTGGCAGCACCAAGGCTGAGCACCGGGCAGGGGCAGCAGCACAGGGGGCTCTGCCTTCTCCTCTGGGGTCACCTGTCTGCAAAGGGGTAAAAAACCAGAGACAAACACTACAAATCCATCCTGTGCCAGTGCAGCCCAAAGAGAACAGTGCTACAATACCCTGTAATTACAGCCAGCCTCAAAGAAGACGCTTTATGAGGCCATTAATCAGCTGCTCAGCTCCTACAAAAGGAAATAATGTGATTTTTAAACAATGCTGGGGTTTAATTTGAGTCAGCAGCAGCTTAGAGGTGTTTCTCCCTTTGCAAGAAGTTCCAGCTGTTTGAGAGTTTGATCACTTGGATGACAGAGGAAAAAATACATATATATGAATTTAAATGATGGTCCTGCCTAGTTGCAGATATTGACAACTTCCAGGGTGAAGCACAGCCCTTTCCAAAGCAAAATGAAAGCAGCAGTTCTGTGCAGCTTAGGCTGAAGAAGTTAATTAGTATGTAGGTGTATTAGTATTTAAATAGCTAAATGGGACTTTATTGGAATGCTAAAATGCATTTGGCCCAGTTCAGTGCCTTTTTCAGCAGTACCTGAGCTCCCTCCAGTTCAGAGGTCAGAGCTTCCCCCACACTTACTGGTTTTTAGCTTTCAGTGTCCTCCTGGTTAAATTGTTGCTGTGGTGAAAGTTGAATATTTAGGTTGTATGGAAAGTAGAGAAATTGAATGTAAACTGAAGCTGTTTATTTTTTAATTTATTGCCAAGCAAAAATGTGCAGGGCTGTTAATTTGTGTCTCACTCCCAGCAGCAGGTGGGACAGGGCAGCTCCTGGCAGCATTTCAAGCATTCACTGTTGATAACATTTATGGCAGAATGAGCAATGTAAGACATTTTATTTTGCTGCTTTCTCAAAATAAAAGAAGAAGAGAATGGGACAGATCAGTTCAAATCAAACAGCAGCAGAAGTGAAATGAGACATTTGTGGTTTCAGCTCCCTGCCTGCACTGGTGAGCTCTATCAGGAGGATCAAAGGCAGTTTTTAAGCAGCTCTTGTACATTCTGCTTTGAAGTGACTGTTGTAGATGTCTTCTAAAAAGCAGCTGAGCTGTGTTTTTCAGTTTAGATGCAGGGCTTGAAAAGCCACCAAGTAACTGAATGTGCCTGTGTATGTCTGTGAAGTTCATTGTGTGTAGAAGAAGGTACAGAACACCCAGCTCCTACTGATTTCTTCTGCCATGACATCTGGGCTGATGGAAACAGCAAATACCACTGGGGGTTCCACAGGAATTGGATTTTAGATCCAGGGAAGTGCAATGGATTCCTGTCACTGTGCAGCAATTCCTCACAATTGTGCACAAGGGTTTGTAGCTCAGTGCTTGCACATTGGATTTTCAGCTTACATTCATGAGTTTCTTCTCCTCTCCTTTTTCCCTTCTTTGTTTCCAGCTTTTCCTCCTTTGTAGCCTCCTTCACAGTTTTCCACATCACCATCTTCTCCATACACTATTTCTCCTCTCTAGATATCATTTCTTTTCTGCAGTTCTGTGTGGGAACACAAGACTTCACAAGCTCCAGCACGGGTATCTGAGGAGTCACTGAATGCTCAGGTGAAAAAGAAACCACATAAACCCCTATTTTATTACCAGAGCTGGTGAAAGCAATTTATAAATTCATTGCACTGAGAAACACAGGGAAAGAGGCTCCATCCTGAGTCAAATGGATTAAACCTCAGCTTGTCCAGTTGCACAGCAGCTACATGGTCACAACCCCATGCACACCCCAAAGATCTTCCTAAAAGTCACTCCTGTGCAACTCAACTCCCTCAAAACAATATTTAAAATATCCTTCAAAACCAAGTTGTCTTTGTTTTGACACCATTTTTTTCCCCTTTAATAATGATTTCCATTATTTTAAATCTCTATAGAGTGGTGGCCAAACACAGAAGGTGCTGAAGCCAAATCCATGGATGTATCCATGGCAGGAGAAGGAGATGACACAGGGAGGCTCAGGCTACATTTCCTGAGAATTTTCTTAACAGCAAGAGACTTTGCTGAGAGTTATTTGATGGAATTTGTGCTGGAACACTCCGGAAAAAAAGTTCTCTAATTTTTATGCATTCAAAGCTCTGTAGATTTTCACTTCAATTTGCTCCACAGAAACTGATCTAAATGTAAAGAACGTTTCAATCAACATCTTTTAGCATAAACGATACACTGGAAACATTACAAAACATGAAGTATTCAGTTACATCCCAGGGTCCCATGGCTTTTATTCCACATACAATGAAAGGGATGAGGCCTGGAGCGGGCTGAGAGGTAAAGGTTAAATTATGGATATGTATTCAGCTTTTGAGAAGTCTGAGAAGCTGTCAGGCCCCGCAGCCCCTCTCCCATGAAAGGGCTGTCAGCACGTGTTCCCAGGGCGCTGCGAGAGCCGCTCTGGCAGCCCGAGGAGCCGAGCAGGATGGCAGGAGCTGAAAGGCTGGAGAAGAATAGAACGAGCAGCGCTCTATAAACCCACTACAACTCCTGTTTGTTCCTCTGGCACTGCAAAACCACTCCAAAACAGAGGCCAACTGTTAACAGAGGCAAAGCCAACTTCATCTTTTGCAGGCTGACAAATGGTCATGTAAGTTACCAAATAACCCAGGACCTCGGGATTAAACTTCTCCAATTGTTTTCACATGATGCAACTTTAAATCTTTCTTTTGAACGGTATTAAATTTCCTTTCATTCCCATAAACTTCAGAAAAAGTTGACTGCTCTCACATTTCAGACTGTGACCCAGCTAACTTGCACTTTTCCCCTCTGCTAGTCTGGAGAACAGAATAATGAAATTCAGACAACAGTGACCAAATGTTGTTCCGTAGAACTTTCCTTTTACAAAACACGTGAATACTCCTGGGCTCCAAAACACTGCAGGGAACAAAACTTTCAAACCTTACAGAAATAAAATACTAAGCCTGTGCAGTGACTTCATCTCCTTTATCAGATCAGAGACATTTTCACTGGAATTGAAATGGATTTTTTTAAAAAAAACCAATTCTAAATAGAGGAAAAGAATTAAAAAATCCTATTGAAGCCATTACTGAAATACTACTTTGTTTAAAACCCCCACACCCATGTGAGAGAAAGCTAAATTTCACAGAGCTTTAGAGGGAGAAAACGTCTTCATCATCCTCATAATTGACAGAATTCTTTGTTGCAGATAGAAGTGTGCCTCCACAACACAGGAAAATAAACATTTCAGTGTTTGTGATTCACAAGGAGATAAGCAGATGCATCGTGTGCTGTGACTGGGACAAAGGGCCCTAGAGAGGGACCACAGACACTCTTGGGGGGGTTTGGCCACTGCAGGGGCTGGAATTTCTCCCTGGAGGTGCTGAGCTCTCCGGGATCTCACTGGAACCCCACAAAGACGGTGCCCTCAGCATCCTGCCAGACGAGGCCCTGTATTTACACAAGGAGAAATCCCCACTGTGCTGCAGCTCTGCTGCTGCTGGGAGTGGGATTGCAGTCACTTAAACCCACTGCAAATTCAGCCACCAGAGTCCAAATAAAAGGAGCCAAAATATATAAATCCAGCAGACGAGGTTTATGGGGGAACTAAACCAAACATTCACCGGGAAGATTTAGTGCAGCCAAATTGTTGTAAGTGAATGGGGTACCTCAGCTCATGGTGGGGCACATCTCTGGGTTAGTGGTGTGCTAAACTCATGCTGATAGCAATAAAAGTTTAACATGCAAAGTGAGTGGAAAATACGAGATGTTAGATAGGACAACACAAGTCTATAAACCTGATACCTAAACCCTGCTCTCAGGGCTTTGCCAACCCCCCGCTAACTTCCATGCAAATTCCACCCATGGATCCCCAGTGTTTGTCTTAATTGGAAGTCTTAAAGGTGAATTGAAATGTTGTTGGAATAAAAACCTGTTTAAGGTGCCAAATCCCTTCGTAGACTTGCAAGTAAATAAATGGTAAAGGCTGACTTGGGGCCTTCTTATTAACCTGTCAAACCACCAGGCCTGGAATCTCTTTTTCTCCTGCAAAAATTGTGATGTTCTCCTTCCTCTAATGATGGGAGTATTTTACTGCCCCACGTGCCTGGCCACAAAGATGAGAATGTTTAGGAAGGTGATGAAATCTCCTTGTTCATCCTGAAGATGCCGTGGTCCTTGCTGGCAGGAAGGGCTGGGGCTCCCTGTAAGTGGTGGGAAGTGATGGATTATGAGAGCTGGGTGTAATATTGGTTCAGTTTTCCCAACTATTGCCTTATTAACCTTCTCTCTGAATCAGATTTTTTGAGGATTGGGTTGGCTGATTCCTTTTGAAAGAAGCAAACAAACTGTGCATGAGGAACTTGGAACTTACAGAGCAGTTTCACCTGAAATTACCTGAGATGTTTTGCAAAAGGACGACTTGGTCATGCCCAAACTGCCATGAATCCATCCCCTTCTTTTCCAATCTCCCTTCTGGAGCTAATGAGAAAGACATCAAATAATTGTAGTTTCCTCCCTAAGGATAACTACCAAGCTCAGAAGTGTGAATGCCCAGCCTGGGTGAGTGTTTGGAAGGGTTGCTGTTACACACTTCTCCCACTGACTGCTCCTTAAATGAACACTTCCAAAGTGCCCAGCACAATGGGTGTCAAATGGAATGAAAGGCTGGGTGCCAGTTCAAAACATAAAGTCATAACAACAACAAAACTAATGAGTAAGAAGCGTGCCAATATTTGCATATATAATTAAGTATTTGGTGGTGTTTGTGTCCCATTGTGTCACCCTCCTTTTGCCAGAAGGGTGACACTGTGTGCTATGGAGGTGTGGCATTCAGGGGTGTGAAGAACAGAGTCCTTTTGAGATATAAATATATGTATATTTATTCATATATATAAAATTCCAGTGTAATACACACATGAAAGAGTCGTGGTCTGTTTCAAGGCTTTTCCTTTCATCTTTTCCGTAGTTTTCTGCCAATTTGCAAAGTGCTCCCAGACCACAGACTGAAGGAAATTATCTGAACGAGGCTGACCTGCACCTCCTGATGCTCCCTGTGCCATTCCCCAGGGCTAGCCCTGTCCCCTGACCCCCCCAGTGCTCCCTGCCACGTTCCCCACGGCTGCTGAGCCTTTGCTTTCCTCCTAAAGCCAAGGAAAAATTCCACCTGAGGAGACAGAGCTGTGCAAAGACTGGCACAGATCAGCTCCTCCTCACTGGCCTGACCTGCTGCCTTCAGGATAAAACTATTTATTCTCACATCTCCCACCCCTTTTAAAGAAACACATTGTTTGTGCTGCACTTGCTCCTGAAACTTTACCAGAAAGTAAAGCTGGCATCAAGTGGACAAGGTTTTCACCTGAGTTAGACAGAATTCCTTTCCTAAAGAACTGAGTGTAAGTTCTGTCTAAATCTTCCACTTTTAGTGTAACAGCAATTGTTTTCCATCTTATGATTTAAAAATCCACGGTGAAATCAGATTTACCCTGGGTCTTTCCATGGATGCACAGATTTTAGGAATCCAGGGAAGTTCTAACCTCACTTCCAGCTTAGACTCTGGAAGCCTGAACACTCTGGTGTAATTCCAGTTGAATTTCAAGTGGGCAAAGGATGATTGATATGGCCTTAAAGGGTGGAATCAAAAAATCTGGTCTAGATTAATAAGAATATTAGTGAAAGCTGGAAAGGAAAACAAGGATTCTTTTCTAATGTGACATGATACTTAAGAACACACATTGTCAGTAACTCCAAATGTGTAATGTTTCTCTTTTCTTTTGCTGTACTTCTGACACGATTCTCTTACAATACTTTGCTTATCATCCTCTTGTGAGGTTTATTGTACTTACAAATCATTCCCAGACAGCTTCTTTGCTATCTTTTCATTTAAAAAAAGAAAGAAAAGAATAAGAAAGTTTTGTGGATAATACATTTTCCCTGCGGGAACTAATTCCACAAAGATATTGACTACAAGCCTGTCGTTGTTTTAAAATATGTGGGCATGTATCAAATGGTTGATTCTTCTCCCCAGAGTCACCTTCTGAAGCTTTATGTGTGCACTTCATCTCCCAAGCATCCTGAGACCACAGAGGAGAAACTCCAACTGTCCTCCCAAGCCTCTGCTTATCCCTACCTCAAATCTTTTTGCCATCAGATCACTGTGGATACTCCGTGCTATCCATTTCTGGGTCTTTAGGGCTGTGTCCACTCCAGTTCCTTTGTTTAATATATTTTTAGCCCTTCCACTGTGGGCTGACAGACTGCAGCATGTTAAAGCAGGGAGAATATTTGTATTGATTTCCAAATGCTGCAGATTGAGAGCAGATGTACCACGTATTCCCCAAACGTATGTTTTAACTTTCATTTATGTGCTGTGCTGAGCAGTCTGCGAGCCAGGAAGTGATTTATATCTGCTAATTGCATGCACTTTGGTAGATTTGCAGCTAAAAATAAGTGGTTTGTTTTTTAATTATAAATGATTTATCCTCTCAAGCTGCATGGAGCTAAAACTTCCAAGCTAAATGAGAACTTGGAGAATATGCATTTAGTTTCTGCATCTGCCATGGAATTGTTTTGTATCTTTAGTGGGTTATCCCTGTGCCCAGCTCAGAGGAATCTGGATCTCATGGACATCTTACTTCATCACACAACGGAGAGATGAAGGAAACACTTTTGTGCTACAGCTGAAGAGGTGCAGCAGCAGCTGCTGCCAAAAGCAGGGGTTCAGTGGAGATCCTGGAGAAGGGTCCCACTCACCTTTGCTGGATCCAGCACTCCAGCAGCTGTGGGGAACGGGACCCATCTGGCTGAGCTGGGGGAACATCGCTCCCATTCCCTCCCATCAGAGCATTCCTGAATTCACAGGACTCGCCTGGGTGAACACAAGGAAACACAAGAGGGGTTTTCTTGCGGGCAGCTCGCTGGTAGATCAGTCAGAAGTAACCTGAAATGTCACTTCAGGGGGTCAGGGCAGGCAGGCCTGGGCTGGTGCCGCAGCACTGCAATCCCAGCTGCAGGCCTGACCTTCCCGCTGGCACAGCTCCGGTATTCCCGGTATTCCCTGTCTCCAGGAGAAACGTCAGGCCCCTGAGGGCACTCATCGCTCTTAATGACTGCAACCCCACCCCACCTTGCCTGGGGCTCTCCTTAAGCTCAGCCCTGGCCCCCTCAGAGTCTGTACCTGCAGCATCCCTGTGTCTGGCTATGGATCCTGCTGTGGACTTCCCTGCTTGACCTCAGACCTGTCTCATCCCCACGGACCTGCTGGCAACCCCTGCGCTGTGTCCCGGTGCCTGTTGCTGGAATGGCTCCTGAGGAACGGCCCCTGAGCTGTTGTTGATTCTCAGCTTGATGTCAGACCTGCCTCGCCACCCTCACCTTGATGATCTCGGCTGGAGCTGGGCCTGCCTTGTTCACCTGGATTAGGGGTGGTGCTCCAAGGACCTAAACTCAGGCACGCAGGTCCCAGCAGCTGACAGTCCCTTCCATGTGTCACAGCAGATCCTAAAACACATCGAGCTTGGCTCGCCTTGTCCGTTTCAGTCATGTTTGTTCACTGGTCAGTTTTCCCGAGGAAGTGGATAATCTCTTGTCCTTGTCCTGGCTGGTGAGAGGAGGAATATGTGCGTGTTTGTGTGTGTGAGGAGAAGGTGGTTCCAGGCCTCAATCTCCTTCCCTCACACGCTGCCAGATGTTTATCTGGGTTTCTTCCTCCTCTTGAAACTCTCTTAGTGTCTGACAAGAAATACAACATTCATATGGCAGAAGAAAAGCCTAAGGGATCTGATCTAGCAGGAAGTGAGGAGGAAATTCCTTTAATCTTGTCCTTGTTTCCACTCTGCTTATGAGCTTTTTATTAAATAGTTGCTGACTTTTGAAATCCTAAACCTAATCTAAGCATCCCAGGAATGTGATCATTCTCCTGGATGGAAAGTAGTTATCACTCCTAGGAGCTTCAACCAGCTTTGGCAGTGTCCTCCAACTCCAGCAAAAATGTTTTCCACCATTGGCAGGAGGGAACTCCAACCCTCCTGCCCAAAAACCTCAGTTTCTGATCACCAGAGATAGGGAAGAGCATGTTTGGGGTCTGAGCTGGTTGACAAGGTGGGATCGATCACAGGCTGGACTTTATGGTCTTGGGGGTCTTTTCCAACCTCAGTAATTCTGTGATTCCATGAAAAGTGCTCCTCTCCAAGTGCAATAATCCCACAGACTGCGGTTACTGTCTGAGGGGCAGACCCCTGGGAAGGGGAAGGGATGGAAACCCTTCCAGTGTGTGTGACCGTGCACTGGAACAGATTGTCCGGTGAGGGTGTGGAATCTCCCTCACTGCAGATATTCCAGAACCTTCCTGACACAACCCCATGCCATGTGCTCCGGGATGTTGGAGCAGGGAGGCTGCACCAAACAACCCGCTGTGCTCCCTTCCAACTCGATTCTGTCATTCTGTGTCTACTCACACGTTGCACTCGATAATCCTGGAGGCGATTCTGTGGAAAGCGTTTCCCCCCCAAGGGCGGCGATCCCGCAGGGACCGTATGAGGGGCTGCCCCTGGGGAAGGGGAAAAGGGAAAAAGGAAAGGGGAAGGGGAAGCGATATCCCCGCACCGCTGCCCTCAGAGCTCAGCCAGGGCCGCCCCGGGGCGGCTCTGAGGGCGGGCAGTTCCCGCGCGGCGCCGCCGGCCCTGAGGGGGGACAAAATGGCGGCGGCGGCCGGTGCGGGGCG
>VZTH01007892.1:0-22106 GCA_013397815.1 Aleadryas rufinucha | reverse complement strand
CAGCGCGGGCCCGCGGGGGCCTCGGGTGGGCCCGGCCGCCCGTCCCTTATGTAAGTGACCCCCTGGCTGCGGCGCCGTGTCCGCCACACGTGCCCCGGCCCCCGGCGGCGGGAGAGGCCCGGGCGGCGCGGCCTGGGCAGCGCACATGGGAGGCTCCGCAGCCGGGAGGCTCCGTCAGGCTGGGGGGCGTGGGAGATGCGGCGGCTGCCGCCGGGAGCTCTCCCTACTGCCCGGCCACCCGCGCACGCCCTCTGTTCTCGCCCCTTCGGTTCTGTTTTTGGAGGGTTTTTCATCACTTACTTCTAATTCCGCCTCCCCCTCCCCCGCCGGGCTTCGGGGTTGTATTCCATGAGGAGGCGGGAAATGCGCTCTGTGCGTAGAGCGGCGATTGCGGGACGAGGGATGGGTGCAGTGGGGAGGCCACAGCTTTAGAAGAATTGAGTGTGATTTGTGGGGGTCTTTGGGTCTTTGCATGAAGCAAAACATCACGAAGCAAAGTTGCTGCTGGCTTAAACAAAAGCCAGCAAGTGCTCGGTGTCTTCCTTAATAAACTGTGAGTCTGGGTCTGGAGCTTCTGCCAATAGAATGCTTGGTGGCAGTTTTTCAGGTCTAATGATTGCTTCCTGATCGTGTCTAGGGGAATTAGAGGAAATTGAGGGACTTGATTGTGTCGGGAGGGCTGCACCCCGTTTTGGGTACAGGGCTGAGCGTGGCCATGCAGGTGCCTTTACAGGACCCGTCAGTCTGGGTGTTTGTGTCAGCCTTGGCTGACAGCTGTCCCATGTGTTTGGGCACACAGCTCTGGATCCTAGGGAGGACAGTTCCTCATTCACGTGCTGCCTCACCTCTCCTTCCTGCATCAATTTGCCTGCCGCCGGCTTTTTCAAGTGCGATCAAGCTTCTATTAATTTTGTGTCTTCTGCCTAGTAAGATGTCGGATATAGTTTTGGAGAAAGAGTGGTGACAGGCCTTTCTTGGTGTGACACTGTTTTACTGGTGTGGTGGAGGGAATAGAATCCTTAAATTGTTTGGAGGAGTCAGCGAACACCAGGGCCTGTTGCACGTGTTGCAGGTGTTTCTTGTCAGGTCGATCTTGTCAGGTTGCTGGTTGTACAAACCTGCTGGAGAATTGCATGTTCCAAATCCATGTGGATACAGCCTTGGGCAGCCTGCTGTAGGTGATGGCTTGAGCAGGGGGTTTGGAAGAGGTGATCGCTTGTGATTCTGGCAGGTCTTTCTCTTCGATGTGATTCTGGAGTTTGTGCTGGGAGGGGCAAGTAGTGGGATAGCATACCAGTGTGGTATGCTGGAAATGTCTTCCAAAATAAAGTAGTAGAACAAAGGAGCAAATACAGAGATGAGAGATGACAGCAAGGTCTCTCTTTGATGTCAGTGAAGTCAACATGTCCTGTGAAATCTTGTCTTCAGCTGTGACTGACCGTAATTTTAGCTTTTTCTTCAGTGAGCCCATAACATTGTTGGCCTTTTAAACTGATTTTCATGTAATACCATCAGTCAAAACCGACATCTCAGAACTCTGACTTGGCTGTATGTAATTCTGCTTGAACATGCAGTTTCTCTTTCTTTCTCTTTTCCTCCCTCCCAAGCTTTTTAATCGAAAAATCTATGACATTCCTGTCTTTGGAAATAGTTCATGATGTTTGGAAGTTATAAGTACCTAGGGTGAAGAAGAATGGTCGTTTTGTCAACTTGTGCATAGACTGCATTGCTATAGGATACAGCTGGGAGGTTGAATTCTGGTTTATTCCTGAAACTGGAGTAAGCATGTGACATTCTACCCTAATCTGATTTCTAACAGGCAGAAATAGGAATGTGATTGTAGTTATTGTTTCAAAGAGAGCAGAAATGTAGTTGCTGATGGATATATCTCTTAAGGGAGAGGCTTCGTGCCTTTAATCTAGATCTGTCTAAGTATTTCATCCCCTTCCCCCCCATTTTGAATCCCTAGTAATTCTTGGTTTAACTTAGCAAAATGATGTGAGGAAAACATCCTGATAGACAGCTCACTGTACGTTGTTCATAATTTGTTATAAAGTTTATCAACCTTGTTCCATGCCCGATTTCTTAAAAAAAAAAAGATGTTTAAAATGATCATTGCCTTACTGGAGGAAACCTGGGCATGCCTGATGCTCTAGTGTTGTCATTTTTTACAGAAATGGTTCAGGTCTTGGAGTTCTCCTTATCTGATGGTTCTTACTGGTGTTTGTGGACCAATAAGCACATTTTTTTAGTATTGTGGACAGGAGTACACTGTGTCAACATATGAGCTTTACATCAGGGAAGAATTCTTGCTCTTTTTGAGATGGTGGGGAGTTTGGGATGGTGAGCAGTTTGTTTTTTAAACTCAAATCTCCCCAGTAGGGGATGTTTAAATTTGATTTCTGATTTGGGCACACAAGGTTCTGTGCTCTTGCACAGCAGGTAGGCAGTGACCCAGGCAGGGTCATCACTCAGGGTGACTCATGGAGAACACGCAGCTGAGAAGTTCCCTTGCATGCTCTTACCTGCCCTACTGGAAGATATTTGTTCACTCTTTTCTTAAAACTGTCTTGCTATTATTGTGGTATATTTTATTAATAATCATATACTTACCACACAGACGTCTCCATGTTTATTTACAAAAAAAGATTTGTTTATTCATTACAACAATTCTGGAATTTTGTGCTCTTTTCTAAAATTCCTTAATATATGTTGTCAGAGTCAGTGCTTTGTCAGGTGGAGAAATGGGCTGACAGGGACCTTATGCAGTTTAACAAGGGGAAGTGCCAAGTCCTGCACTGGGGGAGGAATGACCTCAGGCACCAGTGTGTCCGAGGGCCTGCCCAGCTGGAAAGCAGCTTGACAGAAAAGGCCCTGGGAGTCCTGGTGGACACCCAGTTGACCATGAGCCATCATTGTGCCCCTGCAGCAAAGAAGGCTGGTGGTATCCTGCCTGGGCTGCATGAGGAGGACCCTTTGCCAGCAGGTGAAGGGGAGGTGATTCTTCTAGTGCAGCCTTGATGAGGCCTCAGCAGGAATGCTGTGTCCAGGTCCAGGCTCACCAGTGTCTCAAGAGAGATGAAGGTACTGGAGAGAGTGCAGCAAAGGGCCACAGGGATGGTTAGAGGAGATTGGAGCAGCTCTTCTCTGAAAAAAGGCTGGGAGACTGTGACTGTTCAGCCCAGCAGAGAAGAGGAGGCTCAGGGGTTCTCATCAATGCACATAAATACTTGAAGGGGAGGTGTAAAACAGATGAAGCCAAGAACATTCCAGTNGCTCTTTTCTAAAATTCCTTAATATATGTTGTCAGAGTCAGTGCTTTGTCAGGTGGAGAAATGGGCTGACAGGGACCTTATGCAGTTTAACAAGGGAAAGTGCCAAGTCCTGCACTGGGGGAGGAATGACCTCAGGCACCAGTGTGTCCGAGGGCCTGCCCAGCTGGAAAGCAGCTTGACAGAAAAGGCCCTGGGAGTCCTGGTGGACACCCAGTTGACCATGAGCCATCATTGTGCCCCTGCAGCAAAGAAGGCTGGTGGTATCCTGCCTGGGCTGCATGAGGAGGACCCTTTGCCAGCAGGTGAAGGGGAGGTGATTCTTCTAGTGCAGCCTTGATGAGGCCTCAGCAGGAATGCTGTGTCCAGGTCCAGGCTCACCAGTCTCTCAAGAGAGATGAAGGTACTGGAGAGAGTGCAGCAAAGGGCCACAGGGATGGTTAGAGGAGATTGGAGCAGCTCTTCTCTGAAAAAAGGCTGGGAGACTGTGACTGTTCAGCCCAGCAGAGAAGAGGAGGCTCAGGGGTTCTCATCAATGCACATAAATACTTGAAGGGGAGGTGTAAAACAGATGAAGCCAAGAACATTCCAGTGGTGCCCAGTGACAGGAACACGAGCCCACACGGAAACATTTCAAAGATGCTATTCACCAACCAGATGTGTCTGAATTAATATTTGGTGTTATGGGTTACTCCTCTAAAATATATCCACTACATTGCAATTAAACTAAGCAATAATGCTGGTCAAATTGTGAGGCCTTTTACTCTCTGGAGTCCCTGGATACAGTGCAGAAGTTACTTGAAACTGATGGCAAGTGCCAAAAAAGAAACTCAGCAAAACTACTGCAAATAAGTTGTCCCACTTGGAACCTGATCTGTGATAGTAGTGAATGCTGGCAGAGTGGTCAGGCTGTCTGGCTTGCAGCAGTGTCCTGCAGTACTGGCTTTGCCATCAGCAACATTTTTGTCAAAATGTTGACTTGTGCTTAGTGCAGGACCCTGACTTACCCTTCCTGTGCTTCACGTGCTCGTTGTTGTCCTGCTGGCAGCAGATACGGGAACACAACCCAGCTCTAGTGACCTGTGTATAGTATCTTGAGATGTCATGAAGAAAGCAGTACTGTTTGAACAAGACAACTGAATTTGTCTTGTCTTTCAGAGGCCTTTTCTATAAGCCAGACGACTTGCAAAACATAGATGCTTGAAGTAATTTGTATTTCCATGCATGTGGATTATCTCGTATTTAGCCACCTGTTTGATCCTGTCAATCAGTTCAGCTCTTCAATTTTTCCACCAAAAAAAAAATTCTTTCTTGATATACTGAAATGTGAACTCTTGTAGAGTACCTGTATGGGTGTGAAACTGTCTGAGAGGCCTAGAAATTTTTTGTCTAATACTGCAGAGATGAGATAAGGAAAGGCGGTAGGAAGGAAGAGACTGGAATAAGGAATATGAGGATTTCAGTAGAGAAAAAACCCAAGTATTTTGAAATGCTGTGTTAATGTTTACCTCTTAAGTGTATGGAAAAGTACTTCTAATTGATGAGCTATGAAAGTCAGTATTGCTTGAAATTATCAGCAGTATGTTTTCTGGAAGAATGTGAGGATGAATTTAGTCAAGAACTTTGTATTCCTGAATGTCAGAAATAAGCATGCAAAAAGTAAACAAGACATGGCTGATCTGTGACATCTACTAGAAGACAATTGACCACAAATAATAAAGTATTAAATCAAGGGAAAGGGCAGAGAGTTATACCTCTTACTGAGAAGCTTTTTAAAATACGATTTTTCTGAGATCACGTCTTGCTAACCTGTATGAGTAAGCTTGAACTCAGTGTGTTGTTCTGTTCCCTGTTATTTATCTTGTCCATCCCTTTGCGTCATTTTTTGTTGGTGATCTTGTAGGCACCAGAAGAGCACAAGATTCTCCTTTTGCTCTGTTGAGAGATGAAAAACTGTCCCAATTGCCATTTCTTCTAAGCAAAATGAGCTACAAATGATGTGTAGGAGATTTGTCACTGCATACTGATGAAGCTTGGGTCAGTCTCAAAGATATTTATGGCTGACATGAGTCTTCTTTTTGCCTTTTTTTCTTTATTTTCAGTGAAGAATGCGAGACCTAACGGCTCAGGTAACGAGCAGTCTGCTGCAATTTCCAGAGGTGACTGTTGAGGCACTTGGGGAAGATGAGATCACCCTAGACTCTGTGTTGTGTGGGAAGTTTTCTGGAGGTGAGCATTTTCCTTTAAATTTGGTTCTGGTATAAAGGGTCATAACATCAGGTTGATTCTGTTAAATAAAATGCATCAGATTCTGATAGTGCTGAAAGGATATTTTAACAATTAGAAATGCTAAGCATTGAAATTGCAACAGCCTGCTCCAGTCATGTGCTATTAAAATAACTTAGCTGACCATGCCCTCCTCAGTTTTGAATGAAATAGAAGGCAGTTTTCAAAGAAGAAATAGCCTTGTTTTGGGTTGAATTTCTTTCTACCAGCTCAAGCTCTATGTCCATCATAACATCCCATGCAGAAATAGTTACAGGGACACAATATGCTCCTTTTTCTTCTCTAGTCTAAATAAAAAATGGAAAGAAAAGGACAGCTATGTTAAGCGCTGCCTACGTATTTCCAAGGTATTTAATAGGAGGCAGATGAGGACCCAGTGAGAGTTGCTGAAAGCAGCTAAGCAGATTAGCTAGTTGACTTCCTAGGTGATCTGAAAGTAGAGCTGGATGCCTGTGTGGATGTCTGGGCTTGTGTTAAGACCAGGTAGAAACTTATCTACCTGACTGTAAATGCAGTAATGGAGCTGATCCTTGCTTTGAGGTTGAAGTTCCTCAGTGAAGGAGCAAGTGTTAAATTCTTCAGTGAAACAACACTTGTTAAAGCCTAGAAGTTGAAATTTACGCCTGCGGTGCCCATTTGAAGATAATTTCCTGTCCAAATCCCTGCCCAGAGTAGTCATGTGTTGAGCAAAATTCTTAAAGTGGAAATGAATTGGTTTAGATGGTCTGTATTTGAAGTGTGCTTTGAGACTTGTGTTCCTGTACATATTGAGGTGTTTTCTAGCAAAACCAAGGCAAGTACGGCGTACAGACTAGAGATCAGTCTAATGTAATCTTAATCCCGAACAGTCAACGTTCTTGAGTGCAGGAATGACAAGTACAAATGCAAAATAATGGGGTTATTAGTTTTAAGATGTATTGGTTGAGGATTGCAGTGGGTGATTTAAAGTAATTGTGCAGGAGCAGGTAGTTTGGTCTTGCTCCCTTTGGTGCATTTGAGGGAAGAAAGGCGCAGTGACAGTGACTTTGCTGTTGTTTCAGTTGTTCTGCTGGGGTTTGTTCAGTCATGTTTCTTTCCCCTTGCAGGCAGAAGTGGCCTGGCGTGGCTGGCGTGTGGCCCTCAGCTGGAGGTGGTGAACTCAGTGACGGGAGAGCGGCTCTCTGCGTATCGCTTCAGCGGAGTGAACGAGCAGCCTCCCGCTGTTCGCGTGGTGAAGGAGTTTTCTTGGCAGAAGAGGACTGGGCTCCTGGTTGGGTTGGAGGAAGCAGAGGGAAGTGTTCTCTGTCTGTATGACCTGGGGATCTCAAGAGTGGTTAAAGCAGTTGTTCTTCCAGGAAGGGTATGTATCTTCTTTGGCAAATGAAGATTTTGTGTTGTTTGGTGCTGCATAATCCTGTTTCAAGAAAAGCTCTTGTGAATCTCTTTGTAGGACTTACCCTTTTTATATTACATTAGCACGTTGTCAATTCAGAGTATCCAGTCAAGAGAGCCTTGATGTAAAATCTTGCACTTAGTAGTACCACTCTCTTTGAGTTTACTGATAGTAAAAAAAATATTGTATAGTGACTTAATTCTCCACTTTTACAAAAAGCATTGAAAACTTTTTTTCGTCAGAGCAAAAAAGAAAACCCCAGTTAAAGTGTCTGTAATATACCTTTTCTAAATGGCTATTTTCTGTCAGAAATACTTGCTTTAAAGTATCTCAGACTCCCATGGTTGTGCTGTTAATGACTGACACATTCCCATGAATCTCAGACTAGGAAGCAAGTGACTTGGGAACAGAACAGATTTTTCCCTTAACTTAGGATTGGAAAAAAGATTTTATTGAGTTGTGTGTCAGTTTGTTGGCAGATTTACTTTCTGTCTGCAGTCCTTGAATCTCTGCTTGTTGAATATAGTGATTGTGTAGATGGGATACAGTGGTGTAATGTTGCTAATTTTTTCTGCCTTCTGTAACCCTTGAACTCAAATGTTGTAGTGTCCCTGTGTCTCATTATCACGATGGAAACAAGTATTGGATTAAGTTATCAGAACATTCACTGCGTTTTTATCATCTTAGAATCTGCAAAAAATAAATATTTATTTACTAATCAGCTTTCCCTAACATTATTTGGTTTGACTTGCTGGAGTACAGGTGGAAGTGTGGTTACTAGTAGTAAGCATTTGTGTTGTGGGAAGTTCTAAATATACGCGTCAAGTCAGTGTTCCAGTGTGTTGTTTTGCTATCTGCTCAAGTTTTAGATGGAAAGCCAGGCTGTGTCCTAGCATAAACATATAATCAATAAGTAAATTATGTTTGGATAAGTGATGTTTGTGTGTTAGGTTTTATTTCTTCTATCTATGTAAGCTAGGAAAGGTTAAAAAGTAAGGATTATGTTGCATGTCGAATCTGTATCTACGGTTTTGAAATAGAAGCTACTTCCAACAATCAGTTGTATTAGAGAGTTGGTCTATACCCCAAAAACTGGTTTAGGAGCAAAGATGATGACGCCCTGCAGGAAAGAGTTGGCTGTTGTGTGATGAAGGCTATGAATTTTGAATTTTGAAATAAAGCCATAGCTGCTCTGAAAGTTTTGCTCTTATGCCCTGAAAACTCTTGATTACAAGTGTTTGGTCTGTTGCTTTCGTTTTGCTTCCTATGTCTTTGCTATTGCCTTAGTTAAGTCAGCATAGTCAGGACGCAGGTATTGCTAATTGGACTGTTAACTTTCAGACTGTGAGTGGGAGTAAGGGTAAGCAAAACCAAGTAGATAAAACTTGCACTTGGCTCCTGTCCATATGTTTTGAATTCTTTCAGAAACTCATATTTGCATATTATGTAATGTATATTCTGGGGGGGTTGATCTGCCTGAACGTTGCTCTGATTTTCAGACTGATTGTTTTTAAAGGTAAAATGTGGATCTTAACATCACTTTCTGCAGTTACATCATTACTCTTTTAAACCTTTAATGAGCACCATGTTTTCAGGACTATTTTCTCAATGGGTATAACTTCTGTGGACAGCTAAGTTGTACAGTTTAACACTGAGAGCAACTCTGCTCCAAGGTGTCAAGTTGTTAGTGTATTAATACAGGGTGTTTATTGTGACTGTGTGACTGCCTTTTAGTGTAACAGTGGATGTTGAGTCATTCAGAGAGTAAAGAAGTGAGTTAAAAACCACAAACTCGAGAGCTTAGAAAGAATTTTGGCATAATACCTTTGTGTGTGTCTGTGAGTGTCTCTCAGTGCCCTCTGGATATATATATGAAATGCATCAGAAAACTGAAAATGTTGATGACTGTGATGTGATTTTGATTCTGAATTAAAAACATGAATTACACTGAATTGGTTTATAACAGTTGCGTGTTTCAGAACTGTCGCATGGTATTTTCCCAAATTTTCCTGGTTTGCATGAGGCAGAAGGGCAGCATTCAGATCCAGTGAGCTGAGAAAAGTTTTCTTTGTTCTTTCCCAGAATGAGTTGGCAGTACACTAGGAGAATAGGAAAAGGCAGTGCACAGCATAGTGGAAAAATGTCGTTTCAGGAGCTTCTACATGGAAAACTGAAGTAATCGGGGAACATTTTTGGAAGACTCTATGCAAAACTAGTAAAGATTCATTTGGAGCCAGTTGTACAATGAAAAAAATACCTTGAAAAGAAGTTAGAACCAACACTTGAACGTTGGCTAATTGTGCAGCAAGATGTGTTCTGTAGTTCCTCATCCAGTCACCAAGACTTGGAGTGCAAGAATCTGAGTAATCAAAATACTTTTGCTAGTCCTCTGAGCAGCAGAGAAGATTGAAAATTTATTTTAAATCATAAGAATTCTGAAAAAATCCCGAGTTTCCTAAATAACTGTAGGTACTTCTAAGATTGGAATTCTTGTGTCCAAGGTAAAAAGTGGATTGTGTAGCAGATGGCCAGGCAGTGCAGTCATAAGCAAGTGCTTGATATGGGAGAGAAGAAAACTTCAGGTGGCTGGAGGGTTTGGATATTTCCCCCACTTCTGGGGGCAAATAACCTACATAAAAAGATGGGCTACCTTGTGGTGCTCACTTCTTTGCTTTGTTTTCAGACAAACCTTTGTTGTTGATGTAAAGCTGCCTGTTTTCGTGGTGCTGCATTTGTAAGAGGCCAAAAAATGGTCCCTGTTCTTCTGTTGTGTGGCTTTAGTGCAGGAGCCTTGGTGTGCTTGGGTCTCTGCTGGAGCAGTCAGTATTGTCCTGGGTGTGCTGTGGATGCTGAAGGGTCTGTCTTCACCTTGTCCTGAGGTTGTGGGGACTGCTTGTCCTGTCAGAGAGCGGAGAGAGCTCCTGCCTCAGGCTGAACAAGTTCTCATTTGGTCTGTTGCTGTTGGTTTAGGCTGCCTTGTACAGTTTTCCTTACCATCTGTAACAGTGCTGATGTACATTTAACAATTTTGTTGGATGTTATCAGTCAAAGTGAGGACCAGCGTAGATTTTACTAAGCCAGCGTCTCCCTCCAACCCTTTGTAGGAATGTTTCATTCCCATGGAAATGGTGTGTCTGCTGTGCCCCACGGCCACTGCCTCGTTTGCCTTGCAGCCCTGATTTATCCTATGAAATGCTTGGTCAAGAGGGCCTGGACTGTATCAGTGCTGATGGGCTGTGAGCAGTGGAAGAACTAGAATTAGCTTTGTCTTTCTTACTTAAGTCCTTATGTCCTTACTTAAGGGACTTAAGTCCTTACTTAAGTACATATGATAAAGCTTCTAGCATGTAATTAATTTCATGTGTCTTCATAGATGTAATTATTTCTAAGTCGAAAATGGAAATTGGTAAGCTGTAAAGACAGAATGGGCCATTATGTGGAGAGAGCTTTCTTTCTATTAATTTCCTTTGTGCTTGGTATAATTGGGAGCAATGCTTTGTTTTTAAGTCTTATGAACCTGTATTTACTTTCTTGTTTCTGGTGTGCTGATGCTGGCTTCACTTTTGAGTGAATTGAGCTTCCCTTCTGTGGGGTTACTCTTGAGCTTGTCCAAGAGCTTTGATATTGACCTGCGGTTTCCCGCAGGTGACTGCCATCGAACCCATCAGCAATGATGGCGGAGCCAGCGTGAGCACCCGGCACCTGCACCAGAGCCTGCGATGGCTCTTTGGAGTGGCAGCGGTGGCTACAGATGTTGGCCATGTCCTTCTGGTTGACCTTTGTTTGGATGATTTATCTTGTAGTCAGAATGAAGTAGAAGCATCAGGTAAGCTGCAGGTTTTAAACCTGAATTTAGAAGTAAGAAAACTTGTTTCTCTTCAAAAACCAGCATGTATCCCAGTGTGCTGGGACTATTGGCATTTGTGACATTGCTGATTGCAGATGTCAGTTTGGCATTGTACGGTCCTGAACTGATCAGAAACTGGGAGTGGCTTAATACTCCTCCTGATGTTAAGAACACCTCTTACTGCCCAGATCCCTTTGTCCCTGTGATTCTTGCCGGTGGGATGTAGGAATTTTTCCATCTGAGTCAGTGCAGCTGCCTGATAGGAAGTTGTGACAGAGGTACCATATTTCTTGGGAGTGTTCTCCTGCTTCTGCTGATGACTTTGGGCAAATTTTAGGCTTGTGTTTTAAAATAAGTCTGGCTTATCAAAAATCCTGCATTTGGCTGAAAGAATACTGCAATTTGTGTTTTCAGATTGCACACACTGTTTTGGGTGTTATAAGAGTGGCTTCAGGAGTTCATGTCCCTTCAAGTAGCTTCATCATGAGGCCCAGAAAAAGAATTTGTCTGGAATTTTTACAGTTATACCCAGTTTTGAAATAGGAGTGAGAATGCCTGTCCCATCGGAGAGTCCTCCTGTTCGCTGAATAGGTGCAGAAATAGAAACAGCAAAAAAGGTGTTGCAGGAATGGGTGTTTTGCCTGGGACAGTAGAATTAGATGATACAGGTTGTATAATCACATCAGTTTCAAATGCAACTGAAGTGGCATAATACATTCATTTCTTGCCTGCTTTTATGTGTGTAGATCTAGAAGTTGTCACTAGAATTCCTGCTGAAGTTCCACAAAGAAGAGAAGCTGTGAGCAGAGAAGGGAGGCATCTCTGTTTTCAATTACGAAGTCCTTCAGGAACAGCAGTATCAACCCTGTGCTACATAAGCAGAAGCAACCAGCTCGTTGTGGGTTTTTCTGATGGCTACTTGTCGCTATGGAATATGAAAACTTTGAAGAGGGAGTAAGTAGTCCTTTCCACTTGGTCACACTTGGAGGTGCAGGGGTCTCAATTTTTTGTTTCAGGATGTGATGCAGTAGGGATATGATAAAACTGATTTTTATAAGTCAGTTTGTTCTATCCAGTAGTATTTGGTAAAACCAGGCAATGTGTGTATTTCCAGGTATTAGAAAGGATTTTTCGGAACCAGTTACTGCAATTAGACTGAAGTTACTGAAAGCCTTCAGTATGTGAATAATGTGATTTTGGTGATAATATTTTTTAAATTGTTCATGATGAAACTAGTGTGACATGGTAATTCAGTAGCTGATCTGTGCCTGAAAACATATTCTTTCCTGCATTTCAGTCTTAATGGAAATTGGCGATTGACTCTTTGCTAGGCAAGGGTGCCTGTATTTACACTTTGTTTGGAAGCCTTGGAGTCAGAATAAGGGACGTGTAAATTTATAAGCAATAGTAAAATTCAGAGGTGATTTTAAATCTGCCACTTGAAATATTTGACCACATTCAGATAGGGGTTTACTTCAGGAAATCTACAGTGCCTCACCAGAACCATATGTGTTATGGATGCATTATGGATGCATAAATAGACAGTGGACCATAATTAGATGCCAAGAAAAGATTGTGAAGGTACAGCTGAAGTTCAGTAGTTGGGGAGACAAATATTTAGGAAGTAGTGGCTTGTCAGACATCAGTTTAAGATGGAGGTATGACCTTCTGCACTTTGAGGATAAACATGCAAGGTGGTTTTTCTGCAGAAGATGTTTCTACAAACAGCTAGAGTCAGCAGGCTCTCCTTTTTTCTTTATTGTTTTTTTTTTCTTTTAAACCTGTAGGCACCACTCTCAGCTTGAAGGAGGAAGAATTCCTGTCTATGCAGTTACTTTTCAAGAGCCTGAGAATGATCCTCGCAATTGTTGCTACTTGTGGGCTGTTCAGTCTACACAGCAAAGGTGAATAAAATCTTGCCATAAGTCACTGATCTTTTTTTTTAATGCTTGTTCACATTCAGTTGATCTGTGTATTCATTTTGTTTATTTTAAGTGTACAGGAGATGAAAAGTATTAAGCTTACAGTGCAGTTTTTTCAGGATTTTACACTTGTGAAGAGGGCTTAACTCATTCCTACCTTGTGAAAGAAGGCAAAGGAACAGTTGCTATATTTTTGTGCTTGCAGTCTTAAATGATTTCTCTTGGTTCTTGATGACTGCTTCAAGCTTTTTTTGGTATTCCCACCATGATATTCAATACCATTTAAAGTGGTTTAGGCTGCAGATGCAGAACAGTAAATATCATCAGGAAGCTACTTAATCAGCCCAGCTGTTCATAGAGTGGCAATCTTCTTAAGTTTGACTTTAAAGCAGTTTTCCTGGAGAATGCTTTACTGATGTGAGCTATTTCCAGCAATTCAGCAATTTTTTTCTCCATACTGCATATTAAAGCTTTCCAATGATAGAGTTTAGCATTTGCCCCTGAAGCTGTTAGTGTCAAAATTTCCTCCTTTCTGTTTTAGTGGCTGAATGTGACCAACTGTCATGTTTTGGGAAGCAGTGTTTTTCTTTTCAGCAAGAGCATGCTCTTAAGTAAGCTTCAGCCTAGATCTAATAAAATGATCATGAGGATTGTAAAGCTGCTTTGTAATCAAATTTCCTCATTTATGCCTTTTTCA
Source organism: Aleadryas rufinucha (assembly GCA_013397815.1). NCBI lineage: Eukaryota > Metazoa > Chordata > Aves > Passeriformes > Aleadryas > Aleadryas rufinucha. The sequence goes on along the minus strand of VZTH01007892.1, from coordinate 8,710 downwards.
GTGAAGGTGATGTTGTGAGTTTACATCTGTTGCAGTTAGCATTTGGTGACAGGAAACGTCTGGCATCAGGACAAGTCATGTACGAGGTAAGACAGGCCTGCATGTGAGACATGAAAACAGTAATTTTGTCTAATTGAGTATCAGTGAAGTTGACCAGGTTAATATTTACGATGAAAGATCAGTGAGACTAAAGAAGAACGTCTTTTGATAGGTTTTCTTAGGCATTCTTTTGTCCATACTTTTCAAAACAATTCATAGAATCTTAGAATAGTTTTGGTTGGCAGACCTTAAATATCATCTAATTCCAATCCCTTGCCATGGGTATGGATGCCAGCCACTAGATCAATTCACTCAGGCCCCCATCCACCCTAGTGTTGAACTCTTCCAGGGATGGGACATCTAGCATCTCTGGGCAGCCAGATCTCCAGATCCTCACCACCCTCACAATAAAAAATTTCTTCCTAACATTGTAGTGGGTTTAGTTCGCTTTCCCGGCTAATGCACCAGATTTGTAGTGATTTCGATTTGAAACCGGGCAGAAACACCAAATTTGTAGTGGTTTAAGTTCGAAACCAGGCAGAAACACCAATTTTGTAGTGGTTTCAGTTCACCTCTTTATCTTCTGTGAGATAGGAGATTNCCATTATCCGGCTTCACTTTCTTTTTCTCCTCTGACCTTGAAAATGCCATGATGAAGAGTCCGTCGTTCAGGCTTTATGATGAAGAAAGCCCCATTCACTTTGTGCCACTGGCTTCTTGATGTTAGTCTCTTAGTCCCATTGGTCTCTGCTAGAATCTCCATGGCCATGTGGTGGGGGTGGGGGAGGGGGGCAGTCCTCAGAAGCCTGTGCTGGATGTTGCAGCTACTTGCAGCGAATATAGTTGTTCCTCAGCTGCTGAACTCTGAGGGATTCTCCTGCCAGCACGCTGGCATCCCGGGGCCGTGCCCCCGGCACCGGGGGAGGGGGGCTCGAGGCCGCTCCGAGGAGCGAAACTTCAATAGCCATTTTCCCCCCACCTCCTGCGGGAATGGCCAAACTCCCCAAGACAGGCACTTCCTGTCTTCTCCAGCCTTTAAACATGGAAATTTCGAAAAGCGCTACTGGTCAAACGAGCTGTCCATCCGCTCAGGCTCAACCTACCACAAATATCTAACCTAAATCTTTCCTATTTTAGTTGAAAACCCCTTCTCCTTTGTCCTATCACTATCTGCCCTTGTAAAATGTTGGTCTCCCTCTTTTTTATAAGCTCCCTTTACGTGCTGAAAGGTTGCACTGAGTTCTCTCAGGATGAGGCTGGACTTCTGGGCTGTGAGTGCATATTGCTTCTTGTCCACCAGAACCCCCAAGTCCTTGGCAGGGCTGTTCTCAGTCACTTCTCCCAGTCTGTAGTCATGTCTGGGATTGCCCCGTTCCAGGTGCAGCACCTTGCGCTTGGACTTGGAGACCTTCACGTCACGAGATTCCCATGGGCACACCTCAGGCTTGTTGAGATCCCTCTGGATGACATCACAGCCTTCTGTTTAGTCAACTGCACTTTTCAGCCTTGTGTCACCTGCAAACTTAAGGTGCACTTGATGTCACTGTTTGTGTCATTGATGAAGATACTGCAGTGCACCGGTCCCCACACAGATTTCTGAGGGACACCATTCAACATCGGCCTGTGCCTGGAGATAGACCTATTTCCTACAACTCTTTGGCTTGGTCCATCCAACCAGTTCCTTTTCCACTGAATAGTCCACCCTTCAAATCTGTCTGTCTTCAATTTAGAGATGGTTATGTCGTGTGGGATTGTGTCAAAAACCTTTCAGAAGTCTAGGTAGGTGACATCAATCAGTTGTCCCTTCTCAACTGTTGCAGTCACTCCATCACAGACGATGACCAGATTGGTCAGATACAATCTGTCCTTACTGAAGCCATACAATTTCATACTGTAGTGTCGTGTGTTCCAACTAGGTTCATCTGCAAAGAGCCCCTATACATTCAATTCCTGAAGAGGAAATGGCTGTTAAAAATGAAATTACTCAATTTAAGCATCACATGAATGGCATATAGGAAGAGAAGACAGGGCTTTGAATAGCTTTGTGTTACCAAACTGTTGATTTGAAGAAGCTTCTGTTGGTCTCCCTTTCTTAAAATATGGTCATGTATATGTCTTTATACATTTCTGATCTCTGTTTTATAATCTTGTTTTTCTTGTAAGCTCTGTCAGCCTGACTTCACTTACAAAATACGCTTACAAAAATACCTACAATGCCTCTTCAGTCTTGATTCTGAAACTCAGTAGTTTTAAGGATGGTTCTTTTTTACTTTTTGGCTGGGTTGTCTCTGAAACCTACTCTTAAAGCCAGTAAAAGATGTAAGTGCAATGTAAGGTGGTATGATTTGGTCAGAAGAGTCTCCGTAAATTTTTAGAACTGGTTCCAGAGATGCTGTTGTATAGAGTAGATAAAATGTAGAAGAGATACCGTTAGGTCTCGGATGTCTACCAGAGACGGGAGGCACTTGTATAATGTTTAATTCCATTCAGCAGTGTGCACAAAACTCTTCCACGATCTTTTTGATGGGAAAGTAATCTTAATTCAGAGTAAGTCTTTCCTCCTCTTTGACACTTGCTCTTGTATGTTCTCAGTAGTACAAAATAAAATTGAGGTAATCATTAGACTGTGGTTCAAAGACTTTTTTATAGAGACTTGAGTTTTGAATTTTTTTGAATGAGTTTAAATTTTATTCTTTTTTCCTTTTATCTATAGGAAAGCGCCTTCCTCATTTGGAAGTGTTGCTTTTGAACAGATAAAGGTTAGGTGTTTGGTGAAGGTGGTGTTTCTTTAAAATCTATCCTCTCTCATGGTGATGAAGTAGAAATACCTTCAAGTGGTTCAGCATGTCTGAATATGCATGTCATATCTTCATGTGCAGTTTTTTAATGACAAAAATATACAGTGCTCTAGAGGAGCAGAGCACCCTGTTTGTTTGGGGGTTTTTTTGTGTGTGTTTTTTTTTTTAAAGGGCTTTCATTGTAGTTCACTCCTACATCTTGTGCTCTAAGCACTTTGGCAGGTTGATAGGAGAAAGTTTCTTTAATCTTCTCAAGATTCACTCTTGGATTTCTGTTTTGTTTTTTTCCTCTTTTAAAAGTTATTTTTAACTACAGTCTTAGCAGTGACAAAGACAATACCTTTTCCTGTGTGCTGCATTGAGAAAGAAGCAATTGTCTCTATTTCTCTTGTGGCTACTACTTTTTCTGTCTGAACAATTTAATGTTAAAATGTGGGACCTTTAACTATTTGGCAGTTATTTCTCTTGGTTGTCTTACTTTTCTGAGCAAGATGTGACAAATGTCAGTTTATACCTCAGGGGGTTGAAATATTTCATCAGCCTTTAAAAATGGGTCTACTAGAAATTGTAGTTGACAGTCTTTAAAAAAAAAAGCACACAAAGCGATTTAAAAATGTTACTGTGTTTGTGACCTGGAGAACCTGTGGTGTAGTTAAAGTAAGACTTGGAACCCTCTACAGACTATACAACCAGTCATACATTCACAGGCTTATCAGTGGTATCAGGCACTATTCCCTGGATCTGAGATATTTTATTCCCCTGCTGTTTCTGCTTCCCTGTGATAAGTGTGTTGAAAGATTGCAACAGGAACCAATCTTAGAAGGCTGTTGAAGAGAGCTGAACATCTGCACCCTCTGAGAAGGAAAGACAGGTTCTTCAGCTGGCTTCCAGATAAACCATGTGTAGTTTTATGCTGAGATCTGATACCATCTACTGCCGAAAACCCCTCCCAAAACAATTTTTAATCCCTCCCCAAGGGATGCATCAGGACAGGATCTGTGCTCTCCAGTAGACACTTAAGTCTCGGAATACTTCTTGTGGTCACAGATTGGTCAGTATGACATGATGGGTCTCTGCCTACATGACTGAATCAAGCTTCTTGTTGGTCTTCAGTGACATAAAATTTAAGAGTTGTCCCATTTGCCATGCCAAGCTTGAGTAAACGAGGGGAAATTAATCTACTGCTGCTCCTTGTTCACTGAGTAGAAGTCACAGGAGCTTAAAACACTTGTCTACTTACATCAGTGCTCTATGTCCCAGGAATCAGACTTGAAGCCATGAAACCATGCATCTTTGACTTTGTATCATGGTAAAAGTCACAAATGGAACTTTTGGAACATGTGGCACCATGTTTTTATAAATGTGTCAAACTTGTGTCTCTGTTGCTTTCAAGGCTGGTTTAAATTTGCTCAAGTAAGAAGAACGAAAGATATGCTGAAATTAGGCTTTCAAAGACCTTTTTTATATCATGTCAGCAGCTGCTGTATCTTGTGGATCAGTTCATGGTCATGGAGCATATCCTTAACTTTGTCCTACACAAGGCTTGTGTACAGTCTCTACATTCATATCAGAGTCTGACCAGTTCAACTCCTTTGAAAACTGTCCTGTTTAACTGGTCTGGAACATCATTACTTAATACCGTCTGTGCACTAGAGTTCCTTAACTTAGATTTGCTTGCCCCAGTGTGGAAAATTTAAAATACGTGGCTTTGGTTAGGAAATTGTCTTCAGCAGGAACTGTTTGGTATTATTTTCTCCTTCCCCTCCACACCAACTTTGTGTGGGAGTGGCTCTTCATCTATGAAAAGCTGAAATTTTAGTCACTGAAATTCATGCTGGACATGCTTATGGAATTTTCATGCTTTATCTTGTGGAACTTTCCTTTGGAATGGTGAACTTCTTGTTCAGGACATCATCTCTTTTAAAATTGTTTTTAGTGATTAGTTATCCTACAGTGAAGATGAGGTTCTTTCCTTAGGCTTCATGTTAGTTTTTTCAAGGAGATGGTTTGGATTTTTCTTGTCTACCCTGCGTATATCTGTTATTTTCAAAATTCCTGAATGAGATAGCGTGGACTGTGCATGCCTCAGAGCAAAGTTTTGCTATGGAATTGCTAGTTTTTGAAAATATGCAAAGTCTTTTCAGCCAAACTTACCTGTTCCAATTTGACACTCAGTTCTCTTGAGTGTCAGATGTAGTTTTTATTTGCTATCAGAAATAAGTTCATTGGAAATAAATAGTACAAAATGCATGTTATATTAGACACATACATTTTTCCATAGTAGATCTAATGAAAATTACCTTCTTTTTTAATTTATTTTTTCCCACCCAGGGTTTGGAATACTGTGACGAAAGGTACAGTTTAGACCTCACTGGTGGAATCTTTCCCTTGAGAGGGCAGACCAGCAATACTAAATTACTCAGCTGTCAGACCATAGAAAAGTTTCGCAACCATGCTGACAGAGAGGACAGCGTTAATGAAGGTTTGTTCTGATGTCCCTGTTTGGTTATTCTAAACTACATGGTCTGGGAATCTAAGCAATGAATGCTGTTCTGTACCCACAGTCTTAAAGTCTTAAATATTTGTCTAGCTGACCTTGTTGGACTTATTTAAAAAGAAGAATTGCTTGCTTAAGTTATGTGGGACTTTTTTATCCCTCTGAACATCATTCTTTAAGGGACAAACTAGGTTTTATTTTATGTTTGCTGGGATGCTAGAGCAGTGTATGGGGTCATCTGTATAATGCTGGTCAGTCAGTTTGTTCTCCCAGGTGGCTTCATTGAACAGTAAGATCATTCTGTCTATTGCTTAGGAGTGTTACCTGATTTTTTTTTTCCTGATCAAACATATGGCTGCATCCACTTAGCACCTGGTCACTAGTGGTGTTCGCCAGGGCTCAGTATTGGAGCTAGGTCTATTTGATATCTTTTTTTGATGATCTGGATGAACAACTTGATTAGGTAAGAATTGTGTGTTTGGTTTGGCTTAGAACGGATACAATTTGAACACGAAAAAGAGATAGTATGACTAAAACCTATCACATGGATGTTTCCTATTTTGTATATTGCTTTTATCATTCTTAATAAAGTGTTGTGTTTCATGAGTGAAATAACAGAATTAAACCAAAATAGAAAGTGATGTTTTAAAAACAGCAGATCTCATATTTTCTACAAGAAACCATGTCTTATCTTTGACAGTAATCTCTCCTGACACCAGTGTATCAATCTTCAGTTGGCAAGTGAATACCTATGGTCAGGGAAAACCATCTACTTACTTGGGTGTGTTTGATATCAATCGCTGGTATCACGCTCAAATGCCAGACTCACTGCGGTAGGTTTAAATTAAGTTGCTTTCAATATCCCTACAAAGGATTAACTTGAAAGNGATAGCACTATTTAAAAAGCATAAACTGGTGATAAGGTAACAGTGTCTGTCAAACGTTCCTTGTTTCTGCAGATGTTACGTGCTTGCTCAACTCGGGAGTTGTTCACATGACTTGCACCGGCTTCCAGAAGGAGGTGACTTTTTTACTGTATCTCTGTTGAGACTGTCAAGAGATGAACCTTTTCAGGCTTTACTCTTGGCACTACTTTGAGTGTGAGAGCACACTTTATGCTCACACTGCCCATCCAAATGCATAACTGCAGTCACATCCTGCCAGTTTCATGCCAATGGTGCTGTTCTAGGGAGGCACGAGCAGGGATTGAATGGCTCGAAGGGAATGCAGCATTGCAGTAGTAGGAAGAAGGAATGTGGGGGAACTGGGGAAAGAGTTTACTTTGTACTGTCTGCACAGTGTGTAGTTAGGGTTTTGACCCCTGATGAACTTGAGAAAGGAGGACAGCATGGAGAAAGGGAAAAGTTATTTCACTTTTCAAGAATTACTAAGGAAAAGCATGTTTTTTCTCCCAGCCTTGGCCAAATTATAGCTTCTGAGCCACTGCAGAGCTTGTGACAAATCCTTTAAAATTAAGTTCCAGCTCACTAAATATACCCATGTAAATCATCTTTGGCACAAGCAAACAAGCATAGAGTCTTTGAACGAGTGATTTGTAGTTGTGTTAGTTTTAACTTCTACAGAATGTAATTTGTGTCAATATTCAGGGAAAGGGAAGGCCTGTGTATTGGCTGAGAAACTGGAAAATACTTTCCTTCAGCATTGCAAGGGTTTTTCTTCTACAGGATATTTTTTTTAAAAACTGGAACTGTTAGTGTGCTGTCATCTTTAAGACTCTACATAGCAATGCTTACCAAAATTGCTAACGTAAAGCCTGCTGCTACTAATGCAGCTTTTTGGCAGTCTAAATGATCCAGAACTTTAGTGATTGAATGCTGTCTTAATCTGTGTGTTTTGATTGATGTTTCAGACCCTGAAGTTTTTGAAGAAATCTGGTCCTTTAATAAGTGAGGCCATTCGTGACAGCTACACTCGGTGTCTTGTAGCTGGCTTGCTGTCTCCAAGACTGGTTGATGTCCAGCCATCCAGTTTGAGTCAGGTGAGTGTACATTGGGGGAGCCAGGGGGATATACATCCATCATGTCTGAAGAGGCTGTAGAGGCTATAAGACCATGATTTTTGATTGTGAGTTGCACTGATAGGCAGGTGTTGACATTAGTTAGCAGAAGTAATAATATTCTTAGGTCCAGCCTTGTGACTGGGAACAGCCCTACGAGGTCTGTCTGTAGCGACCCGTGTGTTAATTCCGTTCCCCAGGTAGTCATGTGGAAGTGCACAGTCAGTGCTGGGCATGTGCATCAGAAAACAGCTTTCCCTGGGAACAGCCTTCATCATCTTCATGCCCTCCGTGTCTCAGAGCCTTGGCTGCAGTGCAGTAGGTGGCAGTGGAGTGGCCTCCCGCAGATGTGTGCTATTGCAAACACCAGCTTGCTGCACTAGACATCATTTGCTTCCAAGGAAGTGCTGACCAATTACAATTGTCAGCTCTACCTGACATTTTCATCGCCACTTCCCCTCATTTTCCCTTCATCAGTTGGCTTTTCTGCACCCTCTCAAAACTGATCTTCACCTCTGTAGCCTTTGCCTTGAGCTGGGGTAGCTTGATTTCCTCCTCTTAGACTGCCCTCTTGCTGCAACACCTGCATCACCTGTATCTTTCAACACTGCTACTTTGTCTACCACCACAGTGGCTTCACACCCCTCTATCATGGGTTTTCCATTTGTGGTGCAACAAACTTCATCTCATCTGAAGAGTTTCCTGAGAGAAGGGGCCTTTGTTATGAACAACCCATCTTTCTCCAGGCAAAGTCAAAGCTAAAGGGTTGGATGGTCATCATGGAGTGGAGCCGTAAGGATTAGGAAGGGGAGAGCAGTCTTCCCCCGCCTTCATCTTCCTGTCTGTGGGATTCTTCACTAGACCATGAAAATGTGTTAGGGAAAAATAACACTTTTGCATAGTGTGGTAGCTAAAACAAATTTGGTAAGCTGACCCAGCCTGTAGAATGCTTATTTTGCAAGCCTAATGTAGGCTCTTACATTCTGATTAGATGTTCTGGTGTCAACTCTGCTGTGAAATTACTTGGAAAAGCAAAAAATTTTATGATGACCTTTGCTGAACTGTGATTATGTTTTTCAGAGACTGCAATGAGCAGGGATTGCTTCTTAATACTAGAAAGAAAACTTTCAGAATTAGGGTCAGGAAGCTTGGAATTTTGTTTGGTACCCTAAGTAGTACTGGGCATGTTTCCTTGCCTGAAATGCATTTTCAGAAAATGATGGAAATATCCTACATGTCTTCTAATATGTATAAATCGCTCTTAAATGTAATGATTTTGCGTAGAACACAAAATTTTTGACTTCTTTAAAAAAAAAATAGAGGGAAGAAAAAAAGAAAAATTGTATGCAGGATCATTTC
>VZTH01007887.1:2498-35130 GCA_013397815.1 Aleadryas rufinucha | reverse complement strand
CGGGGCCGTGGCGGGGCCGTGGCGGGGCCCTTGGCCTCCGCCTCCTGTGCGCGGTGCCCGCAGCGCCCGGCCCGGTTCTGTGCGGCGCTGCGGGGCCGGCCCGGCCGGTCCCGGGGGCGGGTTCGGTGTTCGCTACCGGGGCGGCGGCCCCGCGGGTGACCGGGAGGCCAGGCCGGGCTGTCGGAAACGGGAAGCCGGGGAGGGAAGGGAGGCCTCGGCCTTGCCAAGGGGGATCCCGCCATGTGTAGGGTGCGGGAGCGGCCCGGGCCCGGGCCCGTCGCGGCCCCCTCGGCTGAGGGGCTGTGGGGGTGTGCGGAGCGGGAAGAGGCCGAGCTGCGCCCGGGGAGTGGCCCTGGGCACCGGGGGGCTCCTGGGGGCCAGGGGTGTTTGACGTGGCCGGGGATGTCAGAGCGAGTGACAGAGAAATGGTGTGGCGTGAGGAAAAGAGGAAGTGGGGAGAAGAGTCGGGGTTTGGAAGGAGGAGGACGGAGGCAGCCCGGCCGGGACAGGGCTGGGCACGGCCTGGCACAGGAGGGCCATGGCCCCGGTGGAATCCGTGTGATGTGGAGCTGGGGACGTGAGGATGAGGGGTGTCCGATATCCTCAGGGAAGGTCGGGGTGATCTGCGGGCCGGGATAGTTGGAATGGGAGTAGCAGTGTGAGTCTGGTGAGTGACCCCTCACGGTGAGGGGAAGGGGGTTGGGATGTGTCCGGCAGCCCCGGCTGTTGTTGGATGGAGCCAGGACAGTGGTCGGGCAGTGCCAGTCGGGGATTTCCAGGCAGAGGGGGGGGCTGTACGAGGCACAGCCAGGCCCTGGGGTGCCAGGCAGGTTTGCTGTGCTGGCACAGAGAGCGGAGACCCTGGGAGAAGGGATTTCACAGGGAATCTGCCATGGGATGGAGCTCGGTACAGTTTGAGGAGGATGTACAGAGAGGGCAGGGAAGAGGCTCCTGCCCAGGGAGAGGGGCTGGAGCTGTTTCCCCCTTTTCCTGCTTCCCCTGCTCAGGGGAGGGGGAGGTTGGCAGTGCCCTGGTCCTGGCTGGGCAGTTCTTGGCTAAGGTGCTCCGTGACCTTGGCCCCTGCCCTCTCCCGCTCCTGGGAGGGCGGGCAGGAGGCTGGAGCGAGCCCACGGCTGACTCCGTGGTCCCAGACGGAGCGTCTCGTGCTCCTGCGTGATGTGTGACCTCATCCCTCCGCTCTGTGGCCGCTGCTTTGGGCAGAGGCCCTGCCCGTGTGTCCTGCCACCCTCCCTGGTGTCACAGTGTGTCCTTCCTGTCCGGGGGGGTGACACGATGGAGGCCTTTCCCAACCTCAGTGATCCTGTGGGATTTGGTACCAGAATGAGACCAGGGCTTCCCTTGCGGGATGTGGCCACTTCCCCATGCTGTGACCAGGCCTTCTTCTGTCCAGCCCGTGCCACTGCCATGTCCTTGCCATCTTGTTGGTGATGTGAGTCAGTGTCCCACAGGGCAAGGCTTTGGTGGCTGCTCTGTCCCCCATCAGCGCTGCCCTGTGGGTCAGGGGAGCTTCAGGTGCCCAGAGGGGCGGCTGGAGGTGACACTGTCCAGCTCGGCCGGTGGCGGTGCCGTGCAGGGGTTGCTGTCCCAGGGACACAGCGCTGCCCGTGGTGCAGGGCTGGTTTATCAGGAGAGGGAGCCTGTGTTTCCCGGGGGTTGCCCAGCCCTTTCCCCGTGTCCCTGCCGTGCCGGGCACTCGCAGCAGCATCAGGCTGTGTTCGGGCTCCCTGGGAGCGGTGCTGAGGTGTCTCTTCTCTCTGCTTCCAGCCGGGGGTGATGCCATGGCCGCTGCCGGCTCCAGCAGGGCCAGGGCCGGGCCGCCCTGCGAGAAGTCCCCGCTCTCCGTGAAAGGTGGGTCCCGCTGCCCCGCTGGGATTCCCCCTGCCGGGAATTGTGCTGTGTGCGCTCCGCCTGCACCCCGGGCTGGGACACCTTCCCGGGGGCAGCAGGGGCTGGGGATGGCCAGCGCTGCCCTGTGTGCCGTGGGCTGGGCTCGGCCGCTTCCCCCGCCCGGCTGTGGTGGGGACGTGGCTCCGTGGCCCTGCCGGGGCCGCGCTGGTGCTCCCGTGGCCGCGAGATGGCTCCCGGCGCCCGGAGCCGCGTCCCCTCGGAGCCACGTCCCCAGCTCTGCCCCTCCGCAGGCGCTGCTGGCCCGGGGCTGCCCCGTCCCACCTCGCCCCCGTGCCCTGGGGTAGGGAGGTGTCCGCGGGGACAATGACGGTCCTGCCACCCTCGGAGGGGTGAAGCTGGGGACAGGCACGGTCAGGGCTTGGTGCCAGCCATCGCTGCCACCAGGAGCATTTCTCCCCACTGCCCCTCTCCCAGCACTCTGCTGTGGGCCGTGGCACCCCGAGCTGGCAGGGGACGGGGGCAGGGGACGAGGGCAGGGGACAGGGTGTCTCGTGGCTGCCTGACCCCGTGCCTGTCCCTGCCCAGTGGTGTCTGTGAAGCCCAAGGCCCAGAGCCGCCCAGCACGGATGAACTGCTACGTGGAGGTGGCCGGCGACGGGCTGCCCGGTGAGACCAAGAAGACGGGGAAGCAGATGGGGGTCTCTGAGCTGCTGTGGAACGAGATCCTCACCCTGTGAGTCCGTGTGACCCCTGCTGTGGGGCTGGCCCCGTGTGCCCTGCTGTGCCACCGGCTGGGGACACTCAGGTGTCACAGAGCTTTGTCCCTTGCATGAGGACACTGCCAGTGACAGCCAGGCTGGGAGGGCAGTGGGAGGGGGGGTCTCCCACTGCCCCATGTCCTTGCCCACCTTCCCCTGCTCTTGCCTTCGGCACTGCCTGCTCCCCAGGCACGGAGCAGGCACGAGGCCACGGTGACAGCCCCCTTCCCCGGTCTCTGCAGGAATGTCACGGCTCAGAGCCACTTGGAGCTGAAGGTGTGGATCTGCCACACGCTGAGGAACGAGCTGCTGGGCGCCGCCTCCGTCAGCCTCGGCAGCCTGCTCAAGGGCGGTGGCAAACGTACGTACGGGGGCCCGGGGCCTGCGGCTCGCTGCCCGGGGCTCAGGGGACGGGACGGGATGGGACGGGATGAGATGGGATGGGATGGGGAGGCCGCAGCGGCTCCTGGGCTCCCTGGCACGGAACAAGGTGCCGTTGTGTGCCCGGGGCCGGGCGTGCCGGAAGCCGTACCTGCGTCAGCCCGGGCGCCGCGGCCGGCTCGGGAACACAAACCCCTCTGCTATTTGCCGCCGTTTGCGGTTGCCAGAGCGTGGCCTGTGACAGCAGCTCCCACATAAAGGCGGCCATTCAGGGCTGGGGCGGCGCGAGCGGCCGCGCGGGGCTGGAAAAGGCTGGCTCTGTCTCTTCCAAGCAAAGCTTGTGAGGCACAGAGCTGGTATTGAGCGGGGAGAGGGGCCTCCTGCGCCCCGAGGGATTCGGGGCTGGTTCAGACCCTCCCCGGTGCCGGGGGCTGGGGTGAGCTGCTTCCCCTGGTGCTGCCAGCTCAAACCGCACCGCTGTCCCTGCCGTGCTGCTGTGGCTCTGGGTGGCACCGGGTGCTGTGGCAGCGAGGGACACGTGGGAGCCGTGCTGCCGCTGCTGTCATCTCACGAGGCCTGTGGGGACTTGGACGTGTGCCTCGGGCTGGCTCTTTTGGGGTGCAGCTGCCAGCCAGCCCCACAGCTGTGGGGTCTGTGCCCCTGGGCACCCTCCCCTGCAGCCGTTGTTTGCCGAGGTGTGCAGGGGCCCTGCCGGGCTCCCGGAGCCGCCGCGGTTCCCGCCCTACCTGCGCCTCCACGGGGGCACAATTGGCTCTTTCATTCCCAGCCATCCCGGGGGGCTGTGTGGAAAATGAATGGAAAAGGCAACTGGCTGTTCTAGCTTGTCTGTTAACATCCCCCAGAAAAAACGTGTCAGATTTTTCCTTGACACCGTGGGCTGGGAGGGAGGAAGGACTCTTAAAGCTGCACAGCCGGCCCTGCCCTGCCGGGAAGGTGCTGCCCGTCTGCTCCTTGTCTGGGCTGGCATCTGCTCCCTCCTCTTCTCTGCAGGCTCCTGCTCAGCCTTCGTGCTTTGCTGCAGGTCTGAGTGGGCCAGAGACTGCTGGGGGTCCCATGGGAGCCTGGGAGATCCTTTCCTCAGGGGCTCCTCACCTCCCGGGAAGAGGGGAGTGTGTTCCCTCTGCCTGCCAGCCTGAGGAAGGGGCTGGGTCAGGCAAGGACATGCAAAAGGCATCTGGGATTTCAAGCCGTTCCGAGTCAGACAATTAATGTGTGAAGGGCAGTGGAATGCATGTGTCCCCTGCCACTGGAGGGGCCTGGCCCTCCTCTCCCCATCCTGGGAAGTGCTCAGCCAGAGTGAGCCTTCCCCAGGGCAGCTCCTGCCAGGCAGCAGCCCCTCTCTCTTTTTTGGGTTTGTTATGGTTTTGGTGAGGCTTTATGGAAGTTATTGGTTTGTGAGTGTAGCTGTGGCCTTGGGTTGATGTTCCTGTCGTTCCCCTCAGGGGCAGGACGGTGTCCTCGCTCCGGTGACCCCTGTGGCAGTGCGTGCCAGGCTCCCGCCTGCCAGGATGGTGCTGTCAGCCCTCCTGCCAAGTATGCCTCACTTCAGGGGGAAGGTCTCAGCTCTGAGGCCTGGAGCGTGGAAAAAGAGCTCAGTGATGAGGTCTGAGCTCCCTGGAAGGCTGTGAGAGCCTCTGGAGCCGACAGCCTGGCTGTCGCAGGAGCTCCTGCTCCGGCGGGTCCAGCCCGGCTTTCGGACTCGCAGCGCTTCCCAGCGCCTCGGCAGCGCCTGCGGGGCCTCTCCGCTGGCAGGCAGCGCCTCCCGCCTTCCCAGGGATTGGCCGGGGAGGTGGAGAGGTGGGTCGGGAGCGGCTCAATCACCGACAGGAGCTGGAGCCTTCCAGGAGCCGAGCTGCTCCCAGGGCTCCCATCAAACAGCTCGTTTGCCATGGCACGGCCCCTGGCCCCAGCCCCTGAGCTGCCGTCTCTGCAGAGGCACCTCTTTGTTTCCAGGCTCTGGGCGCTCCTCGCCGCTGGCCCCGGCCGGCCTCGCATCCTGGGCTGTGTGGGAGCCCATACTGGGCCCTGCTGCTCATGCTGGTCCCGCTGTGTGCTGAGTGACACCACGTGCCAGGGCTTTCCAGATCCCACAGAGTCCCTGCTGCTGTGCCCCAGGCAGAGTGGCTGGAACTCGGCCTCCTAGGATCCTCCAGGACGCCAGCAGCAATTCCCAGCCTCTGGAAAGCTGCAGCTCCACCCCATTGTGGCTGTGATGCCAAAGGAGCTGTGCTGCATGTCCCAGCAGCTCCATGAGCTGGCTCTGCCATGGCCAGGATATGATCCCACAAAACTGGTCATCCAGCCAGCAGGTCACTGTGGGGATTGGAGAGTGCCCATCCCGTGTCACCTTTTAGAGGGAAGAAACAGAAACCCGAGGCCCTCCTGGTTATCCCTGGCAGATAAATGGAGTGGGACACAGTTGTCTCTAAGCTGCTGGTGGTTGAGGCTGGATCAGCAGCAAAGGCAAAGCTTCCCTCAGGGGACTTTCATGGGACACTGAAGATTATCCCTTCCCCTAAGCTCTGGGTTCCTTCTTTGTTGGGAATGCCTGTGGAAGGTTTAACTTTCCCCTTGCTTGTTCCTGGAGGCACTGCAGCCACAGCATGGAGTCATTCCTTCTGCTGTGGGAATGCACAAAGGCTGAGCCAGTCTTCACCTGCTCGGCACCAGGGAGCTTTGATTCATCCCAGACAAAACCTGGACAGTCACGTGGAGCTGTTGGAATGGGAACTGGCCTTTGCACCCAGTGGGACTGGGCGAAGAGCTTGGCGCTAGGTTTGGGGAGCTGAGAGACCGGGAAGCACTTCTTGGCCGTCTGTCTGAAAATCTTCTGGGATGCAGGTGTGGAGATGGAGCCACCTCACACGGGGTCTTCCAGAGGGGCTGCCTGTCCCGTGTGGCAGCTCCCTGGGGTCAGACACGTGTGGTTCCTGGGGGTGCCGGGGCTGGGGCTCAGCCCGGGGCCGTTATCGCGCCGGCTGCTCCCAGCCTCGTTTCGTGGAACCGTAAATCCGCTTAATGGGCTGGGTGGGAATTCCAGCTCACCTCTGCTAAATGGGAGCTCTGATGCTGCGTGCAGGGCACTGGAAGTAGCTGAACTGAGACCTTATTCAGGACCAAATCACCCCCCGACCCCCTCCCAAAATAATAATAATCCCTCTGACATTCTGGCAGCCGGCGGGACAGAGGCAGCCTTTGTGCCGGGCCCTTGGGGGGACCCGCCGTCGGTGCAGCAGCAATGTCCCTTTGTGCGTCCCGCACGCTGCTCGGGGACAGGGAGTGGAAGGTTCTGCGAGTGTTTATTTTCTTTAAAAAAGCTGGAGGGGGTGGAGGGGGGGAGAAGGAAGCCGGCTGGGAGGTTCATGTTCACATCCTCCACTCGGAGACACCTTGTCTTTGCGCCTCGGCTGGGCGCCCGCACAATGAGGGCTTGTGCGGCCCCGGAGAGCGGCGCACGTGGAGGGGGATGGAGGGACCCTGGAGAAAATGCGGATTCCTACGGCTTGGAGGAGCCGGGGGGGAAACAGGGTCTGGATTTGTTCTGGTTTTCGGCCGTGCTCAGTAGCATCTTCTGTCTCAGGCTCTTGAAACTGTCTGTGAGGTCAGTTTCCTGTGGAAGCAAGCGGAGTGCAGCTCCGTGAGGCGGAGGGAGCTCGGGCCAGGCTCAGCAGAATCCTGTGCTGGGTGATGGTGATCAGTGACAGAGCTGTGTGCCCTGGCTGTGCAGGAGGCACCTGCCTTCTTGGCGCTGGAGGCTTCCCTCAGCTCCACGAGTGCCGCCTGTCCCACAGCCCTGTGTTCACCACAGACCCTGTGTCACTGGGTTTTGGGGTCCCTTGGAGAAGGAAGTGTCAAGTCCCAGTGCGGGACAGCTCGGAGCTGGAGGTGGGACAAGGGCTCTGTGGGGGTGTGCTCCCATCCTCCTCCTGCTGGCCTGAGCCGCACCCCGTCCCCGCATCGCATCGGGACAAAGCAGGGTGCTAAAAAATGGTGCCATTGTGTCATGAGCAATCCGTGTATAATAAAAATATTATTTGAGCAAATGAGTCAGGAAGTGTCTGGGCCAGTGTCCCAGGCTGGTGCAGCCAAATTTTTCTGGCCTTGTGTGACGGAGCCGGGTGTTTGAGTCTGGCTGGCACTGGCAGGCATTGCTGTGATGGGGTGGGTGCTGAGGGCTGTGCTGTGCCCCAGTTGCCCCCAGGGACCAGCAAAGCCTTGCTGAAGCTGCTGAAGCCAGACTGGCTCACAAGGGAGGGAGTGGAGTTGGCAGCTGTCTCCAGGAGCCTCCCAGCCCATGACACCTTCTCCAGAACCTTCTGTGAATGCGGTCCAGTGCTGCAACAGAGCGTTCCTGTTTGGGGATGGCCCTCTGTGCTGGTTTTGTTCAGTGGAATTGATGCAGGGGGATGTGGATGGAGGGATGCTCACCATCATACAGGACCCGTCTTGCCCCATGTGTCATCTTAAAGGAGCCAAATCCCTTGGCTTTCCTGTCGGGATCTGCCCTACAGCCCCAGCTGCTGGGTCTGTGAGTGATGGGGGTCTTGGTGTCACAGCCAGGGCCCCTGGGGCAGCTGCAGCCCCAGTAAAGGGGTGAAGGGATCCCGAGGGCTGGTGAAGAGGGATCTTCCTCAGGAGCGGGCGGTGGGACTGGCCAGGGGTGCTCTGGCAGTGCTGGTGTAGGTGTGTTGTAGGTGTGTTGTAGGTGTGTGTAGGTGTGTTGTAGGTGTGTGTAGGTGTGTGTAGGTGTGGGGCCAGCACTGGTGGTGCTCGCTGGGACAGGTGGCCCTGAGGGAGCGGGCACATTGTCCTTTGGGGATGGGGGAGGCCTGGAGGAGCCCGGGAGGCTGGCGTGGGAGCTGGGGCAGGGGAGCCACCTCCACCGGGGCCAGCATCCCGGTGGTGACTGGGGGTCTCTTTCTCCATGTCCCGTGTGCCACAGTGGAGAACAGGCAGCTGACCCTGGACCTGCAGACGGAGAACAAAGGCAGCATTGTGTCGGGCGGAGAGCTGACGATTTTCCTGGACGGGCCGGCTGTTGCTCTGGGCAGCGTTCCCGACGGCAGTGCCGGCACGGAGGGTGAGTGCCCGGCCCCACGCGCGGCCGCTGTGGACACGAGGCGTGGGGAGCGGAGCGGGGCGAGCGCGGCCCCGGCACCCCCGGGACGGTGTTCCAGGGCCGGCACCCGCCTCTGCCCCCGGTAGGGCCCCTGCCCCTGCCCCGCGGGGGAACGGCAGCATCGACAGGCTCACACCAGCCTCCCCAGCAGCCTGGGAGGAGCGGCCCTTCCCCAGGCCCTCCTCCAGCCTCCCATGCGGGTCAGCCCCTTCCCTCGCTGGCTGTGAGGGCTGGGGAAATGGTGTCAGTGTCTGCTGATCCACTCACAGACAGCTCCCCGTGGCAGTGTGTGTGTGGGGTCACGGGCTGGTGGCTGATCTCTCGGGGTTGCCAGGGGAGCAAAGCTTGTATAGAACAGGGGTTGGTGCATTGCTTTCCCTTGGCTCCTTCTCTTTGTTGCTGGAAGACAAAACCTGTGAAATCTGGGAGCTGTGGATGCAGTGCTCTCCTGGCACTGCCAGCTCTGCAGAGTCCTGTGTCCTGCTTGGAGCTATGGGGTGCTGGGGGCCCAGGCAGTGCCGGACTGTGTGGTGTGAGGAGAGCACCTCAGTCTGAGGGAGGGGGTCCTTGGGTGCTGGGGGTCTGTCCTGCAAGGGATGAGGCTGTTGTGCTTTTGGGGCTCCTTTCTGGAAGGTGTGAGGGAGGGAACGGGGGTAGATCTATAGGTGGTTCAGTCCTTCTCTTCACCCCTTGTTCTTGCCCCATGCAGGGTCCCAGGTGCCTGGACGGGACCCCACCAGCACGGCTGTGGCCACGGAGGGCCGGCACCAACCTCCCAGTACCAACTGCTTCGGCAGCAGACCGAGGTGAGGGTCCTGTGCCGTGTGTCCATTACTGAGGGGCTGCTGTGGCTGTGGCTGGGTTGTCCTTGTGCTGTGCACCCCACTCCAGATGTCCCAGTGAGCCCCTGTCACGCAGCACATGGAGCAGGGGGGGCTGTGCTGGGGGACAGCAGAGCTGGGAGTGCAGAGGGGTGACTGTACAGCTGGGCTGTGGCTGGCCTGAGCCTCTCCCAAAGTGTGGGTCTCTTAAGGAATATCAGGTCTGTGATGGCTCAGAGAGTTTCCACCGGTTGCTCCACTGGCAGCTGGAAGAATGATCTGTCTGGGAGTGGGGCAGGCTGTGACCACACAAACCAGCAAAGTGGGGTCCCTTCAAATGGGGATCACAGGAACCCCAGCTCTTCCCTCGGGCACAGCCCTGGCCAGGCTGGGAAGCACAATGTCCCTCCGGGCAATGGCCACAGGGAGATGCTTCCGAAGGTCCAGGGAGAGCAGGAGAAGCAGAGCTGCAGGGAAATAACAGCTGCTTCCAAAGGAAGTGAGCTGCTTGGGCAGCAGGCCATCCTGCACCTGGCTCCGTGCCCTGCCCTGCCTCTTTGCCGGGCTGGAGTGGCTCAGCGCTGCTCCTTTTGGAGCTGTGGTTATTGAGAGACGTGTCACACTGTCAACATGGAGTTGAATTTAACACCTATTTATATTTCCAGAGCATGGCAGTGGCCCAGCAGCCTGTACAGATGTTCTGGGTAGGAGTGTGGCTGTGGAGAGGGCGCCTGCCGCATGCCCGTGGGAGGTTCTGCGTGGCCCAGGCTCAGGAGCACTCCCAGCTACAAGCTCCACACCTTGAGCTCTTCTGCTCCTTCTTCATCTGCTGTGCACACACCAGAGTTGATGTTTTTGGCTCAGAAAGTGACCCTGTCTTTCCATGTAGTGTGTTCATCTCCCACCCGAGGAGGAAGAGGGATGGAAATTGGGAGCAGGTTGTGAACACAGTTTGTGCCCTTTTGTGGTGGCTGCTCCTGTTGATTCCTGCTGTCCAGGTGTTAAAGCCTCCCCAGGGGTGGGAAGTGCTCAGTGACCTGACTGAGCCGGGCTTGGCAGGCACTTAGCAGCTCTCAGGAGGTGCTAGAAAACCTGAAAAGAAAATTCTAGTTTGGGAGGCTGAGCCCGGGCACTGCTCGTGGCCCATTCCCTGCTGGTTTCCCATCGGCTGTGAGGAGTTCCTGCTTCAGGTGTCACCTTGAGTGTGGTGAGATGTGGCCAGGCCTTGTGCAGGGCACCTTCAGACACCTGCCAGGTGTGCCTGCGGTCAGTCAAATCCCATGGCTGCCCTGGTAGGGGAAACTTCCGAGCTAGTTCTCAACCCACGCTGCACTCACCTGAATTTGGGGTTGTTCTGGGCATACCTGCTCAGTTTGATGTGGTGCTGCTCCGTGGGGCAGAGCACTGCCCTGTGTACCCACAGAGGAGGCAGCTGCCTGCTGCAGAGTGGGCTGTGGGTCCCTTGCACTCGGGAATGCTGTGTGATGGTTGCTGTGTTTATACACAGAGCCGTGTTTATTTTCTTGGGCTTGGTGATGGATGCTGGCAAAGTCGCCCGGCGGCAGGATGGGAAGAAAAGGGTCATTCTTTGCTCCTCAGCTATTTCTGCACTGTCCCTGCGAGGGAAATTGCTTGGTCAGGGCTTCTCTTTCTTCTCCCGAACAAATGTCATCTTGGGATTTGCTGCTAATCCTGGTGATTGGGTGTGAAATTCCACAGCCCTCTGTGCAGGGAGAGAAGGAGCTCTGGCTGAGAGCTGGGGCCATGGGTGCCACAACCGCTCTTTGTGGAGGCCCTGGCACAGGGTGCCCAGAGAAGCTGTGGCTGCCCCATCCCTGGAAGTGTCCCAGGGCCAAGTTGGACAGAGCTTGGAGCACCCTGGGGTAGTGGAAGGTGTCCCTGCCCATGGCAGGAGCTGGAACAGGATGAGCTTTCAGGTCCCTTCACACCCAAACTATTCCATGATTTTCCCATTTGGGTGCTGGGGGATGTGGCTGCCTCCCCCCACCTTGGCAGGGACAGGGGGAATTTCTCAGCTCGGTGTTTTGGGAGCTGTGCTCTCACTGCCCTCGTGGCACTGGGGCTCTCCTGGTTGTTTCCAGGAGGTCGTGCCCTGCTCCCCTCAGCCAGCGCTGGCTCCAGCCTGTGCTCTGCCCTCCCTGCTCAGCCACAGCTTGGGCTCTGGTGTGCTGAGTGACACCGAGACATGCTGCCACCTCTGCTGCATCTCATGAGGGAGCTTCTGGCCCTCTCAGCTGCAGAAACTGGCCATTCCTGGGTTTCCTGGCCAGGGTCTGTGTTGGCCACTGTGGCGAGGGGACTCCGCCTTGGCAGAAGAGGGAGAGGAAAGGTTGATGTCACCTGGCTGATGCCACTTTACTCTTTGGCATCATCTGCCCCAGCCCAGGAGGGGCAATGGGGCAGCCACCCAAGGTCCCCAAGTCAATGGGGACAGCAGGGTCTTGCCTGTGGCATGGGAGAGGGGCTGCCATCCGCACACCCCGCTCCACCCCACCCCACCCCACTGTTTGTTCCCATCCGTGCTCTGCCTGGCTTTTTCCCTGCTCCTATTTTAAGCGCACGCTCCCATCCCGCCGTGCTCTGTGGCCTCGCTGGGTTTGTTTCCAGTGTCTATTAAAAGACAATGCCCAGATGGGAGCACTCGTAGGAGGGCTGGGCTGGGCGGCGGGCTGCCTAATTCAGGCTGGTAACCCTGCGCTGCCGGCTGCCAGCCTGGAAACATCCTGTTTTGGTTTCTAAAAACTCTCTGGGCAGTTCTGAGCTCATCTGTGCTGAGGAGGGCAGGGCCCAGATCCATCCCATGCCAGAGAGGCTGGTCCCAGTGGGACAGGCTGGTGCCACCTGCCTGCTCCCCTCTGGCCAGGGCTCTGGGGGCTCTGCTGCCTCACCATGGGGGGGAATTGTGAGGAGAGGTCCCAGCCAGCTTTTGGGAGGTGGGTAGTACCAGTGTGCCCTGCTGAGCCACAGCAGTGAGGGCCCACCTTCACCTCCTGATGGGGGAAGAGGAGCCTCTTCTGTACCCACAGATGCTCCATGTGCCCAGGTGCTGGTGGCCAAAGCAAACCCCAGCACGGAGCCGTGTCTGGGGGCAGCTGGGGTTTCAGTGTGAGTTCGCTGTCTGAGGAGCCCCTGGCTGGGGCTGCCCTCCTGGGGGTCTGTGACTCACTGAAGGGGTCACAGCAGCTCCTGCTCTGCCCATGGCTCTCATCTAATCTATTTTCAACAACCATCTCCTGCTT
Organism: Aleadryas rufinucha; assembly: GCA_013397815.1. Taxonomy (NCBI): domain Eukaryota; kingdom Metazoa; phylum Chordata; class Aves; order Passeriformes; genus Aleadryas; species Aleadryas rufinucha. The sequence goes on along the minus strand of VZTH01007887.1, from coordinate 22,901 downwards.
TCCCATGTCTCCTCCCGATCCCAGCCCTGCCATGAGCCGCTCCCCAAGGAGAGCAGCTTTGGAGTGAGTGGGAGGGTTCCAGTTGCTGGAGCTGCTGAGAGTGGCATGACTGATCTGTGCCCTGTTGCTGCCAAGCTGCTGTCCCCTCCCAGCACCAGCCCTGAGACTTGGGGACAGTTTGTGGGTTTTGCCCTTTTAAGGTAGATTTTGGCTGGGAGAAACTGATGTCCTCGTCCCTGCAGTCTTTACCCTCCGTGGTTGCTGCCTGGGCTGGGTGGAGGTGCCTGGGCTCTGCCTCCGCTCCCCAGGCCCCCCAGATTTGGGATGGCAGCATCTCCCCTCCTGCCCTGTTCCCCTCCTCGCTCACAGGAATGAATTCTTAAGGTGAAACCCAGCTTTTTCAGGAATGCCCTTGTGCTGCCTTGGGGGCCCTGGATGGTCCAAAGGGGAGAGTTTGCTGGGGGGAGCTGCAGGTGCTGTGCCCATGGAGGTTGGGCTGCCCTGGCCATGGGGAGCAGTAGCAGGTGAGCTCCAGAGTGGCAGTGACCCCCAGGAGATGGAGCAGCTGCACCTGAGCTGGTCACAACTTGTGCTGTGATTTTGGCTCCCCTCCTTCCCGACTGCTCGTCCCCTCCATTTCTGGAGGCCACAGCTGTCCTGGGAGCACCTTCCTCATCTGCCTCTGTGCAGGGCTTGGAGCCAGGCACGAGGCACCAGTGAGGGTCCCCACCATGGTGCAGGACCTGGGGCAGGTGTGGGATCTCCTGGGATCTGCAGGGGTGGATGAAACAAGCTGGGATCCATGGTGGCGAGCGGGTGTCTGGCCGTGAGCGTCCAGGGCCATTCCTTGGCACGTAGACTGACCGCCTGCAAACAAAGCAAGTTGGTGACACCCAGGGGACTCCTCCATGTGTCTCTGCCACCAGCAGGTGTGTGCCAGGCCTGTGGGCAGCTCTGAGCAGCAGCATGAAGCGCCAGGCACTGCCCTGAGCAGAGGCACGGAACTGTATCCTGGCCCTTCCCAGCGGACACCGGTGGCTGTGCTGGGAGGGAGCAGCAGAGGACCAGGGCAAAAAGACAGGAGTGGGGTTTTCCATGTGATGTCTGTCACCTCCCACGTTCCCTTCCCTTGCAGGACGCACCGACATGCGGCCGGAGCGGCGCGGGGAAACACGGGGAGTGGAGAGCAAAGTCCCAGTGCCAGGAGCCGGCACCGGCAGCAGGCCAAGGGCTCACAGCACACCAGCACAGCCACCAGCATGGCCAATGGCACGGCCACCAGCATGGCCAATGGCATAGCCAACGGCACGGCCACCAGCATGGCCAACGGCGTGGCCAACGGCACAGGTGACCCAGCGCTCGTGGGAGGTGGGGGCAGAGCTCGGGGCTGTTTACTGTGGAGAAAATGAATCTCTGCTGAGATAATGCACCTTGTAGTGCCCGGGAATTTTGTCCCTGTGGATTGGTTGATTTTTATTGATTTTACTGCTGATAAGCCAGGCGGCTCTGCAGAGCGCACTGGGAGGATCTGTGCTGCCTGTCAGGAATGATTTCTGTGCCTCCACTCTGGAGTCACCAGCTCCAGGTGTTTAAAAGGATACTGGGACAGCAATGTCACCGATGTCACAGTGAGGACAGTTGTCAGCACTGAGTGGACTTTTTTCAGAGTTCAGCTGAATTTCCCATCAATCTTCAGTGAAAATGTTCTGAGCTCTGAAGTGGGGAGGAGCAGCTGCCTGTCACGTACGAGACAAGGCACAAACCCACCTCTCATACAGGGCTGGTTCTTACACCATGGGGTATTTTTGGAAAGATTTCTCTTGTCATTTCTTGGATTTGTCCACAAAGCCATAAATCCCTTGTGGAGCAGGACTGGGACCTGCTGAGTACCTGACTATGAAGTCACATGTGGCTGATCTGTTTTACTTCTCTGGCTCTCATGGAGCATCTCCTGCTCCTCTGCACTGCATTTGCTTTTGTGGGAGATGAAGGAGGGGCAGAGTGCTTCGTTTTGGATAGAAGGAGATGTACTGTTCAGCCTGGAAGGAGTTTGGTATTTTTTGACGTTTCGTTGAGAAAACCTGGAGCAATGCAATTTCAATTTTGCCAAAGCCCATTTTTTCCGAAGCCCAGCCCTCCCCAGGCTCTTTGGACACTCCCTCAGGCTGGGGACAGGGATTTTGATCCCAAGTACAACTTGGCTCCTTGGCTTTGGTGTATGTAAAGCACTTTTTACTGGCCCAGCCACAGCCTCCCCAGTGGCTTTATGACTGTGCCGTCCTTGTTGCTGTTTTACCACCCTCCGTGCCTCCCACAGGTCCTGTCAGCAATGACTTGGGATGGGGAGAAGAGTGTTTTGTGTGGCTGGGATTAGTGCTGGACACCCTGGAATGCCTGTAGAAACCAACCTCTTCCCCCTCACTGTGGCACATTTTGGTGACACTGCCATGTTTTTCCAGCAGGTTGTTGCAAGAACGTCCCCATTACATTTGTCACTTGCAGCTGTAATTTCAACTGACAATAAAAGGAGATTATTCCCAGGCGTGTTTTCCCCAGAGCCACACTGTTCAGCCCTTGCTATGTTCCCTCTGGAGCCCTTCCTTATCAGGTGGACTTTGGATCAGCTTTTCCCTGCTTTGTCCAGGACTGAGATCAAACTGACCACCAGTTGCAGCCACCTGGGTCCTGCTGCAGGTTCCCTTTGAAGCTTCTCACAACGTGACTGAAGCTTCTAAAATGGCCTTTTCCCAGGCTTGCTGGAGATGAAGGGCAGTCAGAGACCTCCTCAGCTGAGTCCTGCAGGACTCTGGTGGAAGTTGTTGCTGACCTGGAAATCTCCCTCACCTGCAGCTGCTGCTGTGTCCCAGGATCCCTCTGGTGCTGGAGGATGCTGTCCTGCCACCCTCCAGCTGCCAAGCAGAGTGTCCTGAGCACTCTTTCTCTCCCACAGAGCATCTGTAGCTCTTCAGTCTCCCTTCCATGAGGGTTTATACTGCTTTTTCCTACAATACTTCTAAATATTTGGGCTTCCCTTACAGTTTTTTACATTTCTCAGTTCTAACTCATGGAAATCTGTCTGCATCCCTCACTCCTTTGTTCCTTGTTCGTGGGTTGTTTATAAAGCTTTTGCTTTACCACTCCAGCCAGGATGTCTTGTAGCAAAGGTTCTCCTCAGCTGGGCTGCCAGGTCTCAGGGTTTTGGCTATCTAATAAATATTCCTCAAACAAATTCCCTTTCAATTTTTTGCTCTGCCTTTTCCTCGCCAGTTTTCTTTGTAGTTTTCCTGTGCTCTGTCTCTTCCCCTTCCCTTTTCCAGAAGTTCAGTGGAATCCAGCAACGTTTAGCCCTTTCCAGTGCTGTTGACTTGCAGAGCCTGGGTTTCATTCTGCCTCGGGGAGATGCTGTACCCACTGTTTGGGAGCTCCCGCTCGTTCCCTGAGTTCCCATCCGGGATGCAGCACGTTTCCAGTGGCAGAGGAGACACTGAGCACAGATGCAGAGTACCTTCTGCTTTTGTCTCAGGATGGGGGCGATGGCCGTGGTTCCCAGAGGGGTCTGGGTGAAGCAGGTGCTGCCTTTGCTGCAGGCTGGGAGCGCTGAGAGCGCCGCGCTCGGGTCGTGCCCCACCACGTGCTCTGCTTCCCGGGAAGATCAGCCGGCCTTGGCCCCTCCCTGGTGCTGACCTCCTGCCCTCTGCCTTTCCAGTGAACGGGGACGCCGTGGGTGCCGTGGACATGGATGAGGACAGGCCGGCAGCGGGTGCCAGCGTTCCCACCCCGGCGGCGTCCGGCACGGCCGACGGCTCCTCCGCTCCTGCCCTGAGCAGCTCCGGAGAGGCCGAGGAGACGACCTCAGGCCCCAGTGCCCCCCCAGCCCGGGCAGCCGTGCTCGCCCTGGATGCTCTGCCCCCTGGGTAAGCTCTGCCCCCTGGGTAAGCTCTGCCTGCGGCCCTCGGGGAGGGGGGACAGGAACCAGCTGGGGCACTGCTGTGTGCTGGGACGGGAGGCTGTTCGAGGGAGGGAAGGTGCTGCCCCAGGAGCTGGTGGAGATGCTGGTGCTCAGTGGAGCAAGGAGGGCCTGGGGCTTGCCTGGCACAGCTGGTGCTCCTTGTCCTGCCTGTCTGCCCAGGACGCGCTGGGCCAGGGTCCTGCTGCGTGTTTGGGGCAGTAAATGTGGGTGGCATCTCTATGCCAAGCAGCCTCCGTGCCCAGGGAGCAGCAGAGCCCTCCGCTCTCAGGGGGCTGCTCAAGGGATCAGTCAGAGGAAAACACCCAGGAGAGTGAGTGTGGATTTTCAGGGAGCTCCCACTGAGCAGGAGGGCACGGGCATGTCCTGGGGACACCACAGAGGCACTGGCCACTGCTGGGGACAGAGGCCAGGACCCTCGAGTAGTGCTGCTCATTCTCCCTGGAGCGGATGCTGATCATTCATCCTCCTCCATGGGACATCGGGAGCGGGCTGGAGAGGACTGGGGGCTGCTGGCTCGGGGTGTGGGGGCGGCAGTCGGGGTCTGGGCTCAGCCCCCAGCGTGCTGCAGCTGCGCCTTCTCCCCTTGTGTCAGACCCCCTGAATTCTGGGCGGGGGGTGAAATGGCCTGTGTTTGGGATGAAGGGAGCTGTTTATTTTGCTTTGGCTGAGGCGATGCCTGGAAGGTCAGGGCCCCGCTCGCGTGTCAGTCACAGGTAATTAGGGTTAACGGCTCACTGTGCCTTTATGCGGGTGTGTGAGGGTTTCTGTTCTCCTGGCCTGGGCGCTTCCTGTTTCCAGGCAGCTGGAAAAGTCCAGTGCTCTCAAAAAGGCCTTTATTCCAGCCAGAGCTTGTGCCTCTTTCTGCTCCTACCAGGTAGACTGAAGGTCTCCTTTTCCCCACCTGGGGTTGGAAACAGGCTGTTGTTTCTGTGCTGGGGCAGGGAAGCCTGCAGATACCTCAGGACTCCGGAGGCTCGGGAGGCTGCAGGCGCTGCTTTCTGAGACACCAGGCTGGATGTACCTGGCCCAGCCAGGTGGAAAGGTGGCCGTGTCCTCCCTGCCCATCTCCCTGTGGAGCTCACACACCAGAGAATTGGGTGTGTCAGAGCAGGGAGGAGGATAAAGCTGTTGTGCTTTGGGAGATGGATGGAGAGGAACATTAAGGGGTAGCGAGGCATTCTCCTGGCTGAGCTGGAATTTGGATCTCTGGAGACACCTTTGGTTAGCACCTTCCGTGCTGGCTGTGGGATCTGTAGGGGGAAAGAGGGCAGCACGAGCTGCATTTGTGCTGTGCTGTGCTGCCCTGGGCAGGGGGAGGGCAGAGATCAGGGGCTTCCCAGGTGAAGGAGAGCGGAGAGTTGAACCCATTGAGGTCTCCACGGTGCCAGAGAGCTGCCAGAGCAGGTCCTGGGCTCATGGGGATTTGCTGAACTGGGATTGCACAACGCTGTGTCCCTGAGGTGGTGTAAATGAGCTTCTGGAGTTCTCTTGAGCCCTGATCCAGGGAGGCTGGTTTTTGGCGGGCTCACCTCACCACGGAATTATTCTGACTGGTGGTTTGGGGCCCAGCTTGGGAGATGGGGATGCAGGATAGCCCATTGCTGGGATGGCTGTGAGAGCACTGCAGGGCCCGTGGGGATGGCTCCTGCTCTGCCACTCCAGGAGCAGCGTCCCCTGCAGAGCCGCCAGGCACGTCCCTCCCGAGCCCTGCCCCGTTCTCTGAGTGTCTCCTTCCTTCTCTGGGAGGGTGGGGAGCACTCACTTCAGCCTCTGGAGGGTGGTCCCAGCCTCCGTGCTCGTTCTGGGCTGTGACAGACGGTTGGGTTCATGTGAGGATCCCAAGCGATTTGCCGTGCTCAGATCTCCATGTCTCTACATCTGCACCAGGTGTGGCGGCTCAAAGGCATCCCTCACACAACTGGGACTCTGTCCTAGGGGCTAGAGAGGGCTGGAAGGAGTTCTGAGTAATTCCAGCCCCGACAGTGCCCAAAACCTCCTTCACATCCTCTGGGCAGTGTTCCCCTGCGGAGCCGGGAGCGTGTGTGGTGCCGGAGCTGCGGCCGCAGCGCCCGGGGCCTTGGGGTCCCAGCTCTCCTGCCGGGGTTCCTGAGCTGATCCATAGTGAAGGGAGGGGAGGGGAGGGGGGCTGCTGGGTCCTGCATCTGGATCCTGTCAGGGATGATCCCGTGTGGGGACAGGCAGCTGGAGCGGGGGGTGTGCGGCGCTGTCTTGCCTGCACAAAGAGGTGCTTTATGCTGCCTGGCAGAACCCACGGGGCTGTGGTTTCTTACGTAAGGAGGGCGTTTTGTTTGGACTGCAGGGTTGCCTCAGCTCTGCCACTTCCCAGTGCCTGTGGCTCCCTGCATCCGTGGCCATCGAGAGCCTGTGGGCAGCTGGAGGAGAGCTGGCAGGGGCCGGCATGCTGGGTGCTTCGTGGTTGCAGTGTGGGGAGAGCTCCCACCGTCCAGCGCTCCCAAAACCATGGATCTCCCATGCTGGGGGCTGTGTGGAGCTGGGCAAGGTGGTCTGAGCAAGGATGGGTTGTCCCCAGTGTCCCCATCTCTGTGTGTCAGCAGTAACCACGGTTCATCACCACCGGCGGTGACTCGCAGGGTGAGCCAGCCTCAGCAGATTCACTCCTCACATCCCCCAGGAGCTGCTGGGGAGGAGTTTGAGAGCTCAGCAGTGTTTTTACAGGGGGTGAGGTGGGGACAGGGGACATCAAGCAGTAGCTGCCACCGCCAGCAGCTCTCCCCAGTCCTGCGTGGCTCTTTGCAGTCATGAGGGCACCCAGAGGGATCCAGAAGGATCCAGAAACCTGGAGGGATTTTCATCATGGGAATTCTGGTCTCTGTAGCCACAGGAATGGTACCTTCCAAGTCCTCAGAGCTGTATGGATCAGAGAACCTGTTGTTAATGAGACTGGAGAACCTGTCCAGGGCAATTCCACTGCCCTGAGGGTGCCTGGGCACCTTCTGCCATCCATCTGATGGGGTGGACATGCTCGTGTCTCAGGACACCCCAGCTGTGCTGGTCTTCTCTTTAGCGATTTCCCTCTTGTTTTACCTGTCCTGGTGCTTTTATGCTCATGAAGCACCAAGTTCATGGTTTGTGACCAGGAAACTGGGCAGTGTCAGGCTTGGCAGCCCCTCACCCTTATGGTGTAGGGGCACAGCAGGTCCTGCCTTGTACTCTCCCTCAGGGATACCTGCTGGTGTCCCTGACCTGCTCCAGGGAGGAGAAGGGTCCGGTGCTGCTGACTAGAAGCAGCATGTGCAGGTGTTGCATGGGCTCCACAGAGGCTGTGATGCAGCTGAGCTGTGTCACAGCAGGTGTGTGGCCATGGGGAGGTCACCGATGGCATTGCTGTCCCTGGAGCTGCGGGGCTGAGCTGGAATGAGCCCGGGCTGTGGGGCACCAGCACTTGGAGCGGCTCCATCCCCGGGGCTGCCTGCTCCCTGCCAGCCTGCTCTGCCTCCCTTGCTGTCACACAGAAGCTGGTGTATTAATTTCCTAGAGCTTTTTATGGTGATTAATTGAGACAGAAGATTGAATGGGGAGAGAGGCCTGTGGGAGCAGACGTGTGGCAGGAGAACGCTTTATCTGTCAGCAGCTGCTGGCTCGCCTCCTCTGCTGAAGGATAAAAGCTGTCAAGAAAGCACGGGCTCCACAGAGCTTTTACCTTTGCCAGGGTAAATTCATGAATGAATTCACACGAAGAATGGTTCCAGTGTGGCCCTGTAAAGCCAGGCTCGCTGTCACCCGGGCTGTCCTCGGGGCCACCTCAGCCCGAGTGCCGTGGCCACACGTGTGTTTAAGCCGTAGCTGTCAGCAGCGAGCCTGGGGCTGCCAGGGAGAGAACACAGCCCCATCCCAAACTCAAACACTCCCCTTTGAAGATGTATTAGGAGAAACCAAACAAAAACATCAGAAACACAGGGCATAAAACTGACCCTGTGTGAAATCTTATGCCGACCTTTCTGGGGGAAATGAGGAATTTGTGTTCCAGGTTATGCCTGTTAAGGAAGCAGAGTGCTGCAGCCCCTCTCCCAGAGTCTCCATCTAGGAGGCCCAGCAGCTGCCACGCACACCTGTCCAGTAAAGGTTGGAATGCCAAGGCTGTGAGGGGCTGGGCTCCCTGACCCACCAGGGGCAGCTCTCTGGATGTTCTTGGTGCCAGCAAGTGTCACCTGCCTCATGATTTTATTTTCCTTGCAGGTGGGAACAGCGGGAGCTGCCGAATGGTAGAGTCTACTATGTAGACCACAACAACAAGACCACGACGTGGGAGAGACCCCTTCCTCCAGGGTAAGGGGCTGGGGGCTCCAGGCCTTGCCTCAGTCGGAGGTCGGCTATCTTGGAGGGATGCTCATGGCATCCTGGTGGGAGCTCCACTGGTGTCCCAGCATCCCGCCAGGCTTCGTGTGCCCTTGCAGGAGCTACTCCAAGAGTTACTCGTCCTCAGTATTTCCTTTTGGTGGGTCCTTGTCCAAAAGAGCCCCTTCAGGTGTGAAACCAGTGGTTATGCTGGAGCTGGGCACAGAGCCCTCGTGTCGGAGGGTGTCAGTCCGCAGGGCCCGCCAAGCTGCGTGTGACACGCGGTGACAGCTTCCTTGGGTGCTTCCAGGTGGGAGAAGCGCGTGGATCCTCGGGGCAGGTATTACTACGTGGACCACAACACCCGCACCACCACGTGGCAGCGCCCCACGGCCGAGTACGTCAGGAACTACGAGCAGTGGCAGTCGCAGCGCAACCAGCTCCAAGGGGCCATGCAGCACTTCAGCCAAAGGTTCCTGTACCAGGTGAGAGCCGGGCGTGGCGGTGGCGGGGTCTCACCTGGCTGTCCCGCTGCTCTCGCCGGGGCCTGCCTGGGAGCCACGGAGCGTGGGAAGGCGCTTGCTGGGCTGCGTGGGGTCTGTGCGAGCTCAGAGCAGCGCCTGGATGGGAGCCCACAAACTCCTCAGCTGCCTGCAGAGGCCGTGGGGGAGTGACTTGCTTTTTATAAACCAGCCTGCACAGCCCTGAAGGGTGGTGGGAGGTGTCCTCAGCGGCCTGTGCCCAAGGTGTCTCCAGTGCCAGTGGCACACATTCTCCTGTGGCTCCCATCAGACAAGCCTTGCTGCTGACCTATGGGGCTGCACAACCTGCTGTTGGAGCTGAGGGAGCCGTGGGAGCCTGGTGTGTAGCAGGACAGGAGGCTCTGGGGCCTGAGCTCATCCCTCCCTGGGTCTCTATTGGGCTGAGGACAGCGTGGCTGGGTCCTGGGTGCAGCAGGAGCTGCAGGCCCGGGGTACAAGTGGAGAGGGCTGCAGGAGCCAGGGACCAGAGAGTGCAGAGAACGAGCTGGACTTGGCCAGCTCCCTCCTGCTTCCTCTGCTGCTTCCCCTTGTCCCTGGTTTGGGCTGAGTACTTGCGTTTCCTTGCTCAGGGAATGGTCTCAACCATTCTGTTCCTGGGCAGGGACCACACTTGTCCTGGCCATACCTTTGCTGTGGATCTGGACCTAGCTGTGGGGGTGAGCACCTGTGCTGACCTGAGCAGTGCTGGTGGCCGTGGGCTGCAGGGAGAGCAGTGCTTGGGAAAGGGCCAGGCTGGAGCAGTTCTGCCTCCCGGAGCAGTGATCCGTCCCTGTGCAGTGCTGGAACTGCACTCGTGCCAGAGGCAGGTGAACAGGGGTGGGGGGAAGGTGGGCAGCGTAGAGGGACCAGCTTCTCATTGGCTTTTATCTCCTCAGAGAAGGCCAGGAGTCCCAGCTGGGACTGGAGTGAGCTCAGGGCTGCATCGAGGAGCTCGGCTGCTCTCTGGGCAGGGGTGTAGGCAGTGCAAAGTCCATTCTGTGTGGGACACAACCGGGGCTGCTCCCAAGGCTGCAGGAGCAGCTCGGCCCCTCTCCTCCCCCTGCCTGTCCCTCCCTGGATGTCTCTCCAACCCTTCCAAGCCTCACCGGGGAGCTGGACCCGCAGGACCGTGCTGGCCCTGCCTGCTCTGCCCCACGTGCCGTTCCCCAGAGCCCAGTGGAGGGGCACTGGGAGGGGCTCCCCTGGGAGGGGGCTCCCAGCGGGGCTCCGGGCCTGTCCCTCACTCCCTGCCAGCGCCAGCCTTGGAGCCGCTCCAGCGCCGTGCGACTCGCCCTGGCCGCGCTCTGCCGAGGGAGGGACTCGAGCTCCAAATTTAGCCTGATGAAACGATTGTACTTTTTGTTTCGAGCTCTGCTGCCAGCGGTGATGGCTCCTGCTCTGCCTCCTGCCCCACAGGGGCTTTCTGCTTGACTTGCCCCTGCCTCCAGCATCCCTCTGCCCTCCTTGCTGGAGGGGACGGTAGGAGGGGTGACGAGCAGTGGGGCAGAGCCTGGGAAAGGCACAGTTTGGGGGGCTCGGGTGAAGCCAGGGACCACTCTCCCAGCAGACACCCCGGTGCTGCATCCCTTGCACGAAGGGTCTCTGGCACGGGGGCCAGGTTGTTCCCAGGGGCTGTGGGGAGCTGCAGGAGCTGCCTGGAGCCCTGCCCTGGTAACTTTAATTAGCTGTTTTTAGGTGCCAGTGAGGTGGTACCTCCGGACGTGACTCGGCTGCGTGTCTGGGCAGCCCGTCCCGGCGGGAGGGAGTGGACACTGCCCCAGGTCCGAGCTGTGCTGGCCACGCCAGTCCTGGCACAGGGGGGCGGGTACAAGAGATGAAGCTCGGAGGGGCACGGGCTGTGCCAGGCCATCCCCGGGGTGCTGGGCTGCCATGAGCTGTTCCCATCCCCACTCTCTGGGAGTGGGGGGCCCTGGCACCCCGAGGGCCGGGGCTGCCCCTGGTTCCAGGCAGGAGGGCTGGGTCTGGCTGCGGGTGGCATTCCCTGGGCCCAGGCTGACTCGGATCCATCCTGGTGTGGGGGGCTGGGACACAGCCCCCTCCAGCAGCTGGGCTTTTACCTTCTGAGTAACGATGCGTTTCTTATTTCACCATTAAAAGCACTTCCAGGTCCCCTCCTGCGCTGGGACCCTCCGTGCCCCGGGAGCCCCGCGGGGCTGGGGCGGGGGTTTGCACCCACCGGGGCAGGACAGCGGCCCGTGCCCCCCGTGCTGGGCCAGCCCCGGCTCGGGAGAAAGGGGCTTTGTGCGTGCGGCGGGGGCGGGGGCCGGGGCCGCCCGTCTGCACGGGCTGAATGCGGGCTCAGTGCAGCGCATCCCGCACCCGGCCCTGCCCGGGAGGAGGGGGCCGCCATCCCGCCAGGAAGCGCGGGGCGTGGACAGCGCTTGTGGGAATGATTTCATTGGAAAGGCCTGCGATATTTTTTCCCCTCTTGTGTGTGGTTCTTGGAGGAGGCTGGAGGTGTATGTGGAGGGGACCGAGCAGCCGCGCACGTCCGGAGCCCTCCGGGCCGTCCCGCTGCCGGAGGCCGGCACAGCCCCTGCCCCTGCCCGCCGCCCCTTGGCTGCCCCAGCCCCTGCTTAGGCTGAGCTTTTGGGCTTTTTTTTTCTTTTGCTTTTTTTGTTTCTTTTTTTAGCCCCCCTTGAGTGTGCAAGGTTTTTTTTAGTTCCCTGGGAGCTGTGGGCCAAGGAGAGGCGAGTGGAAGTGGGGCTGGCCGGCTCACCTCTGTGTTCTGCTCCTCCCAGCCATCCCGGCTCTGGGGTTTATTCCGTGTTTTTGCTCTCTCTGTTGTCTCTAGTCCTCCGGAGCCCCGTCCGACAATGATCCTCTGGGGCCCCTTCCTCCTGGCTGGGGTAAGTACTGTGCTGCCTCACCTGCTCCTGCATGGCCCCAGGGGACACTCCTGTCACCGGCAGCAGGACCCTGCCCATCCCGCGGGGAGCACCCTGCTGCCAGCGGCTCCCTCGCTCCCATCCCTGGCATTACTGGGAAGGGTGGCCGTGGAGCCAGCGCTCCCTGTGCTCAGCTGCACGTGGGGCTGAGTCTGCCTGTGACTAGCACGATCTCTGATGTGAAATTCAGCTTTTTTTCCCCTTTTTTCCCCTTTTCCTGGAGGAGTTCCCAGCCCCTCTCAGCTGCTGAATGCAGAAGTGCTTGTGATTGTTCTTTGGATGGGGAAGGTGTTGGGGATCCAAGTCCTTGCTTGTCCCCAGACCCCTTCTCTGGTGAGCAGGGATCTGTCCTGCTGCCGTGCTGCCTCCAGGATGCTCTGCCTGGGTCTGTAGCAGGGCTGGGAGCTGGCAGGAGCAGGGCTGGTCATCCCCACATGGCTCAAGCATTGTGTGCCAGGACATTTTGGAAAGTCCTTGTGTCACCCCCAGGACAGAGAGATCCCTTCCATGGCTGGAGCATCCCTGGAGAGGGCAGGCTGGGATGCTCGTGGGTGCAGCTGGGCTGTGCTGTGCCAGGGAGAGCAGGAGAGGGGTTAAAATTGTGGAAGCTCGGAACAGGACAGAGGGGCCCAGGCTGCTCAGGGAGTCCACAGGGGCAGTGTCTTGATGGGGGCGGTGGTGGAGCCCTTGCTGGTGTCCCACCTCCCATCAGCAAGGAGAAGGGACCCATCCCCGGTGCCAGCTGGGCAGGCTGGGGAGGCACAGCTCTGCGTGGGGCTGAGCACCCTGGGGTGGGGGTCCCCGGGATGGATGGGATCCTTGGGCTGGATGCAGTCCTGGCCATCATTTGGGGGCTGCTGCCCACAGTCCAGGAGTGAGATGGAGCGAGGGGCTGGCACTGACCAGAAGGGTGACAGGGAGGTGACAAGGTGTCCCTGCCTGCGTGGTGCAGGGCTGAGCATGTGGGAGTGATGCAGCACATGGAGGGGGTGCAGGGCACACACAGTGCCGGGGAGGCAGGGCTGTGTGTAGGGGTGCCTGGTGTGAGTGCTGGGGCTGTTGTGTGCCTGTGTGCAGCACGAGGAGCGGGTGTGTGTTCACACACGTGTGCACTGGAGCAAGGCCATGCAGGGAGCTTGGGAAAGCACCTGTGCATCCGTGTGGAGGGACGCTGCTGGGTGTCCCAGGAGGGGGATGTGTGTGCCACGAGGGTGTGTGGCTGTGCACAGCCCCTGTGCCCGCCTGGCAGCGCCCTGGCAGCGCTGGCCTTGCCCTGGCAGCTCCCGCGCGCTGGCACCGCTGGGCTGAGGCAGCTCGGGCATGCGGGAGGAATGTGGGGTTTGTCCTGCCTTTTCCAAACGAGCCAGGGAGGTGGAATGGGGGAGCTGACAAATTTCCTGTGAGCTGGGAAGGGGAGGGCTGTTCCCAGGACTCCAGCTAACGCTTCCTCTCCCTTTTCTCCTAGAGAAGAGACAGGACAATGGGCGAGTGTATTACGTGAACCACAACACCCGGACCACGCAGTGGGAAGACCCTCGCACGCAGGGGTAGGCGGCCGTGGGGGAGCAGGGTCTGGGATGGTGCTGTTCTCCAGGGACCTGCCCTGGCTCAGGACCTGTTGCTGGCTGCACTGAGGCCATGCATCCCACAGATGGAGAGTGAAGCTCTGACAGTGCCGTGGCTGTGGCCGGGGTGCTGCCCAGGCAGGGCTCCTCTCTCGGCGTGCGGGCAGTCGCTCGCCAGTCCCATGCCATGGATCCCTCCTTTCGCCTGGCACGGAGCTGTAGTTCAGGGGGGAACTGCCCAAAGGGCCCATCCAGTGAGCCCTTCCTTGCCAGCAGGATGATCCAGGAGCCGCCGCTGCCGCCGGGCTGGGAGATGAAGTACACGAACGAGAGCGTGCGGTACTTCGTGGACCACAACACCCGCACCACCACCTTCAAGGACCCGCGCCCCGGCTTCGAGTCTGGGTAAGCCCCGAGCAGCAGGTCTGGGGGCTCCTGTGGGCTCTGACAGAGGAGAGCTGCACCCCAGTGACCCTCGTCCCACCTGGCTGGCGACCGGGGCTGCTCGGGGCCGGGGGTGTGACCGAGGCCCTGCTGCTTTGGCAGGAGCAAGCACGGCGGCTCCCCGGGCGCGTACGACCGGAGCTTTCGCTGGAAGTACCACCAGTTCCGCTTCCTCTGCCACGTGAGTAGAGCGGCCGTGGGCGGCTGCGTGGGTGCCCTGAGCCCCGTGGGCAGGTGTGGGTGAGGAGGGCCGTGCCAGCCTCACACAGCCCCGTGCCTCTGCCCTGCCTGCAGTCGAACGCGCTGCCCAGCCACGTGAAGATCAGCGTGTCCCGGCAGACGCTCTTCGAGGACTCCTTCCAGCAGGTAGGGAGGTGCTGGGGCTGCAGAGCCAGGCAGCAGAGGGGCTGGCCCTCAGGAGGGGAGCTGGCCCTCAGGAGTGGAGCTGGCCCTCAGGAGTGGGGCTGGCCCTCAGGAGGGGAGCTGGCCCCGGCCGCGGTGACACTTCCCCGCTTGTCCCCAGATCATGAACATGAAGCCGTACGACCTGCGGCGCCGGCTGTACATCATCATGCGAGGGGAGGAGGGCCTGGACTACGGTGGCATTGCCAGGTGAGCGCGGCGTGCCGGGCCCTGGGGCCGTGCCCTGCCTGTGCTCGGTGTCCTGTGGGCAGCGCAGGCACGAGGCAGCTGCACTCGGGACTCCCAGTCCTTGAGCAGAGGAGTCCAGGGGTGTTCAAATGGGAAACTGGGTTTTAGGAGTGGTGGAACACCCTGAAAACATCGCACCGGCCTGTCCCTGGCAGTGAGAGCACAGGGGACGCAGCTGGGGGTTCCCTGCTGCCCCCAGATGTGGGGCTGATGGGCTGAGTGGCCTCATCTCCCTGCAGCCAACAGGCCTTGGTGTTCCCAGACAGTGAGTGTGTGCCAGGGCAGACAGGGCGTGATGTGGTTGCTGCAGCCCTGCTGCTGCCCCAGGATGGTGTTACCACAGGACACGGGCTGTGGCTTGGCTTGAGGGGGTCCTGTGTGCCCGTGAGCTCCCTCTGGCTCACCTGGGACATCTCCTTGGAGCTGGGTTGGTGTGTCTCTGCCCACTGCCACCCCACACTCACCTGCTGCCCTTCGTGGGGCTGCTACCCCAGCTCCTGCTCCTGCTCCAGCTCTCTCCGTGTCCTGCCAGTGGTTTTACCCTATGGTAGGTTACGTCATGCTGTTCTACCACAGGGTAGAACCACGGACGGGATGCCGGGGCTGCCTCCGCGTCCAAGGATTCCTGTCTGCCTGCACGGCCGGGGGAGCAAAGCCAGGATGGTGCTGTCCCGAGCTTGGCGTGGGGCTCCCGGGGCAGCGTGTGTGGAGGGCCTGGGTGCCCTGGGGTGTGTGTGTGTGGGGCAGCCCAGCTGGGACCGAGCGTGTGGCACCTGACGGGGTTCCCGATGCTCTGAGCGGGGCCTGTGGCGAGCTGGCAACTCCAGAAACACTTGACAAGCCCCACACAGCACCCCGGGGAGGGGGACAGCCTCGCCCAGCCACACCAGTGCCCAACACCTGCCTGGCACCCTGGGGAGGTGGGCACCCGTTTGGTGCAGGGACACACACTGTCCGCTCCCTGAGCTGCTTGTCACCGCGTTCCCCTTGTCTCATCCCAGGGAGTGGTTCTTCCTCCTGTCCCACGAGGTGCTCAACCCCATGTACTGCCTCTTCGAGTACGCGGGCAAGAACAACTACTGCCTGCAGATCAACCCCGCCTCCTCCATCAACCCCGACCACCTCACCTACTTCCGCTTCATCGGCCGCTTCATCGCCATGGTGAGAGCCTGGGGGTGGCACCGGGGGACGGCGTGGTCAGCAGGGCGAGGGGCAGCTCCTTGTGCCACAGCTGCGCTGGGCTCGGCACTGCTGCCCTCCGTGAGCCCCTTCTTGCCCACGTGTGGGTCTGTGAGAATTGGGCCTTCAGGGGGGTGCTGTGGGGTGATGCATTTTAAATCCAGGGAATGGCTGTGGGGCCAGAGGAGACCTGGTTTCCCAGGAGTTGTGGCGGGGATGGATGGCTCCAGGTCTTTGGCCGTCACCCCAGGTGCTGTCGGGTCTGCAGCTCCAGGGACTATTTTTAGTTCCAGCAGTGTGAGATTTTCCAGCTGCCCAAGCTCCAGAGCAGCTCCTCCCGTTTGTCTCGGATTGCTGAAGGCCAGTGTGCCCCGGGCTGGCAGGGGGGCTGCCGGGGCTCCCCGGGCCCAGGGCAGGGTCCCTGGCCCGCAGCCCCGCGGGGTGTGCGCGGAGGCGGCTCCGGCCCCGCTGTCCTGCCCTGCCCTGCCCCGCCTCGCAGGATACCAATAAAACCCCAGACTATTACTCACCGCTGGGCCGTTCTAGACAAGCGTCTGCATTATTTTTGGCTGCCTTTGCCTCGGGGCTCCTGGAAGCCAGGGATTCAGGGAAGCCACAGCACAGCTCTGTTTAAACAAGTGCTCTTAATAGAGCTGTGAGGGGAGAGGGAGACACAGTGGAATTTGTGGTGGGGAGGGAGAGGGGCTGCAGCCCACCTGCCCGCCCTGGGCAGTGCTGTAGGGGCAGCCCACCCTTCCCCACCGTGTGTGCCAGCCAGGAGCAAGTGCCACAGCTCAGGAACCCGGCAGTGAGTCCCTTCTGCCCCGTCAGTGCCCCAGGGTGGAGCACTGTCACCCCAGGGCTGCGTCCCGGGGTCCCCCGTGACCTGGTGTCTCCTCCCCGCCACAGGCTCTGTACCACGGGAAGTTCATCGATACCGGCTTCACGCTGCCCTTCTACAAACGGATGCTGAACAAGCGCCCCACGCTGAAGGACCTGGAGTCCATCGACCCCGAGTTCTACAACTCCATCGTCTGGACCAAGTGAGTGCCCCCCACTCCTGATGGTGCTGCGGGCGGGCAGAGCTCTCCCCACGGCCCCTCACTGCTGCTGGGTGCCTCCATCAGGAATCACATCCCAGTGTCCCCCACAGGGAGAACAGCCTGGAGGAGTGCGGCCTGGAGCTGTACTTCATCCAGGACATGGAGATCCTGGGCAAGGTGACCACCCACGAGCTGAAGGAGGGTGGTGAGAGCATCCGTGTGACGGAGGAGAACAAGGAGGAGTACATCATGTGAGTGGCCGTCCCCAGGGTCCTGTCAGGCACCCGCCCCCAGTGGCTGCAGGGGTGGGACCGTGGGGTTTGGGACGTGGCCGCTTCCCTGGGCTACGTGGCCTGCGACAAGCCCGGGCTGGCGCGGCCGGCCGGGCTCTGCTGCGGTCTGGATTGCTGTGGGCTGGGCAGTTGCCAGTACTTTCAGGAAAAAGGAGAGGGGAGAGAGGCTGAGGCTGCTCTCCCATCCCATGGCTGTTCCCCTGCCTGCCTGGGGGCTGCCAGGGCCAGCTCAGCTCCAGCCAGGGGATGTGCTTTGTATCCCTGCAGCTCCTAAGGCCACTGTGCTGTGCTTGGGGCTGAATGCTGCTCATGGGTTCGGGGGCAGAGACACAGAGCCACTGGTGGGAATTGAGGGGAACCCTGGTGCTGTGAGGGAGCCCCTCTCCCCTTCCCCGCACTCCCGGGGCCCTCCCTGCTGGTGGGAGGGATCCTGAGGTTTCCCTGTGCCAGGCCAGCGGTGCTGGCTCTGTGCCGACCCCGTCTGCCTCCCCAGGCTGCTGACGGACTGGAGGTTCACACGGGGCGTGGAGGAGCAGACCAAGGCGTTCCTGGACGGCTTCAACGAGGTGGTGCCACTTGAGTGGCTGCGCTACTTCGACGAGAAGGAGCTGGAGGTGAGCTGGCACCTGGGGTGGGGGCGTGGCTGCAAAGTGGTGACCCTGCTCATGCTCTGTGCCCATCGGCTCTGCTGACGAGGGTACAGCCCCGGGTGTTGGGTCTGCGGGTGGCTCGTTGGGTCCATTGGCAAGAGAACATCTCGTTGGAGGGGAGGAATTTATCCCAGATGTCTCAGTGCTGCTGCCTGGGCCAGCTGAAGGCTGGCACTGGAGGAGTCAGTGCTCGGAGTGCGGTTGCAGGGCCCTGTCTGTCCCCTGCTGAGTGTCCCCTGTCTGTCCCCTGTCCCCAGCTGATGCTGTGCGGGATGCAGGAGATCGACATGAACGACTGGCAGAAAAATACCATCTACAGGCACTACACCAAGAACAGCAAACAGATCCAGTGGTTCTGGCAGGTCAGTCTGAGCCCAGCTGAGGGCCTGGGGTGCCCTGGCAGGAGCCCTCCTGCGGGATGGGACCGGGATCCCACTCACCTGCTGCGTTCCTGCTGCAGGTGGTTAAGGAGATGGACAACGAGAAGAGGATCCGGCTGCTGCAGTTCGTGACGGGGACCTGCCGCCTGCCCGTCGGGGGCTTTGCCGAGCTCATCGGTGTGTCCTGGGGGGCCAGCGGGGGTGGCACCTCCCTGTCCCTGTCCCTGTCCCTGTCCCTGTCCCTGTCCCTGTCCCTGTCCCCACACAGAGCACACGCAGCACGTGAGCAGGAAAGCAGCTGTGAGGTCTGAGCACAGTGCTCCCATCTGGTGCTGTGCCATTTCAAGACGCGTTCTTTGGCCGTGACCGCCCTGCCAGGGTTAACTTTGTTGGGCTGGTCTGTGATCTCAGTCTGAATGAGATTGGATTTCTGATTGAATTTTGATTCTTGTGCGACAAAGCCTCTTTTTCAGAAAACCACAGTGTGGTTCCACTCATCCTTTAATTTGCTGCTTTTTGGGGCCTGTACCAGCCTTTCCCTGACTTTCCTGGCATTCGTGTCAAGTTGACCAGCTTGCTTAACCCCCTCAGTTGTTCTTGCTGGTGTATTAGCTTTTTCCACCCCCTGGAACCTCTCCAGCATTCCCAATCTGTTAAAAAGCCACCTCAGTGACTCAGACTTCCTGTGGCAGGTCCTTTAAAACTCTTGGATGGACTCACACAATCCTGAGGGTTTACAGATCAATAAGTTTTAGCACTGGCTATGGAACCATCATGCTCAGAGATGGTGCTCTTGTCCCTCAGTGCTGTGAATCTGCATTTTGCTTTCTCCTTTGTGTTTTGAACGTCCTCTCTGCAAACAGGCAGGGATTCCTGCTATGGATTTATGCCCTGTGTGTCCCTGGGACTGTAGGCCCGTGACGGTGGATCTCTGTGTGTGGGAGGGGTTTCTTTTTCGGCTCCTGGTCGTGTAATGAGCTTTGCTGTGCTTGTCATTAACAGGCAGCAACGGGCCCCAGAAATTCTGCATTGATAAAGTTGGCAAAGAGACGTGGCTGCCACGGAGCCACACGTGGTAAGTCACTGCCCCTTGGCCTGGCCGGAGCGCGCGGGGACAGGGGGAGCTCTGCGGGGCTGCTCCATCCCATGGGCTGGGGCTGCTGTTCCTGGCCGTGTCCCAGCCTCCGCTCTCTCCCCAGCTTCAACCGCCTGGATCTGCCTCCCTACAAGAGCTACGAACAGCTGAAGGAGAAGCTGCTTTACGCCATCGAGGAGACGGAAGGGTTTGGGCAGGAGTGAGGGAGCTGTGGGGCATTCCCAGAGCGCTGCCGGCCGGTGCCCGGGGCCGAGCCCTCCCCGGGATGTGCGCAGGCCCCTATGGACACTGTGGCTCTCATTCCCGGGCGAGGTCTGCACTGACACGGCCCTGGGGGAACAGGGCTGTGCTTCCCTCCCTAAGGAAATCCGAGGTGTGATGGAGAGGAGGACACAAGGGCTTGGCTGGCGAGGGCTGGCGCAGAGGGGCTGGCGGGCAGCACACGGGGCACTGGGGCTTCTCGGCCCCCCTCACAGACACAGTTATGTGTTTGGTAGAGGCTCTTCCCCCTCCTGTTTCCTGGCTTTTGACGGCATTTTGGTAGTGGCAGGTGAGGGGGAAAATGGCTCTCACTGACTTTTGGGCCCCATCCTGCACCCAGCATCCAGCAACAATGACAGGGACCCCCAAGATGATGATATTGAGGGGCTCTTGGGCACCGTCTGAGCACCAGGACAGCCCCTTCCCCGGCCAGACTCGCAGCCACTGGAGCCAGAGCCTGGCTGAGCGTGTCCCTGGCGTGTCCTGATTTGCACCCCGTGGTCCCTGGGCAGTTGTATTTAAGTGGTTTCTGCTCGGAGCTGGTGCTCCGCAGCAGCCCCAGGGGCTCCTGATGGTGCCGGGGCCCTGCCGGGGCTCTGCCGGCCTTCGCTCGGATCCTGGGTTCTGCCCACACGCTCCTGTGCTCCCTCTGCTGCCAGCCGGGCTGCAGGGAGGGCAAAATCACCTGGATGTCACTTCTGCCCCTCCCTGTGTGTGCGGGCGACAGACCCGGCGTGTCCGGGGACCTGCGGAGAGGGGACCCTGCAACGGCTCCGGGCTGGGAACCGGCCGGGCCCGCACGGCCCCGCGCGGCTTCGTGTGCAATAAACGACAAAGCAGCTGCCGAGGCGTGCCTGTGTGCTGGATCCCTGTGGGCTGGATCCCCGTGTGCTGGAGCCCCGTGGGCTGGATCCCTGTATGTCCCAGGTCTGTGCCTGTCCTGGGTCAGTGATTCCCCTGGGTCAGTGGTTCCCCTGGGTCAGTGGTTCCCCCGGGTCAGTGTATGTCTCCCAGGGTGGGGTCTGTGCAGTGCTCAGGCTCCAGGGCCACGATGGCAGCCGGAGCTCGGCACTGGGATCGCCAATCCCGTGGGTTTTGTCCCTGCCCACTGTGGGTCAGCGGTG
>VZTH01007886.1:424551-605274 GCA_013397815.1 Aleadryas rufinucha | reverse complement strand
GGTTTGGCTTTCGCATTTATGAAATGCTAAGTAATTAATTTAAAATATGAATGTCGTTAAGAGTTAATTAAGTTGTTCATTAGTTCCTGAGATTGGGAGAGTTTGTAATCTATGTTTCTTGATGTTTGGGTGTTGGGCATTGTTTCTAAGTTCAAAACAAGTTTGAGAGTTTGCTGTGTTCCACAGAGAGAGAACCCCTCACCCATAGCCAAAGTGCTGTATTTAGAAACCGACGGGTAACCTGTCACCGAGCTCCATGGAAAACATGAATTGTAACGCAGGATTTTCCCGCCAAATATCCCGATGACATCACCCAGGGACCGCTCCCCTAGCAACAAGCGAGCCATTGGACAAAAGACCTCACGTGATGCCTTAATCTATAGCCAATGAGATGGGCTGTGAAAGGACTCAGCCAATCACCTCCTACCTTGGAGGCGGGATGTGGGTGGTGATGGGAGGGGACAGAGGGTACAAAACCCCTGTCACAAACCAGAGACTGCTCTGTCTGCTTGGGATGAGCCCCTGCAAAGCCCAGCACTGTGGGTATTAGGCCTGCTTGTTGAGAGACCCTGCTCAGGACTAGCCCAAGCAGAACCCAGCGCTGCAGGTCTTTGCATTGGGTTTGTAGCCAAATTGGCTTTAAGGGTCTTCGATCACTGCGAACCTGGACAAGTTTTTTTTTTTGAATTAAGGAATTTGGCTGTTTTGTTTAATAAATCAGTTTTTAAAATTCAAATTGAGTTTGGCCTCATTCCTGACACAGAGCTATACTCATGTGCTTGTTTTTCCCCACAATACCCTATATCATGTACTGTATGTCTTTCAACTCGTTCTGTAAATGAAATGGAAATCGTGGAGACAAAATGAACAAATAATACAGCAAGTTCTGTGTGATAATGGACTGGTTGCTATCCAAAAGGGGACAAAATATTTACTCTCAGAATTTGCAGATGCTCTTACAGGAGTAGGGCACTTGTGGGATACATAAACTGTATAAAACGATACTCTAAGGGTGCCTTTTTTCACCAACATGTATTTCCACTGAAGCTTTCAGCTCAGAGGACATGCAAGGGAAAAAGTGCAGGTCTCATTAACAACAGGAACTTACTTCCAATTTTTAAGAATATTTAGTTTGGGGAAAGGGTTTTACTTAGGTTGCTAGGCTTAAAAATTGAGTGCAATTTGATACTTATTAGTATCAAATAGGTAACGGGATGAAAATCTCCACTTCTGTAACTCTGCTGAGTTCACTGAAGTTAATTAAAGTCTCAGACTTGTGGATTTCCTGAATGGTTTGATGGCCCCATGAAGAAGTTGGATTTCTCCTGTACTTTTGTCTTCTCTAACACCTTCCTTCCCAGTCCCTGAATCTGCTTTTAAATAATCAATTAATATTTGTTGCAGCTTTGGGGAAATTTTCAGATCAATATTAACTGCTGAGTAGATACTAATGCTGTAGGAAGGCTAGAAAGAAGAAAAACAGAAAAACTGTGGGGAAAAAAAAAAGAAAAGACCAGGCTGACAAAAAGATTTTAGCTAAACTCTTTTAGGTTTCAGTCTGCATATGTTTTGTTACTGAATTGGAATTCTAAATCCATTTCTATAATTCTGGTTTTTGAACTACTAGGTGAAGGTTTTGAACTCATTTAACTTGGTGACAAAGTAAAATAAACTGTCTTGAGGGATGTATCAAGAAGGAATTTGCAACTCCAGTTATTATCTTTCACCTTTTATTTATAGCCCAGGAAACTTTAATGGTATTTCCTGAAAAATGAAAGTGTCTCCCTTCTCTGCCCCAAAACTTACATAAATAGTGTGAGTTGAACGTGGGAGCTGTTTATGAACTGAGCTGAACAGACAGAGCCCCAAAAAATGAAATTGAGTATTGCATTTATGGATTGTATCAACAGTAGATCAACATAAGAATGTCAGGTAGAGTAAATCGTGGCTCAAATGAAGCTGGTGTGGTTTTGGACCTGGCAGCTTAAATGTCCTTGTGGTGTCCAGTATCGGCCAAAGCAGCATTCCTCTGTCCGGGATGTGCTATATGTTGCTGAAGATGCAGACTAGCAAATAAAATTAAAATAAAGGAGTAAATAAAATGCTGAATAAGGAGGGGAAAAGGAAATTTATGCTGTTTGCTGCATCTGATTTTGCACAATCCATTATTTATATACCTGTGCATGGGCTCTCTCGCTCTCTCCTCCTCCATTTTTCCCTTTCAGTTCCCTGCCTTCTCCCCACAGTACTATTTATATAGAGATAAATAGATTGATATAGAATTTCTATTACTATTATTATCATTATTTATATAGATCTCACAATGTTTCCCCTCTGCCTCACCAAATATTTGTATTTGAGGCTTCTGGAATAGCAGTGATTCTGGCTCTTTTGAGAACTCCCAATTCTAAAAGTAATCTTTCAGAAAGAAAATATTTAGAGTTGAAAGCTTCACTTTGCTCTTGATCAGATCCCTGGAGGGTGATGGTGATTGTTTGGGGTTTTTACTTCATTGCCTTGTTTTGTGGGGATTGAAAGTCTTTTCTTGGTGCATGAGCAGGGAGCAGTTGGTGTCAATGGTGCTGCCTGGGCATCCCAGTGCCAGGTTTGGTGTGAGCTGGGGAAGGCTTCAGGGAGAACGACCTTGCTGGAATAATTAATGTAATTCATTATTAATAGGTTAGAATTAGAATGTGGGTAAATTGTGGTGGATCTTTAGGCCAAAATACTTCTGGCAGTGACTGGCTCAGCCTGAAGAAACCACTTTTTGTTATTTTCTGTTCCCTCTGGGAGCGTTGCTGCCAATGGAGGCACTAAGGACTGGTACAGCTGTGCCCTCCACTTAAACTCTTATGATACCTGTGAAGGAAGGGCTGGGGCAAAACCCAGCAAACTTCAGAAAAAAAAGGAATGTGGAAGGCAAGGTGCAAAAAAAATGAAATAAAGAGCTATGTGGAGGCAGAGAAACAAAAGTACAAATACCCAAAAGACCAGAATTGCCGATAAAACATCCAATCTTTTTTAAACTTATCAAATCACAATTTTTTTGGAAAAGTTTGTCTTCAACTTTGCATCCATAAGGAACCAGGAGGAACTTAACTTGCATAACTTCAGACCAGCTGTGTGACAATAAACACAGATACAGGTTCTTTTCCAGATGATCTGTTATATCCAGCCCCAGCTTCTGTCATCCTCAGATCACAAGTGAGATAGGGAGACTTGCTCCTTTCCAGCCTTCACAACCCGTATGTCACTTCAAACACCAGGCTTAACCGTAATTTCTCTGTTTCATTTATGTTTTCTGGGTTACATTCAGTCAATCCGCACCAAGAACAAACACCTTCAGGCTCTTTGTTCAAAACAGGGTGAAGGAATTCTGCTTGCATATTTATTCCACTAGTAAATTACCTCAAAAACCAAGAGAATTGTTGCTGAGACATCCCCACAATAATATACGAGGTCTGTCACACAGGAAAGCTGAGAAATCAACATAACAGCTGGTTTTTGTCCTCACTGTGAATACACCTCTGTCACCTGCTGGAAGTCCAAAAGACATCTTGTGGTTCTGCAGGATCTTTTCTAAGTCTACAGTCTGAACTTTTGGAATGTTTGTTAAAGGGAAAACAACCCTTTGTTCATGTCATTTTTTTTCTCTAAATGCTTTCCCAAATCTCAAATTTATAAATCCTTTATGTATTAATAATTTGTTCTTTGTCAACATGCTTAGAAATGGCGAGAAAAGAATCCTTGACAAACAAATTTCTTAGGCATGACAGTGAAGGTCTTAATTAAAAATATAATTCAGAGAGCAAGAAGCTGCAGACAGCCAGTGGAGCAATCTTTCACTGTTAAAAGAGAACAAAAATACAGTCAGTGATATCATATGAGCTTTTCTAACTCTTATTACTACACAGTTTGATTGTTAATTTTAGATGAATAGAGAATTAAATGCTTTTAAGGATGTACAAAGCCTGCTCTCTCTTTCTTCTTTGTCCACCTTTGCTGAAGTTATTAATTATATATTATCTTTTTAAAATGTAACATTTCCTCCTAATTAAACGCTTCCAAGGGTAAGGAGGTATTCTTGTTTTTATAGATCATAACAATTGATTGGAGGATTGGGCTAAAAGTGGTTTCGCAAAATATCAGATTGTCTTCAGACCAGAGGGGAGTCTGTTCTGTTTTACCTCCACGTACGAAAAAAACCCCCAAACAACCCAGCTTTACAAATCAGAGTTCAAATTTCACAATTATATCAATATACAGGGGGAAATGGGACAATCAGGCCTGTCAAAAATGAGGCAACTCTTGGTTTAAATTAAAAGAAATATAATTTATTAACAAAAATTAACTTGGTATTTAATAAAATTCAGATTAGAAATTAAAAATTCACTTAACCGGGAGCGCAGCTATTGGAGACTCCCGGAGCCAATAAGGCTGTGAACCCAGGACAAAGATCTGCAGCGCTGGGTATTGCTTAGGCTAGTCCCAAGCAAGGCTTCTTAAAAAGCAGGCCTGATGACCACAGCGCTGGGCTTTACCTGGCTAATCCAAGGGAAAAGAGCAGCTCCTGCCTGGTGACAGGGGTTTATACCCCTCTGGCCCCTCCCATCACCGCCCACGTCCCGCCCCCAAGGTGGGAGGTGATTGGCTGAGTCTTTCCAAAGCCCAGATCATTGGCTCTTGGTTAGAGCATGATGTCAGTCCTTTTGACCAATGGCTTGCTTTGCTAGGGGTACAGTTTTGGGATGATGTCATCTGTAGTTCTGGCGGGAGAATTCCTCATTAAAATTCATCGTCGCGATGGAGCTCGGTGACAGGTCTCCAGCTGATTGCTAAATAGAGTCTCTGGGCACTTGTGGGGGTTTTCCCTCTCTGAAACACAGCTTACTTAAATGTTAATTTGCAATACTTTATAATAAACTTTGAACTGCTAAACATTTATTATAACATTTGGGGAACAACTGTGAGAGATGTATAAACTTCTTACTCTGTTAGGTACTTAACAACTTAATTATATTAACAATTTTAACAACTTTAACTCAATTACTTAACATTTTGATGATGGGAAAGCCATCTTCTCATTTGATGCATAAAAAGGCCCATCTCCCAAGCATTCCTTTTGGTATGATTTCTCTAGCTATGAATTTTGTCATATTTGCAGCCTTTATATTAAAAAAAAACAAACAAAAAACGACAAAATCCCCATCCTTGTGTTACTATTCCAACAGGTTTTCATTCTACAAGGATGCAAAAGAAAGCAAACATTAATGAATGATTATCCACAGAACTGTCATAGAACACCTTGCCCATGGTTGCAAAGTAAAATGCTTTTTTTAAGTCACCATGGAGATGGCTCAAATCAATGGATTTTGATTAGAAATTGTTATTCAGTACCTATGTAATTTATTAATGCAGCTTGTTTGATGGGTGGTGACTTATGGAGAGAGGATAATGCAGTCATTTCCAAGGATGTGACTGTTCCATTAAAGCTGCTCAGCCAAATGATGAAAACTGAGCCTTAAAATTGGGTAAATAGTGCTGGAGAGAAATGATTATAGAACTTCTTTTGTCGTATTTGCTCACATCTCAGATAATCTGGAGAGCAATACTGTAGTTACACAACTAACAGAGAAGTCAGGTTCTCCCTTAAAACACTCCATTAAATCCTTTTGTCGTTGTCTTGCATTTAGTCCATGACTCGGGAGGAAATGTCTTGCATGTTTGCTCAAATGTAAATTATTATGAGTGCATGTGCAAAACTGCTCAACTGATTTGAAAGAACAGGATCTGCACAATCCAAGTGAGCAGTTGATATTCCAGTGATCATTATTTTCTACCCAGCTCACTACTGTGAATTTGAAAGTCTTCACTGGTGACATATCTATCCATAGAAATGCAGAGAAATAGAGAGTTACTATCTTTGTTTTTTTTTTTCTTTCTCTTCCCTAATTTCTCTAGAAATTAGGGTCAAGAGTCCCTTTGTGATGGCTGTAATAGAGACTATTACATGGCTTCCTTGGATAGACATGTGCTTACTCCCCTCTATTTTCTTTCTAAGCTGAAATGAAAAAAAAAACCTCTCAAACAAAAATAAACAAAAAAAACCCTAACCCACACTTTTTTCTCTTTTGTGCATGGGAAGGGTAAAAACTCCCCTGACTGTTACAACAGAAATGTTATTTGAGTTATTCATTAGCCTCGTGTGCATCTCCACTTGATCTTCTCTTCCTAAAACAGAATAAACAATCACAGGCTCGACAATTCTTCCAGGGCTGCAACTCAGGATGTAAATAAACAACTGCTTTAGGTGATTTGATGGTGGCTTTTCTAGAAATGTGCCAAGTGTCACAGGTAAGTTATTTTGCCTCTGGGGATAGGAAACAATAAAGCTTTTGATAAGAGGTGAAGGGAAAGGTTACACTAAACCCACATATTTATATTTGTATGAAATTCATAATTGATAAAAACGCATTTCCCAAATCCTACAGGAACTTGGACAGTATTATGCTCTTGCTAAATTCTGTTTATCGTTAAACATAGATGAAGCTTTGTCACAGCTTCCAACAACAGATCCAGGGAAGGTTGGGAAAGTTTAATGGAGACCACAATACACACAAACAAACACAGCAATTGCATGGACTGGTTATTTGTGTTTGAGCTGGAGAAAGCATTGCAGTTAAACTCATCACTGAGCTTCTCTCTCCCTCTAAACCAGTCCCCTTCTGGTTGTGTTTGTGGACAGCATCAGAAAGTGTGAGACAGCAGTGCAGGAATTAATACTGTGTACCAGGAACATTTCCATAATTACACTGAAAGCACCCAGTAATTAGAGACACTCTATTAATAATGTTACCAAAATACACTTAAAGACTTCTAAAGAAATTTCAGACTGGTTTAAAATTTCCAAATCCCCGAAGACATGAGGAAGCAGCTAAATCTGCATTTGATAAAAGTCCAAAACAATCTCACTCCTGCATAGTCAATCCTTAAATTCATTAAGAAACCCCTCGTTTTAATTAAAGTTGCACCACATAAAAATGAATCAAAATAACTCATCTGGTAACAAAGATCTCTTCCTTTTTCATTCATAAGACACAAACTTCAATGCATGTTTTTGACAGAATTGCCAAATTCTTCCCTGTGCATTTTTTTTTTACTGTCTTAGATGTCAGAGAAGCCTTTTATACCAAAAGACTGTAACATATCTTTACACCAAAAATTGCATTATATCAGTGCTTTGCTGTAAAGACCCAGACTCCTGAAGACTTTGTGCAAAAAAGAGAGTGATTTTTACTTGATGCTTTTAGCACTCTGTTGGTATGTTGTCCATTGCTTCTGGGGTTGGTTTTCCTTTGTTTTTTTTCTTTTTTTTCTTTTCCTATTTTTTCTGCTGTTTTAGCTTTGCTCTTAACTGGGAGAAGTTTCTGGTTCAATCAGATCTTCTCCATGTAACTTTGATAGCCACTGGATGTGCAGAACAGCTCTTCACGGTATTCCTTCCAGCAATAAATGTGGATATTTCCCACTCTCTTGATTTACCAAGTCAGAGTTTTGGATTGGATGAGTGTTGGTAGAAGCCCCTCCACGTCAAAAGAGTTTTTCTCTTTCCTTGGAGCTCTCAGGGCTGTGCACTGCAGGCTTTCTGAGGGGGACAGTCCCTTTGTCCCCTCCCGACACTGGGTGCTCTGACCCAGCAAACAGAGCCCGAGTGCTCCCTCGAGACGATCAGAGCTCTTTGTCTCCTCCAGCCCCAAAAAATGCCCTCACTTGGCATCACTGCTGCTTTGCACTGGGGAAGAGTAAAAAACTTTATTCCCAGAAGGAGCAGAAGAAAGGGGTTTTTTGCTAATGTGGCTTTTTCCATTTTTCTCTCTGCATCTTTTTTTCTTTTTTCAAGTCCTTTCTCTTTCTGGTAATTTCAGCAGGTCAGGCTGAGGTTTGTTGGTCTCAGACTTTGATCAATACATTTTCCTACCAAATATAAGTTAGTTTTTCTTCTGTTTTCAAATCACTACCCTGAAGTCTGAAAAACAGTCAAACAAGATCAAAATGCAGCATTTAAACAATCCTACCATAACAGTCTTAGGGTCATGTTTAGAGATAAAACTGCTGCTTACCTTGATTCTGAGTTCAGGGGCCTTTATTTCAAATATAATTCCTTCAATAAGTTTACACAACATTTGCAAAAATTAAAATGCTGCTAGTTTGTTTTCTTTTAAATCTGTCTTTATATAAACTTTTTTTTTCAACTTTTTACTTTTTGTTTCAAGCGTAGAAAACACTTTCAAAGTCACCCCAGGGAAAGCTCTAAGCCAGAGGACATACAGCATTTTCACTTTTTTGTGCTTCAGGCTAAGATAGTTTGACTGATCCATCATCTGAGTAGTAGGCAAAGTATAAATCATGTATGAAAATGTCAGCTGAAATGTTAGTGCACCTTCATGTCATTAATTGCATTTTTTTAATCTTCTGTCTGTATCATCTTCAGAAATTCCCCAACATAAACACAGTTGCAAGTACTAAATACTTCCAAGGGTTTGGTTTGGTTTGGTTTGGTTTGGTTTGGTTGTAGTTGCTTTTGTTGTTTTGCTGTTTTCTGTCTCTTTTGGAGGGGGAATGTTTGTGGATTTTTGTTTGTTTGTGTTTCTCAGTGGTACAAAAGTTGAAGAGAGACATGCTAGGGTTTGTTACAGCTGCTTTGCAAGGTCTGGTCAAAATCTCATCTTCTAGACAAGAAAATGTAGGTAAGATTTGAAGTACAAAGGAATTCCAGTAGGATTCCCCCA
This sequence comes from Aleadryas rufinucha, assembly GCA_013397815.1. NCBI lineage: Eukaryota > Metazoa > Chordata > Aves > Passeriformes > Aleadryas > Aleadryas rufinucha. The sequence continues at coordinate 596,485 of VZTH01007886.1, read as the reverse complement.
GCCAGCAGAACTTGGCCACTATTTTTAATTAGGCAACTTAGTATATCTTTCCTCAGAACTATTTAAATTCCTGTAAATTATAAATGTATCTCAAAAGATGCTCCAGTCCTGATTTAAATAAATGTAGTATTTGATCTCCCTCCTTTGTGTGTGAGAGGACAGAAGAAACAGGAAAGAAACTAAACTTATGCCATGGAATTCAGAACTCTTTTCAGAGGATGTGGAGCCCAGCTGGGTTTGGCTGCATGACAGAAGTTGATGTTTTTGTAAACATATTCCTTGGTATTGAACATTTGGCTGCTGAGTGTTGGAAACTAAACAAATGAAACTCTCTCTCTGCTGGGACTAATGTGGGGTTTTTGTTTGGAAAATCCCCTGAATTCCCATATTTCTGTAGATGTGTTGTCACTGGGTAGACTCTTCCTCTGTGACCTAATGTCTGCCACTTTGAACTATGGAGCTAAAATGTTCTCAGTATTTTCTTTTGTAGTTATATTTGTCCTCTTTCTTGCCTATTGCTTCTATTAATATTAAATGTTACATAAATTCATTGCTACTTCAGAATGCCTGAAATTGGATTTACTGTTCCAATATGAATACAATTATTAACTTCCTTCTGGAAACTCGTCATCTTAAATCCGAGTTACTGTTGCATATTCTTCTGGCCATGATGCCCTCCTGTTCATTTGCTAGTAATATAGAAGTTTTTATGCTTTTTCTTTACCTATGTACTTTTCAGATAAATATAACCTTTTTTTCTAATGGAATTCTCAGTGGAAGGAATTTATTATTATTCTTATTCTTCCCACTTGCCTTGGGAAAGCAGAGAGTTTGTGAAAAAACTGTTTCATTTTTTCACTGCACAAACACATTCATTGACCTTCACTCTGCTGAACTATGTTAATTTTTCTTATCAGTCTGCCATAGAAAGATAAACTGAGGTGTTTATCAAAATAAAATTTTGTGAAGGTTACATTTTCACATCCTCAGCTCCCTAACTTTATCCCTTCATACAAAATGAAGCAATCTTCAAGTGCACAGGTTAGAGCAGAAAAGTGGCTCTTTCTCACTGCCAAAGATTTTCCAAATAAATAAGAGTTATTCCTGGTCTTTGTATCCTCTGGTTCTCTGGAATGCTGTTATTCCTACATTACATCTTGCTATTTGTTTAAATATGTCATTTTAATTGAATCCATAAGCACAGCATTAACTTTTTCTGATTTTGTGGGTATTTTAAAAATACTATTTTTATTGAACCTCAGGCCTTTAGTTACCTGGCTTTTTTTTCCACTCCAGTTCATTTTCTTGATAAGAATTAAAATGCTTTCTGTTTCTACAGATGATAAATTTTCCTATTAAAAAAAGACTAAGAGGCTGAATTCCTTCTTAAAACTGTAAGTTATTCTATCAATCAAATAGATTAAAAGTGATTAAAATAAGCTTGAGGGGAAAAAGAAAATAAGAATCAAACCTATCATTTTTGAAAATTTAGCCTCCTATTTTGAATTATATCAGAGAATAAATATCGTGACTTTCCACATACTGTGATAAAAAGGCAGCTCAATACTTTTAAAGGATATTCCTAAAGTCTATTATTCAGATAAGCAAAAAGCAAAGGAGATTGGAATTACAAACCAAAGATTTTTTCACTCTCAGGAATTGAATAGTTTATCAATTCCCCTTAAGCACAATTGAAATCACATTTTCAATTTGATTTTTATTTTTTAACTCCTATTTAAGAGCATTTGTCATAATTATGTTGAAAAAGCGTTATAATCTGTCCAAATGCAGAATTTTTCCAGAAAAATACTTTAATTTCTGATTTTAAGACTGAAAAATAAATTCTGTGCTTTCATTTGCTATTTTTCTTCTTAAATCATGTTTATTGAGGTTAGAGAGTATATTTGTCTTTTCTTTAATTATCAAATGATTAATTTGTCCAAGTAGTCTGCAATATTTCTTATCCAAAATAATAATTCACAGATTATTGAGCAGGCAGGGGAGATGCACTTTTTTTTCAGAGTAGCTCTCAGCCATTTCAAAACTCAATAGCTGGGCTGAACTTCTATTGTAATTCCATCACAGTTATTTAGCTAAAAGAAGCAATTCCAGAATTTTCAGACATGCCCATGATAGCAATGTATAATCCTTAAAATTGTGACACTGATATTACTTCAGACCTTTTTATGGCAAGATTAAAAGGGCTTTAATACCTTTCTCTCACAAAGTGGTGTGGAAATACTGTCTTCTCTGTGTTTCCTGAAATAGCTGCTCAGACTTGCAATAATTTAAAAATATTATCTTGGGAGTTTTCAGGGCACAAAAGTTAAAAGATAAATTGTGCTGCTCATCCAAATGTTAGGATGTGCATGCTAATCTGACATTTCTGAGCAAGGGATGGAATAAAAACTTCCTGGAGTAGGATGAGGCTGTTGGACAATAGTTGGGACTACTCCTCATGCTGCTCATTAGGAAAACATTAGCATGTGATTAAGAACTATAGATACCTATAAAATCTTTAGAACTCAAGTTTTGTTTAAGAATCGGGAGAAATCCTTGAGGATTCATTCGTTCCTCATGTAGAAAGTCACAGCAGTGCAGACTTTCCTAATACTTTCATTATTGTGTGCAGGTACATCTCATTTTATCTCAACGTTTGGACACAATTACAGTGATTTTATTCTATTTTTTTCTGCTATATTCTTGGTATAAAATTCTTCTCAAATCCAGTAGCATCCTTGATCAAATGATCCAAACTGACTTGGGTCAGGTATTAAGAATGGACTCAGTAACATCTCATTGGAGATTAGGATTCTCTCATTGAGAGATTGTCTTCTCAGGAGTATGTAAAGAAAAGATATATGGAACTTCTTGTTGGCTGTATGATGAGGATGACATGGGTGACAAGGATGGGAGAAATGTGTTCATGCCACACATGTTGGAAATTAAGGGAAAAATGAACATTACAGCACTGGTGAGAGGTACAGCATGCAGTGTGCCCTGAAATGCAGACAATATTATGGTAAAATATTCACCAGTGAGTACATATGGCAACTCAGATCTGGTGATATACCTGTGGCATACCTGGGGATGTTTTTTAAAAAGCACCCTGGTATCACTTTGCAGCACAGCAAACTGCATCACGCTGATCTTAGGCTATTAAATTCAGGCAGATAACAGGGTCAGAGCATTCCATCTGTTACAGAGCCTCCAGAAAGTCTGGAGCCCAAATTCAATTCTTACACATTTACAGTATCTCCTGTATAGCCACTGGACATATTGAGCTCCAGGAATTGCTCTCCTCTTTCATACCTGGCAGTCATTTGTAGTCTGTGTTAATGATTACCAAATGCCCCTCTCACTAATTGGTTTTATATCATGTTCAATTTCATGGAGAACCTTCCCAGCCTGGGCAGTGGGAATCCAGGAAAGCTGTTTGCTGTGTCTCAAGTGCAGTTTCAGAGACTGAAAGGAAGGAAAGGTAAATATTCAGAGGGACATTCTATTAAGTCTTATACTTTTCTTTTTAAATAGTTTTTTTCTTTAAACAGGTTTTGGTTATGTAAAGGTTTGACTGGTTTTTGCAATTACTTCTGATGAACAACGTGTACAGACACTACAAAAGGAACAGCTGAACCTCCCAGTCATATCCAGCCTTCAAAAGTGGAAAAGGGAGGGATGAATTCAGCTTTTCTTTGGGAATCTGCACCCCACAAAAAAAAGAAAAAAAAAGACAAATACTGTCTTTTCAGGAGAATGCAAAACTATGGGGGTTTGAAGTCTGTACTGTCTATGAGGATTCAGAAGAGATGTTCTTTCCCTGTCTTTTGGCTGAGTATCCAAGGGCAGTGCTCTAATAAAAAGGCAATTCCAACTAATTTAAGTTTACCAACCCCCTGCCTGTTGGGTACTGCTTGATACTGAATTTTGCCTAAAGCTAATGAGATTTGGGATTACACTAGGCCATCTTTTTATGGCAGTTTCTTCCTATTTACTGCTTATTAGAATATATTTTAATTAAATTAAACATAGCAGTTTCTTCTTATGGTATCTTGGAAACTCCACATTTGGGCACGTTTGCTCCAGGCCCCTGCAGGTATCCCTGGTAGCTGCTCTCACAGATCAACATGTCACAACACTGAATATAGAATACAAATTGCATTTGTTTGCCACAAATTGTTTAAATATTCTGGCTGGTAAGATAATGATGTTTTCTATCAGAATTCAGTAATTTCCTCAGTGTATTCTTCTCAACAATTGCAGGGGTATCACTGAATATTGAAGGAAAGGAAAGAATTCTAGGGTTTTTATTTCTGCTTCTTCAGTTGTGTCAGGTTGTGGAAGCGCTCTTTGTATCAGTCAGGACAGCGTTTAGCTCTTGATGGAAATCAACAGTAGCTGCTATCACTTCTGTGGCGATCCCTGTGAAAGTCTCATCTGCATTTTAGGTCTGATGCAATCATCTTGGTGTCTTGGAAGTCAGTTAAGGCACAGAAAATCTTGCTGCAAGTCACTCCACGACACAAGCGCTGATCTTGTCTGATTGCCGATCATTTTCTGACGAAAGCTCTTCTCCCCAGCCTGGCAAGGATCAGAAATCGTTGTTTCTGTAAGCCACAGACCCATTCTAGACAAAGCTGCAGGTTTTCTGTAGATCATCCCTGTGCTCACCAGGACGTTCATCATCCATGTGATGGTACTCATAAAAAACCCTCAAAAAACCCAAAAACATTTATAAGGAGAGGGGATCCTCCACAGCCACAGCAGCTCTGCTGTTACGTACATGAATCCACACCTGCCTGAGAAAGGACCTGAGGCTGCAGAATCTGAGTGCTTCTGGCCCTGTTCTCTTGCACGTGGTTCTCCACAGGTCTCTGCCAGGTCTTTATTAAAAGCAATTTATCCTTGTTGGCCATGCACTGAGTGAGGGATCAAATTCCTGTACCCCTAGGGCAGACTGGATTCTCTGCCCTGAGTTATCAAAGGATTCATTTGACCCATGAGGTAACAAAGCTGTTTGAATATCAGTCTAAATTATATTCTCAAAATGTGATTTCAGAAATGCTCTTTCTCATTCTTTTTCCTTTTTTTTTTCAGCCTGTAAATGGATTGTAAATGGAATTGCAAAAGCAGAATGCAGCAGCTTATAAACAGCAGAACTGGGGAATCTTTTCTGGGTAGGTATTAAAAGCTGTTAGGTCAGTTTTTGTAGCATCTTATCCTATTTACTGACAGTTGATAACTCAGCTGGATGCTGAAGTTTAACTTGATTTCCAGCAACCAAATCAACATTTGAATACAAGTCTGACTTAAATAGACAGAAAATAATTATATTTAATAAGCATGTGTTAAATGAGATGTTGAACGTTCTGTGGTGAGAACACAAACAAACTCTTGAGAGAACAATTGCAGAATTGAGTGTTAACTGCCATAATCAGCAACCTCCCATCTGGAACTCTGCCACTGATCTCATTCAGAGAAAAGGTAAGCGCAGAATTAAGTAGAGCTTTTAAAAAAGCTTGTATTACTTTAATTAGTCCTTGCTCTTCTCTAGTTTTTCACCATGACAAGAAGATGTATCAGCTATGCTGTCAGAAAATACTGTCAATAAAGTTTCCAGTGTTGTTGCTCTTGTTTACTGAAGAATTTTTTCTTTTTGCATTTTAAGTGTTTAACAGCTTAAAATACTTCCCCAGTGAAGTATACACAGATTAATATTTCATCACAAGAACTTTATTACATCACATTCTATCTTTAAAAAAAAAAAATCCCAAAACAAAGGATGCAAATTTTCTCTCAATTTTCTGCAAAAATAGCAACAAGAGAAATTAAGGGTCCCTAACCCAGGGTCTAGCTGAGAACAAAGGTCTGTTTAGCTGCCAAGCAGGGGCCAGTAGCAAGTATGTGGAAGAATACATTTATGAGTAATGTAGTGATGCTCTACCATCTCCTAACCACCGTTACCAAAGGAAGGACTCTGTTTCACCGTGCTGGTAGATTTTTTTTTTACTTGTTCTTCTAATCTGTGCTACAACTCCCATTGTCTTAACATTCCCTGAGTCTGGAAGCAACAAGTTTCACTGTTAAACTTTGTGTTGTAAAACACATTTGGCACACTCTGTGCCAAATGAAGAATTACCTCTTTTTGCTTGTTTTGAACCCATCAGTTTTTAGTTTTGTGTGATGTACTCTGGTTCTTGTATTCCAGCAATGCTGAGACAGAATTCCCTGTTCACTGACTCCATGCCACTCATGACTTAGAGGCCTTGGTGAAAATCTGGTGGCTTTTATGCCCACTGGAAAAAATCTTCTTCAGTTTAGCTGTAAGGAAATAACTCCACACATTTTCACTTTTCTGTGCCACTATTACTTGTACTGTTTTACTATTTTACTTTTTCTAGATGAATAACCTGTAATGCACAAAGGATTCAAAAGCATAGAATGGATTTGTCCTAAAACAATGATGTTTTCAATTTTGTTCTCTCTCCATTTTCTAAAAATTCAATTGCTTTGTGTTTGCCTCTGAGCTGATGTTCTTGTAGAATTGTCTATCATAATTCCAGCAACATATTTCTATGCAGCTTGGTCAGAGCCCAACACTGTAGATGCAAATTAAGATTTTTTTTCCCTCATTGTGCATTGTTTTTATGTCTATCAACATCATATTTTAGCTGACATTTTATTGCCACTTTCTCAAGCTTACAATAAAATCTCATTTTATTAACATCAATAGATGAGGAACAGAAAACCTTGTAACTTAGTAAAGTTTTATTTCCAGTTTTTTTCTGAATACAGGACCCAGTATAACCCTCCTCCACCATAAAAACTAACCTAGATCCCCAACCAATTTCTTTAGAAACATTTAGCAAGGGATGTTTCCAAAGCCCATTGGCGTGGTGTTATTAATCACAACATCTTCTATTCTCCTCTGTTCATCTCATCCGGACTTGCTTCATTTTTTGTTTCCTTTTAGATAAGCCTGTGGTAAATGCTCAGCCCTTCCTCCACTTCCCTTCCTGCAGTTGTGGTTTAACCCCAGCAGCAGCTCAGCGCCACACAGGCACCAACTCACTCCCCCAGAGTGGGACTGGGGAGAGAACTGGAGGGGTAAAAGTGACAAGACTCATGGGGTGAGATAAATCAGTTTAATAGGTGAAGCAAGAGCCATGCAAAGCAGAAAAAGGAGTTAATTCAGCTCTTCCCATGGGCAGGCAGGTGCTGAGCATCCCCAGGAAAGCAGGACTCCATCAGGTGTGACACCAAACCAGCACAGAGCCACCTGCCTCACACCAGACATGCAGAGAGCAACCAGTCTGGGGAGCAGGGGCAAAGAGAGAAGTCTGGTTTCTCTTGGTTTTGTGGGTTTTGTTCTCTAAATACTCCTCCTCACAACCCAGTGACCTCGGCTGTTCCCTGTGGCATCCTCAGCAGACACAACCAGCAAAGGAATATTCCCATATTCCTCTCTCTCTTCTGAGCCAGAATCCGCTGATTGGACGACACTTTTATGTCAGTAAGTTTGCAAAAATACTCGAGTGGTAACGTGCTAGATCCTCTGTGTGTGAACCTAGTGCAGTGCACAGCACCAAGTCATACAGGAGGGATAGGAACAGAAGTTGCCACATGTAAAATGCACCATTGCAAAAAACCCTAAAGGAAATAAGTAAAAACCTAATCTAAGTAGCTTTGTTTACTGAGGAAGAGTATGTTTTGCAAATAAGAACAGTCTAAAGATAATTATAGAAAAGTAAGAATAACAACATTTAGGTTAACATTTACCATAAAAGAACAGAAGCATATTACTATTGAAAAGGCTTGGAAAACATCTCGTGAGAATGTGCCATCATGTTTTTATACAGAAACTTCTGTAGAATATCCTTTTTTCCTGAGCCAAGTGGAAGAATTACTGAGAAAGATTACTCTAAGAGTTTTGTGCCTTTCCATATGCCACACTTTAACAGACACTAGCAGGTCTGTTTATATCATCATTTTTTTCTCTTAAAAAAAAAAAATTGCTCTTTGCTAGTTTTCATATGTTCCCTAAAGATTTTCATCTTGCAAATAAAAGAGCTTAATTATTTCTATAATGCAAGGATTAGTGCTCCCATGAGCAGATTCTTTCTGTTTAAAAATCATTGTAGGTATAATAAAATGCAAGTAGTTCATGACCAATGCAGCTGCTTCACAAATTACTGGAGTTAAAAAAATAAGGAAATTATAAAAAAAAACACCCAACCAAAACCCAACCAAACAACAAGAGAAAAGAAATCTTTAAAATAGAGGATTAAAAATAAAAGTAAACAAGACTAGTGCCATTAATGGATAGGAGCAATCAGGTCAAGACCACAGAGAATAAATTAGTTGAGAAAAGTGTAATACAATAGCTGACACCTAAACAACCCTTAATGTTTTTGTGGTTTTTCACTATACTCTTGCAAGAGGGTTTTAGGGGTATTACATAACAGCTGCCAAGAGAATTTCCATATACTGCAGCTAAAACACATTGAATGCTTTATACATCCATTATATTTTATTATATATTGACAAATTAATTTGGGTTTCTGTGTTCTCATTATGCTGCTGTAAGTATTGACTCCAGCTGGTTCATGTTTTACCCCTCTGAATGAATGAGGGTCGGTGTTTAGCTCATGGATAAAAGTCACCTAATGAACATGGCATCAAAACATGCAGCATCTCTGCTTGCCTTCAAAGGTTTGTTTGTGCACATTTTTAAAGGAAAAGCCTGATGGATTCAAGGCAGTGAAGACCAGGGGTTCCCAGAGCTCCCTTGAGGGGCAGAGCCCCACTGCTCAGGTGAGGTTGGTTTCCATCTATCCCTGCCTGACTGCAGGGCTCTGCTGCAACAACAGGCTGAGGAGACAAAGCATTTAGTGGGGGCTGCAGAGCTTTCCTCTCCTTCCCTTTATTGCTTTACAATCCTTTCCTGCCAATGCAGGAAGTCTCTTTATGGCTGTGAGAGTCTCACAGCTTTAAACTGCTCCCGTGTTTTCTGGGGACTTCACAAGTTCCCAGAACAATTTAAACTGGGTATGGTAAAGGAGACCTTAAAAGCTCTCCTCCTTTTTCTTACCTTTTAAGAAGTAGCATCAAACTGTCCTTTAAAAATGAGTCTACATTTATGATTCAATGCAGTGCAGCAGCCCAAGGGCCAGCCCAGATAAGCTGCTATAAATCATTCAAAGCAGGGAGATAATAACACTGTTATTTAAGATCTGGTTTCATATTATGTATGTTTATAAAACAGAAATAGGTGTCTCTGACTGAGTACTAGCATCCCAGCCTATTTTGGGAACCCTTTTCTGTGACTTATGTATCTTTGATCAATTTTCATCACTGTTCAGTGAACAACTTTATGTTTACTTATCTGAGGGTTTTTGAGAAGTATTTATAATTAAAGTAAATCCAGTATGTTGTAACAGTAGACTCGTGTCTTGCCGTTGTGGAAACACTACTTTAAAATGCTGAATTTTGTCTTATGGAACTATAAATCTATACATAAACAGGTTGTTTATGTTTTATCTCATCCAATTTAACTGATACAAGAAGAAATTTTAGAAACAACTGAAAACTGATTTAGAAGCCCTCTCTCCAAATACAGGTTTTCCATCAGATGAGTGAACTGAACTGACTTAATCTTTAACACCGAATGTAATGCACTGCAAACATCAGGGGAAAAAAGAAATCGTGTCTTTCCATGGAAGTTTCCAGTTACTTGAGTTTATATACGCTGGGCAATCATGCTCTAAATTACTGGATTGCTAGCAGACTTCTGACTCCCACTTAGTGTGTATTTTAAACTATTCTCTTTAAAAGGTAGAAGGCAATTAGAACATCTTAGCTAAGTCTTTGTATTGCCACGTTTAACCTTTCCAGAAACCTTGGTAGTACGCTGTGTTTTTGTGAAGTATTAGTGCTGGCATTAGGAGCAATTCCTGATTTATTATTATGTGTCAGTTTAATTAACATGCTGTTTCACTCCCTCTTCCAGATTGTTAATGAAGATGTTAAATAAACAGGACCAAACAGTGATCCCTGCAGAGCTCCACCAGACACCTCCCACCAACTTGATACATTGCCATTTTTCATTACCCTTTATTTGCACTCAGCCAGCCATTTTTAAATCCAAGTGACAGTACTCCATGTCCAAGCCAATTTGAATTAATTTTGCAAGTAGAGATTTTGTAAGACACTACATCAAGTGTTTTACTCAGACCAGATATATTACACATGCTTTCATCCACTAATTTTCTAAAGCTATCAGAAAAAGCAATCAAGCTTTGAAGATTACTAGTGTACCCAGCCAGCTTTTTGCCAGTTTATTCACTTACAAAACCAATCTTGGCATTATTAAAGATTTGCCACTCCTTTAGCAGATGACTGATTTAAAACAATGCATCTTTCTAATCCATTACCTTCCCAAAATAACATACAGCCCTGATTATTGCTCCTAAGTGTTATTTTAGGGCTATATGGCATGTGAGTTTAAAATGTGATTGGCAGACAGATATTTTTCTTTAAAAGGATCCGTGATTTCAGTAGCTTAGCTTATGTTTATTTTACATGCTTCCAGCTGTTAGCTTGTATCAGCAGTTATTCCTTATTCCCAGTATGAAAGCAAGTAGGTCCTATGACACCTCTTTAATTATATCAGTGAAGGAATAGCAGACTGGCAGTAGAGGCAAAAAATACAGTATAGCAGGAGTAGTTCTCACAAAACCAGATTTATTTCTTACAGCAGAGGAACATGCCAGTCAAAATAAACTTTCTCTCCTTATTTAATATATTCTTTTCCTCTCTGTTTTATTGCCTACTCATGCTATAAATTGTTATACTTAAGACTTCTAGTCAGAATTGGGGTGGTTTTTTTCCTCTTTTGGCATGTCCATTCCTTATTCTTCTGTCTCCCTAAAGCTGAAACCATTCATCCAATACCTGCTCCCTTCCTAACAACCTCCTGTGGCAGTGCTGTGTTTGTTTTCCAGATGTGGTTTGGGGCACAGAGAAACATGGTGCCTTCAAGTTGCTACAGACTCTTTAGCATAGTTGGGAAGGTTTCAGGTGTTTTTCCCTCCTAAAGCCTGGCTGACATCCTGGCTACTAAACTGGGTTTTTTACAGCTGCCCCTACTAAACACTGTCTTATTCTTGCCAGTGTCATACAAATACAGTTCTTGGTTATTCCCTTACCTGGGGCTCCGTTCTGCCTCTACTTTGCTGATGGTGTTTTTACTGAAATGAGTCCAAAAAGTTTACTGCTACATTTCTCTGAATTTTTCATGCTGTTAAGTCAGCTTGTTCAGGATGAAATTTTCAAACCGAAATGTTACACTCAGAAAAATGCTGTGCATCTTGCTGACTTTTGTGAGTTTACATCACTGGGACCCTACAACAGGTGTATTGTTTATGGAATGTGGTTTTTCTTTATTTCTTTACTTAATTTTATTTATCAAAATTAATGGTCTCTTGATTCAAGTCTTTCGGCTCATAGTGGAGTGATTATGTCAGAATACCCAGTGCTTAACTTCTTTGCATGTATGCATGTGTGCATGAAGGCAGAAAGCACATTGATTTTCTTCCCAATGATAAGGGAAACAAAGGTCATAGCTCCTCACACTCTAATTTATGCAAGATTAATGCATAGAACACAGCAGAGTTCACTTAATGAGGATGGAACATGTAGATGAGAGAAAAAGTGTATCATTTTCAGTTTTGATTTCCCACTGGAAAGAATATAAAATAATGCAATAATATAAAATATCTTTTAAAAGTATCTCTGATTAAGACATAAGCAGTAGTGTATAATCCTGTTTTGAGCTGGAAACAAGGAACTCAGGCCTCGTTTTCCTTCGCTCAGCCTTTGGAATATCCTGCATTAAATGCTTCCATGCTTGTGAAAAACTGGGCACACATCTTGGGCTCCTGCCTTGCTAAGGCTGCACCTGTGGGACGATGCTGTTCCACAGAAATACTCCTGTGCTAATGCTTTCGTGGCTCTGGAGGCAGACTGCTGGAGAAAAACCAGAGGTTTGTACTAATCAGTGTCTGTTATCCTTAAAACCAAAGAAATTGCTGATTAACTCAAAGCGATAAGAAATGTCTGGTGTCTACAGCAAACTGCCTGGAGGTAAAAGTCTCTTCTCTCCAGAGTGACCTTCTGGAACTTGAAATGTCCATTTACACTCATACTCAGCAGTGTTTTCATAGTTTAAGATGATGTTGTCAGTTGTCTTCCAAGACTCCCTTTTAGCTTCTCTACTGCTCTGCAGAGCTTTTCCTTAGCACGGTGTTAGTGACAGAGACACAGAACAGACAAGGCAAAGGACAGAGATAAAAAAAGAACATTGATGATACTGCAGCAGAAAAAAGAAGTCACGAACAGTGTCTATTTAGAACATTCAGATTTGTATAGTCTATTGTTGAAAATGAAGTTCTGCTCTTTAGAAGGGATTTATTGTATCTAAATGGACAGCTATGGATTTACTGTAGGCTTGAAAGGCTAAAATGAGTTCTGCTCCTGTGCATTCACATGTCTGGGTTTGTGTCTTATCTTTGTTGGTGACCTGCCTCACATCTGAGTCCCTGTTCTGTCAGCTCCTTCTGAGCCACTCACATTATTAATAGGCAACAAGTATAGAGAAGTTCAGCCATTATTTTTCTCCTTTAAAACTGTAATGGATGCTTTGGAAATAGCTTCATTTTCAACAATGGGTGCAACTTGCACTCAAAGCAGAAATAAAAGTGCCCATTTCACTCTATAATTGAATTTAATCTCCAAATTTGGCACACTAACTCCTGAGAGGTTAACTGAATTTTCAGTTCACCAAACAGAAGTCTTTAAAATGTTTACTGGAGTTTTGCTCAGATTTTCTCAAGTTTCATGGATTTTCTGAAATACTTCAGCCTGATGTCGTTTGAAACATCTGCCAGGCATCTGAGAAACAGAAAACTTTAGAACATTCAATAGTAGCTGCATAAGTGTATTTCTCTGCATTCATCATGATCTGGTGAGTTCAGAAGATTGTTCACAGACACCCGTTGAAAACAACAGTTTTCTGAAGTTTCTAGACAATATTTTGATGAAAAAATAATCCACAACTCTGACCCTGCCTCTCTTTTTAAAACAAAAACATCACAGTTATTTTTTCTGTGCTCTCTCCTCATCTGTGATCAGAGCAAACCATTGGGTCAAGGTAGGGTCTTGTGTGATAAGCCTGAATTGAGAAAATAAAGTTCCATTTGGACCCAGTTTCATGTTCTCCCTCCAAAGCTCTGCATTGTGCTCCCGAGTCTTTTGTCTAAAGTTCCTGGAGTAACTTCCAGTCAGACTGGGAGGAAGAAATGTTATTCACAGCTTTATTAAAAATACGCAATGTGTATTACTTAATTAAAATCAATCCTGATATAAGCTTAGATTGCATCTGCCTGATGAGAGATGGTCTACAATTCTCTTATCGTAGAAACTGTTGTGTTTGACTGAGCTTTCCCTCTATTTTAGAATTGAAATGTTGAATTAATGAGATTCTTCCTCCCCTCTGATTCCCAAAAGCAAAGAACAAAACAAGATTCACGTTGGCAAGACTTTCCCACAGTACTAAAAGATATTTGTGCTGCGTTGGCTTTTCTGTATTTTTCATGCTTCTCTTTTGTTTCTAACAAAACTGGTTGCTTACCCAAAATCTTATGATAACTTTTAGACTACAATCTATTTCCAGTGTCTCTATGAAAGAAAAGCTCTGTCATTATGCTCCCAAAGGGATGTACTAGTAAACCTGAAGTCTGGCGAATAAAATTGGAAGATTACTGTTTCTTGTCATATATTTCTGTTTTATGGTGTTGGGTACGCTGGAATGGCTTAGTGGAGAGAAAAAACAACAGCAGTGAAGGGAAGTAGCTATTAATGTCCTATCAGAGCTTGATGGGGCTTGATATAATTAAAAAAAACCTTGTGATATCTCCAGCAATTGTAATTTCAATTATTTGCTAGCTAAAGGCAACTTTCACTGCTCCAAGTTAGGAAATCATGTAAATAGACTAATTAATATAATTTGCCTTGTGCTCCACTAAGAGAACAAAACCAAATATTTCATTTTTTAAGAGAAAAAAAACCATGGTGTAAACTAAATATTATAAATATTCAGTCCATTCGTAAAGCAAACATTCCATATTACAAGTCATCCTCAGCATTTCTAAGGAATTCGGCATGATTTAATGAAATTATGATGGCTTGCTTCAGCCTCTCAACTGCCTGACAATGAAAGGGAAGTGCTCCTTTGTGTGGATTAGAGAGAACTCTTTTACAAAACGCTCTGGAACACATGTACAGCGGGGGGCCAGCAGACAGAAAGGAGGTTTCATCATCTTGTATCTGCAGCCCTTTAATATCAAGAGACTTCCACAAAACTTAAAATGAGTCTTTGAAATATTCCATGCTGTGGTGGTAGAAAGGTACAATAAATAATATTTCTCTTTTTCCTCATGTGGAATGAAGAGATAAAGCTATTTATAAAACTGTAGAGACTTACAAATCATTGTAACAGGTTGTCATATGTTAATGTCAGTGAGAATTTAATCACCCAAAGTAAAAAATCTATATTTTTTTTCTCCAATCCTATCTTATTTTCATAACTCTCTCTATTGACAGATCCTCTTGTGATGATAAATTAAGGAATGCCCAAGACCACAAAAATGTAAAATCAGAAAAAACACAGGGACTGACCCAGTAACAGGGGTCAGCAACAACCCAAGTTGTTTTTAAACCATGTGGCAGTTTTATTTTTTGGTTCTTGTAGCATTTACAGGATCTAATGAGGAGTCATTGTGCTCAGCACTGTACACCTGCTTAACAAGAAAATAAAGAGGTAACAGATAGACTGTGCAGATCCAGATTTATATAACAAGTAGCAAGACTTTCTGTATAAACTCTTTTGTGGAGCTGTTGATTCAGGAATAAACAACCTTGCTTAGGAGCTGAACAATTCTATTCAACAATTTATTAATAAAGACTTCTATGACAGCTGCTTACCCAAAAAGCTGTTCAGTGACGGGTTTAATTTGCCATCTGGGATTGGAGTGCCCTGAATTCCTTGGCTTTTAGCCACTTTCACTCCTGTTAAAAGGAGACACATCCATGGGCTTTCCAGGTGATCCCATGGTGAATTAAGACTTTATCCTCTGAACCAAAAAGGAGTTTTAGAGAAAAATAAACACATGCATGATTTTTAGATTTGTAATTTTATAATTTTCTATCCACCTCTGAGTAAATCCAGTACTGATCAGGTTCTTGTCCAGAGGAGATTGGACATCCAGCACTCCTTGGTGGCCTTCATCCTGCATTCAAACTGAAGTGAGGAAGGCTTATGCCAAGCTTGCCATGCTTTTTGTTATGATAAGTATTAGAAAAATTAATCTTAAAAATCACTCTATTCTGTCCTTCAAAATAATTTTATGCTGTTGATTGAACTGATGGCTCTAGTTGTCTTTTCCATAGAATATGAGCCGCACACAAAATTGAGATGTGAAATTTGACTCCCTCTATTTCCCTTGATCCTGTAAAGCCCTTCTCTGGGTCAGTGACAGGTTGCCACTGCAGAAACCCCCTGTCCTGAGCCATGAAAAAGCATGAGGTGTCCTCAGATCTGTCTGCCAGCCAAGGAGCAGAGCCCTGAGTGCTGCCTCCCAGTCCAGCGACGTGCGAGCAGAAGCTGTAAAGTTTCCTTTCTATTCCTAGAGGTGGCCTGCTGCAATTGGAAATGGAGAGAATAAAAGCTCAAACATACACACTGAGCACAGTGGGTCTGAACCCTTTTGTTTGTGCTGAGGACATTCATCTCTCCCTGGGTTTTTAGAATATGATTTTCATTTCCCTCTCCCTACATTTTGCAATGTAGGGTTCATTTCCAAGCCTTTTTAAATGAGGTATTTTGCCTATTAGAAACACAGAGGTTGATTTATATTCCTGGGCTCCCTGATGAAAGGTTGGCTGTCTAATGGCGTGGGTTTGGTAGCTGTGGTACAGTGCAGAGTGTTAAGGCTGTAATAGGAAATCAAATACTTCATTTCACAGCCATCAAGTACATGCTGAGCTGCTTGACTGGTTTATGCTGCTTTATCTTTGAGGACATAAAACCTATTCTTACTTTATGAAAACATACTTTGTGTTGGATAATCATTTCATTTACATATAAAGGTTACACTTAATAAAAATATATGGACCAAAATTGCAACAAAGATACAACATCATAAACCACCTTTTTTAAAGTGTGCTGGTTTTTCCCCTTGAAAGGCTTCATTGCTTTTAAGACAGGAGATATTGCTTCAGAACTAAAGATTTAAAGCTTTTTTCTTCTGCCTGTAGTAAAAGTAATAAAGCTTTTTATTGTACAAAGACTGTAAATATATTTAGCAATAATTTCAACAGCTGGAAGTGTCTAGATGTCTGTAGTGGAAATACAAGGATCATATTTACCTAGACTTGGCCTTGAAATTTCTATAACCCTTTTCTTTCCACCTAACCAGCATGGAACAGTTATTGTCTGTTATCTTGTAAACACTGCAAGACAATCTCATGGAGGAAATGACTCTGTGCAGTCAGGAATAAGATACTGCTGGAGCAAGAATATTGTGAGTGTTTTCTGTTGTCATTGTTTGTGACAACTGTTTCCTGTAAAGAGGCATCGTTCCTGCAGTCTGGAGCCTGGCACCAAACCCAGAGCTCCTCCAGAGCTCCACAGAGCAGAGTCTGATGGTGGAGAACTTCAGTCCCCTGGAACATGCCACAAAAAACTTGATATCCTAAAGTAATGGATATTGTTTAGGGAATCCATGGCAAGAACAATAGAGAATGTGGGGAGAATGGCCTTTATCATTGCTTTTGTTATTCTAAATGCATGAGGTACTTTGGGTTTGGTAGAGTAGCAGATTTAGGGGACAGGTAAAGTTCATTGCCTTCTGAAACAGAGAAAGTCGAGAAGCAAACGTATCTATTTTCATTCCTGCCAACCTCTCATTGCCTTTCTCAGTAAACATCTCAACATTGCCAATGTTTCATCCCTAAACCAGGATTAATATATTTCCATTCTTTCAGTTTTATATTGTACTACTGTTGACCCAAGAATACAAACATACTTTCAACTCCTAAACCTTATTATCCTCTGAGGAACGTGTACAGAGACACCAAGGTACTCTGTGAGCAGTGGAGCAGTGTCTCTTTCAACTCCATTTATAAAGTAATTACAATTCTCCTATCTTTGTATGATGGGAAGTATAACCAATTAGTGCATAGTTACAATCACAAAATAGAAACAAAATGCATGCACAGGCACTCATTCCTTGTGGGGAAAACAGCAATCAGTAGTAAGTTTTGACGAGTGCAGTTAGAACGTCTGTTGAAATTTCTTAGTGAGATGCTTCTGAAGGACAAATACTTGCAGAGTTTCCAGGAAAAGAAGGAAAAAAATCCAAAATATTAGTTAGCTCTTCTGAAGTTGTTCATTTGGGGGTTTTTCAGAGATGCACCTAGGCCTTTCAATCATTCAGATTTTTCTGGACATAGTCTTTTATCCTAGCATTTGGAATGTGGGTGTTTCTTGTGATGTCCCAGCCAGTGCAAAAGCTGCTCTTCCTGGTGAGCTTTAGAACTTCAGAAACTCGACAGAACAGAGTGCAGTGCACAGGAAGAGTCACTGCACAGCTCTTTATGGGGAGCCCAGTGTGTCTGGGCTGTGGAGGAGCTGCAGCAGGGGAATTTCTGCAGAGCCCAGCTCAGGGACACTGAGATGGACACGTCAGGACCAGTCACTGATGGAAACCCAGACTGGCTGGATGAACAATTCCCAGTGTCAGTGCTGTACCTTGCAAGTGTCATGTGGAGACTCTGTGGGAAGGAAATGTGCTCAGTGGAGCACAGACCTGGGTGATTCTTGGGTCATGAGGTATTGGGTGACCTACTGTAAAATGTTTATTTATTCTCCTTTTGATGACCTCCTGTTGGAGGTTTCTCTCCTCCTCAGCTGACCTCTGCTCTGCCTTTTGTAGCCTGAGATTGAAGAGACCACACTGAAACAGAGAAACTTTGATGAACAGAACAAACATTTCACTCAAGAAATTTTAAATTTTGACTTGTAATACTACACAGTTCAAAACAGCACGAAAAAATGATATTTTTATGTCTCAAAAGGTTTTGAGACAATACTGAAACATCCAGTTTTTGACAGCATGTTGCCAGCTACTTGAATTTGAAACATGAGAAAAGTCTCTAGAGAATACAGGAAGAGTGATGATAATAAGAAGGAAATGGATTGTGTATTGTTAAAAATCCAGACCTATCCAAACATGCAAGAGTAATGGAAGGTATCAAATCAAGACAAATGTTATTGTACTGATAATAAGTTAGGTTAAGACAGTAAAGTTTCCTAATAAGGCTGGAGGGGGAGACTTCTTTCTGATGGATGAGAAGACCACCAAAGTGAAGAGAAAATCTGTAAAATAATGCATCTCTCATTTTTTAACAACAGCAGTTTTAAAAAATATTATTGAAACAGATTTGAGCAACATCTTCTGATATCAGTGCTAAATTTTTTTTTAATAGGAGCAAACCCTGCATACCATGAATTTCTAAATTAAAATATTCAGTGGTACACTTCAGTAGAAAGTAGAAGAGCATTTAAAAAGTAGACATCAGTAGTGATTAGACATGTCAATTAACACAGTGTAAACAAGCATGAGCTTGTGTATTTCTGTGAAATTAAATCAAACTGTCTCAGCAGCAGATAAAGTTACTTTATTTACCACTGAAAGGTAACTGTTTCATGGCTACTAGATCTGCAGGTGATCTATTATACAAGCTATCATATATAGATAATTACATTATATCAATTACATTATCAATTTATATCTTAAATCTGTGATAGGATTTACTGAATTTGATTTTAGGAAACATACACTTGACAAGACCATTTTTCTGGTGTCCTTTGGGGCTGGCAACCAAATTTTGGTATTGTAAAACACAATCACATGTTCAGCTGATAGAAATTGACAGCGTTATTAATACAATTAGACCTGGTTTATCAAGATTTTATGCTTCTGAGTCTAAAATACATCAGTAAGTCTAATGTCCACCTGGCTTGTCTTAAAATAACACAGTGTATTATATTATACCAGATTTATGTCTCCATTTTGGGTAATAAGAAGCGTAAAGATACTACCCCCTACAAAAATAGGCCTCTATTGACAAAATATTGATGAAAGATGACAAAATATCAAGAGGAGCTGAAAGTATCAGTACAGGAAGATTTGTTTTATAAGCAGAGACAGCTCAGCAGGAGGATGCAGCAGTGCAGAAGGCCACAGCAGCCACAAGGGCTTGGGTTCAACCTGCTGCAGGGAATAAACTGCTAAAAGTGTGGCACTGAACAACCACAGCCACCTCAGCACACAGGAGCAGTGGGCTGGGAAAGGAACGAAGCAGGTTTAACAAAAATATTGCAGAAAGGTCCTGCTCCCCCCTGTGAAGGAGTTCAGTGTGATGGGGCTTTGTAACAAATGTGGCTTCTTAGATGCAGGCTGTTGAAATTGCATAACTTTGTACTTCCTTTAAGGCTTTTAATCCTTCCCTCATAAAACTAAATTACAGTTAAAAAGTATAGCAGCTGAAGAGAAATTAACACCAAATAAGGCTGATTGCTGAATCTGAATGGGCTGCATGAGAATGACCTAAAATATTCTTTTTTTTTTTTGTTTCCATATCCAGGATAACATGGACTGAGCATTTCTGTGTGTGTTTCCTGCACCGGTCTTTGCTCTCACCTGCACCCTCATGCCACAGACAAATCTTCCAGCTCACAGAATGGGGATAATTAGGATGCAAGACATTTTTATGGTTTGCAAGGAATTGGATCAATCAATTTTGACTTGGAGACTTTCATTACAGTTTATTTGATAGTTAGAAGCATCAGCATCTCAGAAGTTGATGATCTGCCTGAAATAATGGGGATTTTAGAAGATGGAATGTTACTAAATTAATAAATATAATAAATATTAACTATTTCACTGCAAGTATATGCTCCCTCTGAAATTAAAGATGAGAATAATGCCGGATTTTCAGTTCAGAAGTAATGGTTTCATATATTCCTAAGACACATTTTTTATTTATGATGTTGATATTCAGAACAGAGCTGTGTATTATATTCATAATGCCCATCTAGGCTGTGTTTTCATGTTAATTGAGAGACCGTGCCTCTTAATGTGGAGATGGTCTCTGTCTTCAGATTTGGGTTCATTTAGCAGGTTTAGGACAGACTAATAAGTGTGGAGAAAATGTTTCAATATTTGCTCCTCATGTTTATGGTGAAACAGTGAAAGTTTACCATCTCCCCAGGTAAGTAGCTTTCAATACAGGAAACATTTGGGGATGATATAGGATCTACTGAACAAAATGGAGAGTATGATGAGAGATGAAATGAATTATAGACAAGTGAAGGAAATGGGGAAAGTTTTAAGAGAAATTGTTTTATATAGAATAGTTATTATAACACTTAGTCATTAAAACAGCAGTAATAAAATTATATTTATAGCTGAATAAGGAGTCTCAGTGTGATTAAGATATGGAAGTAGCTAATTGGACTGCTGAAATATTAGGATATTGAAGTGATGAAAAGTATACAAATGAAAATAAAAGTGCATAAAAATTAATGAGGAGACTGAAATAGGAAATGGAATAAAGGAAAATAACAAACAAAGCAATGTATAATGAATAAACACATAGCTGGTAGACAAGGAGATATTAAGGACATTGGAAAAGTGAAGGGATATTCATTGCCTCAGAGCTGCTGTTTTTGCAGAACCTTTGCTCAAGTTCAGCGTTTGTGTTTCTGTGTGTACAGGAGGATGATTTCTCCCTGCCATGATTTCACATTCTACAGGATCAGGTCACTCAGTGCCCCCCATCCAACGTGGCCTGGAGCACTGCCAGGGATGAGACACCCCCACCTCCTCTGAGCAGCCTGTTCCAGTGCCTCTCACAACCTTCACAGCCAAGATTTTCTTCCTAAAGTCCTGTCTAACCCTGCCCCTTTTCAGCCTGGAGCCATTCCCCGTGTCCTGTCACCCCACACTCTCACACAAGTCCCTCCCCAGCTCTCCTGGAGCTCCTTTAGGCACTGGAAGGGGCTCTGAGATCGCCCTGGGGCTTTCTCTTCCCCAGGATGAACAACCCCCAGTCTCAGCCTGTCTTCACAGGAGAGGTGCTCCAGCCCTCTGAGCATCTCTTTTACTCAGTGGTAAGGTAAGAAAAACAGTTCTCAGAATACAGTATATTTAAAGGTTTGCAAATAAGATTATTGTCAGTTCTTTGACTTGTATTTCAATTCTTTCAAGATTCTTACAATAGTTTTTTAATGTATTTTCCAAGCTTGGAAGATTTGGAAAAATACTAACAATTTGGAAAACATATAAAACATTTACTATGAGAATTATGAGATTTGCTGCACACTTCTATCTGTAGTTTTGCAGTGATAAATTCAATAGAATTGTTGCTGCAATTATATATCAGGACACACAAAGTTTATGCTTGCACATAAATATGAGATGAACTCTCCTGCCAAGCACTTTAAGTAGCAGCTGATGTTTCATTATATCCCTGATTTATACCAACAAGGTAAGATATTTACAGTTAACTAACTGTAAATAATTTTGGCCTCTGAGATACCTTGATGTGAAATATGCTCAGGAATGAAAAGTAAAACAAGGTATTTTGATTAAACCCATTATTTTATTGTGAGCAAACACCTCTACCTATATTTATCCATTTAAACTGAATTCTGTTTTATACAGAATTATCTGGTTCTCTTCATTATATGTAGCTAGAAAGGCTAAACCTCAAAACTACATTCTTACTGCACGTTGTGTTAAACAGACAGGGTTTCAGTAATTTCCATTCCTTGCAGGAAAACATGGAATTTAGATTTAGATGGCCACTGGGTCTTTAGTTTTAGATGATTTTTTCCCCTGAGAACTATAGTTTTTATCATGCCCAGTGTGATGTTATCCAGAAGGAAAAGGTATCCTACCTGTAGAAAGCCAGATTACTGCCCTCTAATTTGTATTTGGAATTTAGAGAGCACAGAAAACTGGATTCCAGCAGGTGCTGCTGCAGTGTCTGGGAATTGCCAGTGCAAAAGCAGCCTGACTGTGGTTACAGGACTGTGTAAACACCAGGATGAATCCTGTGCACCCTCACTGTCTGTTGTTCTGTTGTGTTTCAGGTACAGTGCTGGGTATTTGTGAGTGGCACCGAAAATTAAGTATTCACTGGTGATATAAATAAAGTCAGCAACTGAACGCGACTCTGAGAGGGAGTGAAATAAACCACGGAACCAGATGTGTACTGACTTCCTTTCTTTCTGATCGTGTAGTACTGCACTGGAAGGGACATCAAGAGGTCGTTTAGTGCAGCTCTCCTTGCTAAAACAAGCTGAACAGATCTGTGTAGTTTCAGAACGGTTCTCATCCAGCTTGCTCCTAGAGAAACTATCAGAGCAGTCCTTTTGATTAGCCTTGCTATTAGGATGGTGGTTTTTTTCCTCTAATATCCAGCTTTGAGCTTCCTTATGCCATTTAAACCTATTGCTTATTCACTGTGGCCATGAGGAACAGATAATTCCGTTCCTCTTTTCAATACCTTTTTATTTTCCTGATGACTGCTATAATGCTGTCTCATTTTTCTGTCTTTAGGCAAACTACTGCAATTCAATTATTCTTTTGGCACAGGTGCTATTGATTATTCCTAAGTATTCTTGTCCCTAGCACTTTTGCCATTTAAACTACCTTCTCTTTTAAGAGCTAATCTCTACCTCAATAAATTTACCGTGTGGAAGTTTAAGAAAACACAAGGTTTTTTTTTTATTCAATGTGTAAATAAATGATGGAAGACTTTGCACTGGGCATTGCAGAAGCCGAATTATAAATGGGCTCAAAAAAGGATTATACACAGCCCTCGTGGAAGAATGGTCCACCAGGAGCAGCTGGAAATAATTTTCTAAAGCAACATCTAGCACAGGAATTCTGAAATTATGGATTGTACCTGGGAGGGATGAATAATGAAAGGGTTGTTCTTTACTTGCCCTGTTTCTTATATCCTTTCTCTAAGCATCTGTTACAGGATGTTTCAGTTATGACCTTCTTTTGTGGGATTGCTTCATCTTTAATAAGCTTAGGATACACTGGTTTGCATATGCATTTTGTAAATTTGTTGGCTTATTATTTCTGATAAAACCCGTAAAAGGATTATGGGCCTCTTATCTCCTACCAGATTAATTGTGAGCTGAAACAGCAAAGGTTAAGAGGCTTGCCATTTCCTTTTTTCTCCTCTTGCAAATGGCTGCCTGAGTCTCTCTAAAAAACGTTATCCTTCATCTTGTTCATTAGTTGTTGACCTATACCTTGTAATACAATCTTCACTCTTTTTTGTGATAAAGGAAAAACATTATGTAATTATGGAGATAGTCTCATTCTTTGAAATGTCTAATTATTTTTTTGAACTGTCCTTATTTCTTGGTTTAACTTAAGTTTTAAGACAAGGAACTCCAATTTTGAATTAGTCAAGAAAAAAAAAATCATACTGCTTGTTTTTAAGTAGCATCATTTTGGTTTTATTTACTTCCCTCTTCTTCTTCCCTTTAGTTTTATTATTAAGAAATTTGATTGAGATTGGTCTTTGGAGGACAGTAAATTGATTCTGTACAACCTGGATGTTATTAATGGGTGGTAGAGTCAATTAATTTAATGCCAGGGCTAATATCTCTCCCTTTTCCAGCTTCTATTTTCTGACTCATTTTGTAATTTCTTAGTAATGCTTATCTCCACCTGGCTTTCAATGCTGTGATATGACCACAGAATATTATTTTTCTTTTATCTGCTCTGGAAAAAGATTGTGTGTTTTGATCTCTAATCTTGTCCTTCCCAGGGTGGGTTATGCTGCAGCCACTTTCTTCGTGGGCTGCAGATGGAAACAAATGAAAAACTTCAGCTGGAGCAGATTGCCAGTTACGTGATGGTGTGGCATGAGGAGACTGCTTAGTCACTATTTATTAACTGCTGCTTCACTCTGAGATGGAATGGAGATTGGTTTGTGTTTCTGTGCTCATACCTTTGGGAAATGGAGTCCCAGGGAGGGTTTGAATGCCCTGGTAGGTGTTGATTGCCCTGACCTGCCCCGGCTGGGGCGTTGGCCTCCCGCCCGGCCCGGCCCAGCCCAGCCCAGCCCGGCCCAACTCAGCTCAGCTCGGCCCGGCCCGGCCCAGCCCGGCCCAGCCCAGCCCAGCCCCTCCGGGCCCATTTCCCAAACCCATCGCCACTTCCTGGCTTGGCTCTGCCTCATCCCCCGGCTTTGCCAGAGGATCTGGGCTCTTGCTGGGGCTTCTGCCCTCTCTTCTCTCTCCAGTGCAGGTGTGGTGTGAGGGGCTCCGGCTGTGCGGTCACCCTCCGTGTGAGGGGCTCCGGCTGTGCGGGCGCCCCCGGCGTGAGGGGCTCCGGCTGTGCGGGCACCCCCGGCGTGAGGGGCTCCGGCTGTGCGGGCACCCCCGGCGTGAGGGGTTCTGGCTGTGCGGTCACCCTCCGTGTGAGGGGCTCCGGCTGTGCGGTCACCCCCGGCGTGAGGGGCTCTGGCTGTGCGGGCACCCTTGGGAGCCCATCCTTACCCTGTCCTTCTGCCCCTCCCAGCCCTGCCCTTGGAGTTGGGATTGCAGGGGTAGGGGCTGCTTCCTGGGAGTTCCTGGATCAGTGTGGGGGTTTGCAGGTGTTTTGTTCTGCGGTTTGTACGGTCCTTTGGCATTTGAGGGTTGGCACAATGTTTGTGTCCTTATTGAAAACTTCTCTAAAGAACTGTTTTGAAAAGAAATGGATTTGGGGCATAGCTTTTGGATGTTGATGCCAACCTGTGCCAGCTTCAGTTCGTAATTATGTGTTAGAGTACCAACTGAGTTGCTCCAGTTCACACTCCTTGTTGTTCCTGATGGGTTGGCAGTAATCTTGGAGAGGGGCAGTGTAGGCAGCTGAGGATGGTAATGTTTGAGCTATTTTCGATTAATCTACTTACAAATGTGAGTTAACTTCCTGAATCATAGGCAGTTAATATTTTTCACTGGCCTTCACTTTGACTTTGTTTTATGTTGCTCACCTGCTATGATTTCAGAAAGGGAATATAAATGTTACTCTGGCACTGAAGAGTGGTGAGATGGCTGTGGAATTTTACTTGTTAATAAAAGCTGAAAATCTTCAGTGTAAGTTGACAGAAGTGGCTGAAGAGCATGTAGCTAAAATCCTGCAATTTGTAATTATTCTGTTCTTGCACCAGATCATATTATCTGCTTGCAGGAGCCTCAAGCTTCACTGAGGTTTGATCCATTCATTAATGACCGCATTGAAAATACAGTGACAGGTACCTGACTTTATTTTTGTTTTGAGGTGCATCGAAATCATGGACTTTTGAAAGCAAAAACAAAATACTTGTGCATGAGGTCAAAATGGAGTGGGAAGATTGACTTCTTTGAATAGATGTTGTGCTCCTTGATTTGTATTTTTAACTGATGCTCTCCTTTTCCCCCAGAGCCAAAAGGGTCTATTTTTTCCTTCATGATGTAACACTGTCACAGTTATGTAGTAAAGCAAAATGATAACTGATGTATATTATCTGATTCCTTGGGGAGAAAATTCTGCACACTAAACGTAATGCACAAAAAATATCATTAATTGAGAGATATATCTTAAAATTAAATGTGTTCTTTTCTTAATTCTTAACAATTACTAAGCATTTTTATGAGCCAGATACCATTCCTTGCTTTCCACAGTAAGTTTTGTAATTAATAATGGAAATAAGTAGCTCCAGGCAAGATCTTTGTATGAATGTGTGTGTGTGTATATATATATAAGATAGTTTCTCACTTAATGCAAAGGAATTTATCAGAATTGCATATTTTTGCTTTGGCAGGACCTTTATTGCCTTTGATAAAGTTTTTAATACCTTCAGCACAGCAGTAACTTTTCTCAATTGTTTGTGAGCTCATCTCATTTACACTTTACTTGTTAACTGAATGTAGCTTTGCTGGAGAAGAAAAATGGACATTTCAGAATGGGAATGTGTGTGAAGTTGTATCATCTGTTTTTTTGAAGATAATAAAAATTAAAATAACTAAATGCAAAAGAGCAAAATTAATGATAGCTGATCTTATGCAGTGGAGTGTTCCTCTCCTAAAAACTTTCAATAGAGACAAAAGTTACAAATAGTGTTGGAAAGCGAAGTCAGACTTTAAAGTGTACAAGAGGCACCTCCATGGTCATTATACTCACTGAACAAGCATGCAGGCACACATCACATGCTTCAAAAGATGCAAGAATGCATTTGAAAGGCATCCAGTGATATCAGACAAATAGCTCTAGATGGAGACTCCAGCTGAGAACAAATTAACCATCAGCCTGGAATGTGGCTGGTGGTTTTGGGTTAATCTAGTCCTGAGTATTTAATATCAATAGATTTGCTTCATCAAAAAAGCCGGGTTGGGATACTTGCTGTGGATTCCATCACAGAATAACCCTTTGGATGCTGCTGCTGTGCAGTGTTTGATGGGAGAAGATGACTGAAACAGTGAGCAGCAAATGCGGCGCGTACTGACAAAGCCACGAGGCTCTGGCACCAGATAGCAGAACTAATCTTTCTCTGGAATATATAGTAATTTTATCTTCTTTTTTTTCAATGTGTGGTGTTTTCAGAACTCTTCTGAATGAATGAAGATTAAAATGCAAAACAGGACATATTTCTCCATTATTTTTATCACCAATAGACTTCACTCAGTAAGCAGTTTGTTACAAAATGTTTTGTAGATGAAGGTTCCTGTTAATAATCCTTGCATTTGAAAATTCTTAATCTTTTAGGTGACAGTAAGAAAACACACTCATGGATAACTTTGGTAAATACACTTGACATACGTAATTCTGAAATGCAAAAATGTTTGCAAAGCAGTGTGATCCATTGCTTGAGACTGG
This sequence comes from Aleadryas rufinucha, assembly GCA_013397815.1. Lineage (NCBI taxonomy): Eukaryota > Metazoa > Chordata > Aves > Passeriformes > Aleadryas > Aleadryas rufinucha. The sequence goes on along the minus strand of VZTH01007886.1, from coordinate 569,432 downwards.
GTTCAGCAAGTCCTCACACTATTTTTTTTTCCCTAAAGGGCTAGTTTGGACCCTGGTGTGTAGCAGTTATACATTATGCACTGACCACTATCCTCAACCAGTGTGTGATATTTTGGTGTGAAAGTTGTTCCTTTGTTTGGTTTTGTATCTGAATGAAAGGCATTAGTCCTTTGATGTTGTAGTGCACAGAGCTGTGCACTAATGAAGGGGCTGATACTGAAGATGTTTTTTATCCCCGCTGCTATTTTATCAAACAAACTATTGTACAATATGTTTGAGTAATGAATGTAACATAATAAATGTTGTTACATTTTCTATTTTGTTGCTAGAAGATGCGTCTCGTGGGAAAGGTTAAATGTAACAATATGATCACTTGGTGGCTTAAGCACTCTACTGAATCAAGGCCTTCTTTATTCTAATTAGAGAACTTCAAAATAATCCCCGTGTAAGGATGCAGTAGAAACTTGCAGGATTTCAAATGGGCAACCAGCAGGAATTTCTGACAAGTGTTCAGAAACTATTCTATGGCTGCTTTAAAAGATGAGGGGAATCTTTATGTTCAAGACCAGCTATTTCCCTGAAATTGAGGTCATATTTAAAAAGAAATGCCCCTCAAAAAACCCCAGACTTTTCATATCTTCTCTCTTTTTCACAACCAAAACACCACTTTTTGTTGCTTTTCTTATACTTGCCTATATTAAAATCTATTTTTTTTTCTTTTGGAAAATATGCTGTTTAAATTGGCAAAATACCAAACAGAGCTTATTATCAAAATTAATTAACTTCATATCCTTTGATCTTCAAAAATACTTCTTCAAGATTGAAAGAAAGTATTTGTTATTACTTTCACCTAAAATATTTAAAATACATAATCGTGAATGCTGACCCATGCAGCTTTAGTGGTGTGTCTCACTGTGAGAGAACTTCAGTTTACCTTTTATTTTAGGTGCAGTTAGTACATAGTTCTTGAAATCAGAATTGCTCTTCCACTGTTCTTATTCAGAGTTTTGAGAGTGAGGATTTGTTCCATGTTATTTTATTTCCTTCCTGTCCCGTTGTTACTGAGGAGATGCTGGGAATGTGTGACACAAACAGGGGATCTGACTGTACAGCTGTTCACAATACACTTTTTCTGACTCCTACTACTGTTTGTGAAATAAGGGATGAAAGACTTTTAAGAGAATTTCAGAACACTGAAAAATCAGTCATCACAGAGCCTTTGGGACATGCTCAGGGCAGATGGCAATTTGCCACCAAAGCACTCAAAACTTTTTGCTGTTACTTTAACACTGTTGAGCAAGTCACAGACAAAATTCTATTTGATTTCTGGTTATTCTTCTGCCTATTATATTAAATGGGCCAAGCTTAAGTGAGGTTTACCCTGGAGAACAGTAGGATTAATGATGCCTTGCTGGAAATACTGAAATAAGGAATCTGTTGGCTTTTAAAACTTTTTACTAAGTATCTCCTGGCACATGATACCAGTTTAGAGAAAAGAACTATATCCCATTTTCCGGGTGTAAAATCTGCAATCCTTTTTTACCCTCTCGAGGAAAAATTCATGATGTCATTGAAGCTTCATTGTGTCCATTACAGAAGTCATTAGGAGCTAATTGAGGAGACCTGTTACCCACCGTGGTTAGGTACTCTTAATTCCTGCATCAGCCTGGATGCTGTGCACAGCACAGAAAGTGCCACTTGGAAACGCCCAGTCTGGGCCCCAGAGCTGGTTTTTACTGTTCCATTCAAACTAATAAGCCTGTTTTGGGAAAGAATCTGTGAAATGTAACAGCTTTGTATGGACACACAGTCACTTACAGCCTGTGGTTTGTAGTGGGATGTTTGGATCCCTGAATGAAGAAGATGCAGATTGGAGCTTAAAATAACTTTAGTTCTGCCTGCTTTTGGATGGTGGGTCCTGGACAATGTCAGATAGTAGGAGATTATCCTGAATAGGCTTCATTTCTATTTCCACCAGCACCCGTTCTTCCATGAGTTTTACTGAGTGTATGTGTTAAGTATTTTTAAGTTTTGAGCAGTAATATGGGAAAGGATAATCTTCCAGACTTTCTCATCACCATGGATGAGAGTTTTGATCAATATCCAGCTGCTCAAACTTCTTAGTGGCTTTAGTTTCTGTCTTTCTATTTAAAAAAAAAAAAGGCAGAAAAAAGGATAGAAGACCCAAATGCACAGAAAAGGCTCCTTAGTGTTCTGTTTAATTCCATAATATCTAGCTCAGATTCTAGAACAAGTTTGAGATTTCTGGCTTTCAAATTTGTTCCCCTTATAATGGACGTACTTCACATAAGTATCTTAAGCATCTTTTTGCACTGGATGAAGAGCATGCTCCCAACAATTCAGCTGCACATTTCCGCTTCAGATGCAGCAAGGGGAGTTGCATTGTCTTTGTTTTTATGCAGTGAATGACAAACCTGCCTGATCCCTCGTTGTTGTGCCACTGGTTAGTGCTGGAAGGATACCTAGCCTTGAATTAAGAAACAGTATTTCCATAAAATACCTAGTTAATGTTGAATTCCACGTGTGTAATTTGCAAAAGCCAATGGTCTGAGTGGGAGCTACCTAAAACAGACACTGTGAAGTGCCAAGGAGAAGCTCAAGGGGTCAGCTGGGCAAACTCTTAGCTGATGGCTGCGGGTAATTATGCAGAACAAAACAGTTTGAACAAGTCTCTTCAAGAAAAACTTGAAAATCCAGTCAGTTTATTCCTGGCGAATGACCTAAGTGTGAAAGAACTGAGTCAAAACACGTCCTTAAATGAGTCTGATAGAAGGAGTGAAAACAGATACCCTCTTTGCTAAGTATCTTCAGGGGGCTCTTGAACAGACAGAGACACATGCTGGCCAAACAGCTCCCAAATGTTTCCTTCCTCTTGTGCTGATGATCTATATAAAACTCCATTTCTTCAGCCAAATTTTTATTTTCTGAGAATATTTGACAAAATGGGCCTTGGAAGAGAGGAACCCATGGTTTAAGGGTTTTCCTGTGGCTAGGAGTAGACTAGAATGTAGACCAGATGAGAGAACAGGAGACTTCTCAAGTGATAGAGCTTCATGATTACCTGACGCTGCTGCTGAGACATTCCAGTGTCTAAAGCAATTCCTAGGTTAAAATTCTGTAATTTGTGCAGGTGGTGTATTGGGAGGGACACTGGCAATGAGGTGAAATAGCAGTGGAGATCTGCAATAGTTGTGTTGCTGCGTGGGTATCTTTGCCATGCACTGGGGGTCACTTCTGTGCAGACCAAGGGGCTTGAAATGAAGGCTGCAAAGACTTGCTTTCTTCTGCATTTCTGTTGAGGATTTGTACTTGGCGCTTGGTCAGGTCAAATAGAATAGATGGATCTGCTCAGCAGACCTTCTCCTTCTTTGGGGCAGGGGGACATGTGCTCTTTTCTGCTTTGGTTCATTTTTTCATGGCTGGCGTTTGTTCTTGCCTTTGAGGCTGGATTAACTGGACATCTGGTGCTGGAGATTTTCTCCTCTTCGTTAAAGAGACATGAGTTGCTTCCATGCCAGTCTTCTGATGTGTGTCCAGAAGATTCCGCAGGCACTGAGACATGCTGAGTTGTGAGTTTAATTATCCTGGCAGGTTGTTAGAGACAAAACAAAAGATGGGAATTGCCACTCTGATAACACAAGCCTGTACAGAAAATTCCCAAAGGAATACATAAAAATGTAAACTGCTTAGTAATATGGCACTTTTTCTGCTCAGGAGCTGCCTGAATGTGTTCTGCATGTTTCTGGAAATTCCAGAGTTGTGATTGTGTTTACTTTTAATGCTTAATAGATGCTATAAAATGACTGTTCATGGGGTGAAAATAAAATAAAGCATTTGCATTTGTTGATATTTTCTCTGTGTGAAAAGCAGGGCATTGTTAACTGATGCCAGTCAAATTTGGAATTGGATTCTATTGAGTTTGATACAGTTATTGGCCATAATGTTTCAACATCTATTTTATATGTTAAATATTAGTGTACACTTAAATAATCCAGTATTTAACATATAGTTCATGTTATTGTAATAATTAACCCTGCAAAGATAACCTGCCACAGTTAAGCAAGTTGTGGAGCACTTAAAGATTGTCCAAAACTGCAAACTATTGAATTTAGAAGACTTAGACATGATTTTTAATCTTTTATTAATTTTTTTTTCAAGATTAATTAACTTGCCATGCTATCAAAATGTCCATGTCCTTTATGGAATTGGGCTGTCCATTACAGGGAGCTATTTGATACCATAAAGGAGATGCTGCAGTACAGCCCCTGGTAGCAGCACGCTCTGATTTCAGCTCGCCTCTCACATTATGTGCAGTTTAGCATTGGCTCGATTGGCTGGGGAACCATTTTCACACAGATATAAAAACCATGAGTAAAGAAAAACTGATTTTGTTAGTCCCATATTTCATTCAGAACAGAATTACTCTTCCAGGAAGACAAAGTGTGATGAATGTATTTACTGTGAAATGCTGGCAAACGCACCTGCAAAGCACATTTGAAGTCTGATAGATAATGATGTCAAAAGTATGTGCCTGAGTAAAATGTCATGGCTTCCCCCACATTCATTCCAAGTATCGTGGACAGCCCTAGATTTATAAACAAAATTGTAGTGTCTGAAACAAGGTCTTGATATTTCTCATGGCTTATGGAAATACTGGATGAGAGTGGTTAAAATTCAGGAAGACAGAAAGAATGTTAGGAAATTGATAGAGAGTGGAAAGTAAAGAACATGATTATCTCCTACATGGGCATCTCAGTGTCTGCTGATTTGATCTTTTTCTCGGGGTGGAGTAGAACTGCAGAAGATCTAGAAAAGAATGCTGCTTGATAATCAGTAGAATGGAACTTCTGTCTTTAAGTAACTCGTGCTAGGAACTGTTAGGCTGATACAAAGAAAACAGAGAGCAAGTATGAATTAGCTGGAAAAAGAGAACGGGAGAGTTGTCTCTTCCAGTATGAGAATTAAGAACTATCAAACCCAGCAAGTGGTTGGCTCAGTGTGATTAAAGAAAACAGTTCCTCACACAGCATGGAGTTAAGCTGTGGAAGTTGTTGATCCAATGCACTGTGTGTAGATAATAAAATTTGTGTGGGTTCAAAAGCAATTGGACAAGTAGGTAACAAATTCAAGTTATTAAGACTTATTGTATTCAAAAAAATTATTTCTCTTCAAGAAGTTCTTGACCCATGAATCTTTGGATTGTAGAACATTCCCACAGAACAGCGTGTACACTTTGTCACTGGATACTTGTCATGTTCTCGCAGGCTTCCTCAGTCATCTGCTGTTGGCAGCTGCTGGAGTATTGAACTGAAGGGATCTTTGGTTTGACCCTGTATTTCTGTTCTTACAAATTAGATTACTCATGTGTGTCTGGTTTAAAAAAATAAATAATAAACTTTAAAAAATGTGAAAGGGAAAAGGGCTTACATCTACTTCCAAGTATAAATATAAATTAGTAACTAAAATCACAGTACATCTTACAGTTCCTTGTCTGTGACTTCTTAGACGAAATGAAGGCTGCAGCTCAGACTGGGGTGCCACAGTAGATTAACTGGGAGCACTGGCCTCACTTAAACTGTTTTGTTTTTCTGACAGAACCTGAGAACTCTGTGGTAATCTCTAAGCAAGACAAATCAACAAATCAAGAAATATAGCTAATGTAACACATTTAACATGTGCTTTACTTACACATATGGAAATGTGGTGTGTCATGGGCAAGTGGTACCAAGGTCTCTGAATAGGAGCATGATCTATTTCACTCAGACTTACAAATGTGTGTATTTTACAAGTCAGTCTTTTTGATTAACAGAGATGTTGAGCTCTTGTATAAAATTAGAGTTTACAGTTGTCAGACCTGTGAGAGAGATGATTTTTCTCTATGGAACAGTTCTGAATATAACAATGTCTGTAGCACTGTTTAGCATTTAATTGTATATTCAGCACTTTCCTGGGAAGAGAAAGATCTCTTGCTATCTACAGAGATATTCACAAGGCTTTCTTTCACCATCTTTCAAAAGACCTTTAGACTGTTATATTTGCCTTCCTATGCAGGAATACCAAAACAGTCTCTGAAGTTCGTGAAGCAAAGTTTTGAAGAGATGGGAGGAGGGGGTGAATGTTATGATGGTGCATTTTATTTGTTTATGTCCCCCTGACAAACGGCCTTTAAAGGTTTTGTTTTAGGACCCCACAGATCAGCAGCAGCTCCTGCACTGGCTCTACTCATGTCGAGGGTAGGAGATAGTCAGGAGAAAAGGTTCCACATGCCAGAGCCTTCCCTGTCAGCCTGTTTGGGTTCCTGCCACCCCACCCAGGAACTGGGAGCTGCCCAGCTCTGATCAGGTGTGAGAGTGAGAGCGTCCCTGGGCTCACCCATCTCCAGCGCCCAGACCTGGGCAACACGCCTGTCAGCTCTGCATGGCTTGTACTCATCTCTGCTTGCAAATATCTGTTCTGCTTGAGATGTTTACAAAGAAAAATGCCTTGCAACTTAAGGGAATTGGTGTCACTATTTCTGGTTATTTTTAGTTTCCAGTGCATTGATTTGTGGTTACCTCTGTGGGTAGAGAGAACAAAAACCCCCAAACTTCAAACCAAACCCTCCCCTTCTCCACCCTAGAACAGCTCCTCAGTATATGAGAAGGCTTTTGCTACAAAATCAGATTCCTTCAGCAGGAATTTGTATAATTTTCATTGGTTTTTTTCCTTCCTTTTTTGTCAAACCTTTATACAGTAATCTTTTTCTTAATCTATTTTTTTAATACAGTTGCTACCACCATTGGCTCCTAACAGGTTGCTACATAATTTATTCTATTATACATTACAGTGAAATGTGCAGAGCCAAAAGCTGTGGGAGTTTAGTGCAACCACTAATGGAACATATACCTAATTTGCAAATCATAGATTTGTTTTTTACTGAAACTGTTGGGAACTGGCTTTTTGCATCAGCTTCTTAACAAATTTTTAGATAATTGTTAATTCATATTTCTTGGAGTTAGAGCTGTTGGTCACATTGCTTCACTGTTCTGTACTTTAATTCACAGAAATATTTTACTTTTTTTCTTTTTTTCAGAAAACAGTAATTAGTACAATACCTAACAAATTAATTATTTCTACTCTTGAATAAAGTGAGTGATAAATGGCCTTTGTCAACTTAGATGTTTTGTGTACTTTTTCAAACCAGCTGAAATTTTTAAAAAGGACTAAAAAAAATCATAGCTACATTGTTGTTAGCATTGTACCTTTGAAAGGTGTAAAACATCCTTTGAATGGTACTAAATTTCTGTAATGCAACTTGATGATAAAAGAAATACACAACTTTACAACACATTTGTTGCTAGGGATTGGCAGCATTTGCAAATTACCAGAACAAGTCAAGACCTCTGGAATAAGAACCCAGTAAAAAAAAATGTTTCAGGCACATTAGGAGAATGTGAGGAGAATTCTCATGATAGATGAGAAGTTTCTAATAAAAGGAGAAGCAAGAAGTTTAATGCCCTTAAGTTATTATAACTATTTTCTTTTAACAAGTAGACCAAAGTTGTACAGCAGCCACAGAAATATAGGAAAAAGGTATATAGGTCTTCTATATTGTAGAATAAATTTGATTAATGTATTCTGAATGGAAATTATCAATAACTTGGGTTTTTTTTCCACCTGATTGTCTTTTCTGTTTGACGGAGCCAAACACAGCACCCAGTAAGGAAAGCTGGTTGTCAGTGAGTGTCCACAACTCTCTAAATGGATTAGAGTTCTATTGCTTTCCAGTCTAACTCTTAATTTGCATCTTTAGTAATTGTGGTTTCATGCAGATTTATGGCTTTTCTGTTGGCTTCTACAAGAGCGATTTTCATTATTACATGGTGTGAAGCATGTTGGTTTACGTGTACTTTTCTGTCATATATTAAATATTGAAGCAGTAACCTGCTTTGCAATAATTTATTTTGTCTTTGTGACCAGATCACACTGAATTGTTGACATATTTTTGGGTGAAAAGACTGTTTTGTCCTTTTGGTCACAGAAGGAACATTCAAGGCTTTTATTGTACTTGGTAACTGAGGATTAATCCTGCTATCTCTTCTTTAACCAGAGTTCTTTTTAAATCCTGTCTACCCCCTTTCACAATGAGTGGTGAAGGCTTGTTTATGGACTAAATACTACCTCTATCCTCAGTGCTGTGGGGAGGTTTTTGGGTGTCAGTGATGGTGGGGAGGGTGTGTATGGTGGTTTGTGATTAAACAAATGAAGCAGGTGGATTTTTTGTGGCGTACAATCCATACACGGAGTCAGGAATACAATAATAGCCTATAAAGACCTTTCTAACATGCAAACTGACAAATCTGTGTGCTTCTTACTTGGAAAATGTTATTGAATAGTTATTACTTGAACTGAATCAGTTAGAAAATTGGTATAATAGTTTTGCAGTGAAAATTGCCAGCTGAAGGCTAATTTGTAAAAAGGGTTGAAGTAGATTGAATTACTTTTCTAGTGTAGTAGGTGGAAACTATTCTGGCTCTTCCCAAACTGTGAGGTAGAGCTGTAAATGTAATAGCTGCATGTAAATTAGTGCAGCAGGCTGCTTGTTTAGCTCTGTTAATATCAGGTGTGTGTGTAATCAGCCTGTCTTTGAAAGAGGACAGAGATTGCTGGTGGCAGCAGCCCCTGAGCACAGAGGGGTTCAGCAGGAGGAGGAACCAGCCCAGCAGTGGCTCGGAGGTGCTGAGTGCTGATCTGGCCACACGTGTGCATCGAGCTATCAGAGGTGTCACATTTGAGCTTTTCTGTGCTGTTGTAGCCAGAGTGGTAATTCATGACTTGGACTTTTGGAATCTCTAGAAACAGGAAGTTGGGAAAGTTGCTTTCTGCTCATTCTGTTTTTCTGTAGCCTCTGAGAGTAGACTTTTTACTCTCATTTTTTTCAACATGAGCATGTGGAATGTGAAGTACTCTTAAAGGCAAGTCAGATACGTGGTAAGAGACTGATCCCAGATACGAGTGGAAGGAATCATAGTGAGGATCTGTTTCCAAGGTGAACCTTTCTCTTTGACATTCTCATCTCCTGCTTCATCCACTGTTGTTTGTTTTCACTTCATGCACAGCCTTTTGGAAATGTGTCTATCAAACCTGAGTACAGCAACCCTGAGGAATATGGATTCCACCAGCAACTCCTGCTCATGCTTTCTCTAATCAGCTGAAGTACTAATGAGTAATCAACGGCAGTGGAAAAGTTTACAGCAGGTCTGCGTTCCATACGCAGCGTGGTGAGCAATATTTTGCTGCTGTTAGGTCCCAGCTTGACATCTGGTGATACATCTCAGATGTTTGAGACAAGCTGAGAGTAGAGAGATGGGCATCTGGGGTGCAGTTTGCTGGTTTAGAAGCCTGGTGTGAGGAAACCTCGACACCTGGAAGGGAACATTTCCGTTGTCTTCAAAGTACAGCGTGAACCCTGGTGTTTTACTGTGATGGCAGATGACACCAGCTTTATTTCATGTTATAAATTCAGGTTTTGAGAGCTGATGTGTGACTGAGAATATGGCTGCAGGGGTAAAAGGAATAAAAAGAACTTTCCTGTGAATGTTTAGCCTTAATTTAATCTTCCTAGTGTAAACAATGAACCTGTTCCCTTAGCACGTAATTTCAGTAAATATTCTCACAGACTGCAGTCATCCAAAATAGTTTTGGTACTGATACAGCCAGTAGACCACTAACTCCTAAGCTTGGAAAAAGTGCAGTAAACATTTCAGCATCCAAGAATGTGGATTTTAAAAGAAAATGAATAGCTCAAAAGTGTATGCTTTGGCTTTGATGTAGCTAAATATGTTGAACCACAGAGACTTGAAAGAATTTGATAAATACTCTAAAAGAAAATCAACTCCCTCCCAGCAGCCCAATAAATAATTTTCCCCACTCTCTTTCAACTTGTTTTGCAGAGGAGTGGAATAGAAAGGCTACTAGAAAACATTAAATCTCAAAAACTGAGCCAAAAAAAGCCACGTGAGCTTGAAGCCTTCCCACAGAGAGATGGAAGATTCTAGACATAATCCCATCCCTTAGTAATCTATATACTTAATCTCTTTCCTGCTGCCACTGCAGTGCTGCAGCATTGCACTGTGATTTATCAGTGCCAGAAATGGTTGTACAGCATTACAGGAGATACCAGCTACTGGGATTTCCATATGGATGATATAACACGTGATGAGAAATGATATAACAGTGGTGGATGTAGAAGCTGTGGGTGAAAGGGAATACTGGGTTCTTATACAGTGGGGATTTCTTTGTTGTTGTTGAGACACTGAAAATAGAAAAGAGTTTTGTTTCAGTTTTGGTGTGAGCCTGTCTTCCATTGCCCCTCACTGGAGAGCTGGCCTCTGTTCCCCACTGCTTTAGCTCTTCTTGTCGCTGATACTGCAGACAACTGTAGTTCAGAGGGAATTCAGCCTGCAGAAAGGCAGGGGGGACCATTGCAAGGCAGCAGGAAAAGATGCCATGAACTGGAAGCAGGTGCTCCTAATGCATCGTTCTTGGCTGAACAATTGTGTGTGCTGTTAAAGCAAACCAGATTTGCTCTGGTTGTACCATGGCTTAGTGGGACTCATCTCTGTCACGGGGAGCAATTCCCTGGAGAGCTTGCACAGAGGCCCAGACGTTGCTCAGCATTGTGTCGTTATGAATGTCAGCACAGAAACATTTCTGTATTTCACAAACTGAGCCCACAGCTGACAGGACAGCTGACTTTCAAATTAATACTGCACACTAGAAGAGGACTTAGAGTCTCAGAAATGGTGGTACTCAGGATCTGATACCACTGTCTGCACACTTCACAGGTTTCCATTTGTGGATTCAGTGTCCATTAGTAGTTTGATAGCATTGAATATGATCTTGGAGTTTATCTTTGGATTAGGTATGGCTGAGAGGAATTCAGCTTGGACACTCTTAGATCACTCTGCAGTGCCAACCAGCATATAAAAGAAGGCTACAAATGGGAGATTTTTTTTTCCCTAAAATCCTGGAATGCTGAAACAGATACACTTTTTTAATCCATGTGTCAGACAGAGTACACAGAGACTAATGCTGAAATTGACTTTGTGGTCTCTGATACCCTTCTACTCAGGGTTTACTCAGGGTTCTGCAGAACTTTGTTCAAGAGGAACATTTGGAACACTGACCATCAGAGACAGGAGAACATTTCCAATAATTCTGTGAGTATCTCTACATGGTGCATGATTTTCTTGTGTTCAGTTACTCCTTCCTGACTAGGTTGTACAGTAAATTTTTGACTTGGAGAATGTTCATAGTAAACTTGTTAAGTGCACCTGAAGCAACAAATGAGACATCAAGAATCAAGACAAAGCAAAGACTTCATAATAAATGTTCAAACAGAAAACTAAATTGACAAGCATCTCAAGGCTGAACGTTTTCAGGCGGTAGAGTATCACAAGCAGGTAACACACAGGCTGGAAAATGCACTTATTAGCAAAAAGTTTCCGTAGTATTATCAGCTTTGAAATCTGTCTCTTAATGGTTGCAAGTAGCATGTTTGGAGGATCCAGCAGACTCTGAGGTGCTGCNAGTTTCCCAAAGAGTTGGCAGCTTCCTCCATGGATAGAGATCAAAATACACCCTGTCCAGGGGGGTCACACGGCTTAAAACAGGCAGAGGAATGTCCTCTGCATTTTGGGTATCAACACTGCTTTAGTCTGTATAAGTGTAAATAAATCCAAGAGTGAATGTTGTCTAGGTAGAGAGATGTGTAAAGCCTTCATTGGATCTGATTAGTGGTCTTCATGCTAATAATTTTTAGGTATTCTGGTACAAGCGGCTTTCATCTCAAGAATTCTTGTATATTACAGAAGGATTTAGATTCTGGAACAACCCAGAAGTTTCTAAAAGCAAAGGTCTTGCTGCCTGTCCAGAACAAATTGTAAATATATAACGCTCTTAATTCAGTAGCCACACATGCACTTCAGACTTAGAGTTAATATTTGTAGTGATTGTCATATGAAAAGGTTTACTTGGGCATAGGAGTAATTACTGATGATGGATGCCAATGGTTTTAGGTTTCAGTGCATAGAACTTAGCTCTGCTTATAGGATTTTGTTAACACCTATCACTGAAGATTAACCTGATCTCCATAGCACAGGAAATTAAAAATCCTTTGACAGTCATCTTCAGATTATGAGTGGGAAGGCAAGATGAAGTGTCTCTTAGCCCCTTAGCATGCACCTTTCTCTTCTGTTTCCTAGAGAGAGGTAGGAAAAGTTGTAGGGATTAAAAAGAAAAAGCCAATGGTACTGACAAGCAACACATCTTTCATCTGGGTTATGGTGCTTTTCACTTCTCTGTATGTTATTCAAGTAGCTGAAAGTGCTTATATGTTTATAATGCAGCTTTCAAAGATTGTACCTGAGAGTAGGGTAAGCTATTGTAATTTTTCAAGTGTTTTAATCCTTGGGTAGTGGCCATAAATATTTAACAGTGGCTACTCCAACACGGTCTTAGTCTGACTGACAGACATGGGCATTACTGCAATGCAGGTAAGAAATGTAAAACTGGAGGGAGTAAAAGAACCTTAACAACTTTCTTCTTAATTTTCTTTCTCACAAAACTTGGTTTTGTGGTGTTAAGCTCCATCAAAACAAAACTGTTGACATGATTTTCTTTCTGTCCTGCTTCTCTGCTTTATCCCAGCCTTCTTTCTTACAGAATGGGGTGGCCAGAGGACTTTTAGAATGGAGTGGGCAGGACATGCTGTCAGGGGCCACTGAAATGGTTCTGGAGTTTTCTGTCTGTGCTGGCTTTCTGCTGGTTTAACAAAGAGCCAGTTTGCCTCTGTGACTTTCAAGAATTAAAATGAAGGTTTTTGGGTTTTTTTGTAATTGCAGATGGAAAGCCTCTTCCTTCAATTTTGTTTGTAATTCCTTGGAAATAATTTTGCCAAGAGCTGGCTTTGTTGCTCTGGTGGCATTGGATGTAGACAAGATTTATAGGTGTAGGTAAGGAAACCAGAAAAGCTCTTGAGGATTAAGTTCACTGTGTGCTTTGTACCCACTCCTCAGGGCCATGGACATTCTTGTTTTGTGGCAATTCAGTGAATTAGAAGCTGCATCAGCTTTTTATGAGTGGATTATTAAGTTTAGAATTGCACTTTTATGAAGGCTATATCTTAGCTTTTCCAAAGCACAAAAAGAAAGGGTTCCCCTCATGAAATGACAGAATGGTTCAGGTTGGAATGGACCCCTGGAGGTCCAACCAACCTCCCTGCTCCAGCTGGAGGAGCTCACTGCTCTTTGGGGAAAGAAAGGGGTCCCTAAGTTCTGCTTTCAGGTGCTGAGCTTTGCAAGCAGAGGTAGAAAGCCTTCAAGGTAAAGGGAGAAGTGTTAAAAGAGAGGAAAGGAAGACAGGAGTGGGTTAGGACTCAGTGCCTTTTGTCACTTCTCTCAAGGCTAAATGTTGCATGTCAATGGCTACCAACTTTGGGGTTTAATACACCTGTATTTTCTTTGTGGTGTTTCCTAGTTCTTCACTTTTACCCAGCTCATAAAAATAAAACAGTTCTATGGTGGATTTAGAGTACTTGGAAAGAAGCTAAGATAATGTAGTGTGTTGGAAATTTCTAGTGGAAATACTCAGGGCTTTAGGTATAAAAATGAAGGGGTTTGTTGTCATTACTTCTTTTGGGCACAAATAAAAGGCGTCTGCCAGCTCCTGCTCCTGTAGGTGTGACTGCCAGGATCCCTGTGAACAAAGCCTGGGCAGAAATGACACTGAAATATCTGGATGGGTGAATTTGGGAGAGAAGTGTGCATCTCCTAAGCTGAGTAGTGGCAGAGGACGTGTTCAGGCACCTGTTTCAAAGTCATGTACCTGCTTCTTTCATCCAGCTTAGAGGCAAATCATTTCCTTGGTAGAAAAATCAAAAGCCTAAAAGGCAAACTGCCCCCCCTTGCTGACATGGGCACTCTAGAGCTAAACTCCCTTTGATATCCTAATTTTTAAAGCTACTTGATACTAGGTTTATTCCTTTTCATAATCCTTTGACTGTAATAGGTATATTTTAGTCATAGCCTCTGTCACTAAATCATGAGTTGGGATCTGAATTCTCAGTAATTTAGGAAACTCAGAAGCTAGGGGCTGGTTACATTTTCATCCCTCCTGTTTGCCTCTAGTTTTGCTATTGGAATTGCATTCCAGATGGGAACAGGAAGTACTTAAATTCTCCTAAGAAGTAATGGAAAGTGGGTGGCTAAAGGCACTTACTGACACCTGAAGTGCCTTCTGTGCTTCTGCTTCACGTAGAAAAGCACCTTTTCAGTGATTATTTGCCCAGTTTCATGATAGGAAGTTGCTGTAATTCATCATGGGCCTGGTTTATGTCGTCTTCATTCAGCATGTCAGACAAACAAACCCAAACCACAACAGAAAGCTGCCTGAAATTAGCAACATCAGAAGAGATGCCATTCCCTCGTTCCTAAATTCTACAACTCTTTCTCTCGAACACGAGGTGCAATTAAATGGAACGAGGCAGGATGAGTATTGCTTTAGAAGCGTAGGAATGCCAAATTCTACTCCAGTCAGCTGCTGTGAAATCACAGAAGGTACAGCAAACAGCAGGAGTTGGAGAGATAACAGGTGCTGGTTTAAAATAAATAAATATGGAAAAATTTTATTAACTTGAAAGAATTTTGTTTAAACATCACCTGGCAGCATATGCATCAGATGAGATGAAAATACAGAGTAGAACAAATGGAGAAAAATAAAGGTCTGTGTTATGGTAGTTCTCTACTTTGATGTACAGTGTGTGCTTATGAGATAGTTAATAACTGTTAAACAAGAAGGAACAGAAAAAAAACAGGCTCAAAAGGAAATTAATTTTGAAAGCCACATTCTTGAATGTCAGAAATCAGACAGATAAGGAGAAAATTCTAGTGTCAACTGTTAGGGGTTTTGTACATGATCTCACTTCAGATTTCCCTGAGTTAATATAAAACTCCTTTATTTGTCATCCGGCACTATTTCAAGTGATCTGTTTCTTTATCTTGTACCACAGAAAAAGTATGAAAGGGGAAAAAAAATAATTCTGATGAACGAGGCAGGAGCAGTTTAACCTTTCCTTTGACATTTCTATAAGAAATCCACTAAAGTTTATTTTATCCAAAAAGTTGTAGAGGAGGAAGCTGAAGTTTTGGGAGAGCATGAAGGGAGGGAAGAGTTCTGAAGCATGAAGATTTGTCCAAATCTTCTCTTAAACGAGCAGTCTTTGTTGTGTTTTAATTGTTCAAGCTAGGAATGGCCAAGGACAAGTGAGTGTGAAGAGCCCTGTGCCTGAAAGCTCTGGAAAAGGAAATCAGAGCAGAGTTTGCCAGGCCAAGCCTGACCCTCTGTGGACTGGAATCTTCTGCTTCTTAGACCCAGACACTTCTGCACCAGGCTGGGGATTTTATCCCTGCCCTTTGAGGCCTTGGTGCAATTTAATTTTTTTTCTAAGCAGAAGTGGACTTGGGCAAACAGCCCCTTTTTGCAGAACTACAGCAACAAACATTTGAAACCTGACTCATGGTCCATCATGCAGGCAACGAGCCTGACAATTACAGAATGTAGCGTTTATAGCTGACCCAAAGCGTTATTAAATTGGAAATCTGGGCGACTATTTCCAAGGTGTATGAAAATCAGATTGAGACACTTTCACTCGGGCCTGACTTTCTGGTTTTGAACAGATTGGAGCTGTAATGACATCACAGATGGCAGCTGAAAATATATTCATTCTCATGAGATATTCTTATCTAGAATTTTGAGAGGCCTGGTTTCTATCTGAAGTGTCATATAAATATATGACTAAGTGGAAAAATGCTTTTAACTACTGAATGTGATCTTTCTTGTTTGGCTCTCACAATTTAAAAAGAAGTTGGCTGTGCTGTCGGTCTCTCCATACTTTGGGAGTGTTCTTCAGTGAGAGAAGTCACAACTATTTTGCACTGTCTATGAGAATTTACCACCAAAGGTAGTTTTTAGTTTGACCAGGTATGTTTAAGGATTTTTTTATTAGTTACAGATTTTCTTAGGCAGCAGCATGTTTTTTGAATGAACTTTCTGCATTAAGAAAAAATCAACTTTCTGCCAGTGACACCAAAAGGAATGAGCTTCAAAATAAGCTTTTTCTCCAGTCTTTATGAGACGATTCATGTGCAAGGCAGTCAATGACTGATTGAGGAATCAATGAACTCAATTATGTGATTTTGCAAACACGAACACATTTTGGTGTCAAAACTATGGAAAATTGTATCCTAACCCAAAAACCGTAGAGGTGATTCTGAGATGAGGATCAGAGCCCCCTGCTCTGAGCCACTCACAAAGGCAATGTCACAGCTCCAGTTCTGAGCCAGACTGTCTACACTTGAGCATCTGTCTTTTCTTCATGCTGAGGAAGGCAATCTTTGCTCATCCATGTCCTGGCAGGACCTTTCAGCTAAGGAAGATTGAGAAGTTATTTCCCTTTTTTGCTCTTTGTCTGACTTTCATCTAAGAGGGAATGTCAGAAGAAGGGGAGAGATTGATATTATGCAAAATCCAAGTTAGAAGGTAAAGCAACCATTTCCATGGAAAATTAGGTTACAAAAAAAAATTATAAACAGTCTTGTCCAATTTTATTCAGGGATTGTACAAATGGAATTATGTGGGAAACTTCAGAAAAAAATGTCTCAATCCTAGTAGGATTCTGGCATTTCTGTAGACCTCCACAGAGTAATTATTTCAATAGGATTCAAGTTGCACTGTATTTACACAATTTCAGTTCTAGATTAGCTGAATTCTGTATCTGTGAAGCTGGTGTCAGAATATTTAACACTTCAGGCAAATGTCATTTCCTTTATCAAAATAAAGGATTCCCATCTTTTTCAGCCACTGTTTTATGTCCTTTATAGTAGTCTCAGAGCAAATTACATGCATTGAGTTTTTCTACTGTGTCTACAAATGATGAGTTTTTTCAGCACCTATTAAGTCATATAAGTAGGGCAATTTTGGTCAGGGGAAGGTTTTGTTTCTATTGCTTCTATTCTGCCTGTTCAGTAGCTGCTTAATAAGAGTTTGGTTTCATTTGTGGTTAAATCAATACTGTTAATGAGTATATGTGATTATTATTAAAAAAAAACCTCATCAAAGGATCATTTGGGTGGGGGGGAACCACAACCAAATGAAGACAATTTCACTCGTGTCCAAGTAGTGTCTCATTTCATGCATGTTTCAAGGCTCCAGAGAATCTTACAACTCTTTTATTAAGTAAAAAGAAAAAAGGTAAAAGGGAGCTCAGTTCGTGCATGCAGAGTGTTGGCACCTCTGCTAATTGAAAGAGAAGATAAAATAAACGTGTGGAGAGATTATTTCTACCAGTTTTCATCTCTGAGATCAGTGAAAGCAGGTTATAAAAGCCCTGTCTAAAGTTCAGCA
Organism: Aleadryas rufinucha; assembly: GCA_013397815.1. Classification (NCBI taxonomy): domain Eukaryota; kingdom Metazoa; phylum Chordata; class Aves; order Passeriformes; genus Aleadryas; species Aleadryas rufinucha. The sequence goes on along the minus strand of VZTH01007886.1, from coordinate 551,969 downwards.
ATAGTTCACCTTTGAGTACCTGTCTGGAACTTAGGCAGCCACTGCTTTAACTGTGTGGAGAAAGGAGAGGGAAATTCCATATACAATTGTGGGTCACCCAAGGAAATTTGTAAATATTCCCCAGGTGGTTTTTTCATATGGGACTGAATTTCCATCTCTTGTCATCCTTTGATAGAAAAATGAGCAGGGGAGGCACAGTGCTTGTGTTTCCTGTTTAGTCCATGTTTTCCATCCCACCTCCTCCTGGATCCTTGCAGTGGGCCAGGTTCGTGTTTGCTGTCATTAATTTCAATTTGGCTGTGTTGATTTACAGTAACAGAGAGTTTGGCCTGGACTTTTAAAAGGCTGGCTAACTGGAAGGAAGTATCAGTACATATTCAAAGGCTCTTTTATAACCACCACGGAGTAATTGTGAGTATTTTGGTAGTTTCAAAAGAATAGCAACTCACTGAGGGAATTAAATTAGGCTAATGAAAGAAAGCCTTTTACTTAGAACCAATAAAATATATTAGACTTTGCAATAATCTGTCTGAAGAGGTTTTGAAGCCCTTTGCCTTGATTTTATTTGAAGTTGAATTGGACAGTGCATTTAACATACTGTGGGAAACGATCTTGAACTGGTGTGGGGAGCTGTTAAATTGGATGTTAGATCTCTCTCACTCAACTCTTGCAACCACAGAGGAATTCATAGAGTATGAATGAAAGATCTCCCTGAATGATCAGATTTGCCTGGCTGAGATATATTGACTTTTGCAGAGGAGGGTGAGGGAAAATGTGAAACAAAACAGCTTTTGGGTGATTTCCCAGTCTGAGATAGTGAGAGTGGTTCCTGGTGGGGAGACCCTTTGGGTGTTCTCTGCTCTGTGTCCAGGTGTGTCCTGGCTGTTGTTAGTGAGATCTGGATCTAAACGGGTCACTGACCTCACTTTTTGCATGGTAACTCCTGTGATCTGTGTGTTTCCTTTTCCTTTTTTTCTTCTCTTTAAAAGATTTTAATTCAAAACAACACTGAAATTATCCTGTTCAAGTGCTAATGAATATTTCATAGAGGACTGTGATGCTGCTTGACTTCAGATTTCCTTTCTCATTCCTCTGTGTCTTTTTCTCTGCCTACAAATAACCTGGCAATCAAAACAAGAAACAAATAATATAAAAAGAAGGTTCACTAGACTATCACATTTTAACACTTTTCTATTGTTAAGATCACCTTTCATTTCAAAAATGATTACTAAAGTTTTTACAACTTTATAGGTGCTTTTTAAAAAGTGTTTAGTTACTTCTTGGATTTAAGCTACCATTTTGTGTCATCATAATATATTGACAAAAACTCCTGTAGAAAAATGACATGACATCCATTATTAAAAATTTCCCCAGGAAACTTCTAGCAGACAAAAAATTTGCTCGCTATAGCTATTCCTCCTTTGTTCTTTTTAGCTACGCTTATCGCAACACCAAAAATTCATTCTTTGTAATTGGAATAACCATAACTTACATCCAGTCGTTTCATGTAAAATACTATCTCACTGCATTTATTTCATAACCTGTTAAGGTGCTCTGCCTGCCTGAAGGCTGTTTCTGTTGTCTTTTCTACAAGTAGAAGGCAGAAGATTGGGTTTTGCATTGTCAGAATGTTTATTTCTCATTTAATGTGTCACACAGCTTTTTCTCGTGGTCACAACAGGCTCCAAAGACAGTTTGCCTCTAAATTCCATGTTTTTTTGCATTGTTGTACAGAGATTGTTACCAAACCCAAGGAGGCTTCTCATAACCTTCCTGCCTTCTTCAGGGAAAATGCTAATCTACTGAATTTTACCTAGCATTGTTTGATGCTTAAACTCGTATTTGCAGATTTCTGTTGAAACAAATTAGGAACAGAAAGTTTCCTGGTAACCACCACCTCCTTCAAGTTTTATCTAACAGATAAAGTAAGAGATGTTTGTTCTAGTGTGCCTGTGGCTTATCAATGCTGTTGTCAGAAAGCAGGCACATTATCAAGCAGACTACAGGTGGTGTTGACATTTATGGATCCCATTTTCTCTAAATAGGCTGCTTTAGAATCAAAATCGTATTCAAAAGCTGCCTTTCAAAACAGTGTTATTTCTCTTTGAAGAGAGAATTTTGTGAATTCAGACAATTAGCATTTTTAACAGCTTGCACTTTAGAAAGAAGGTAAGAAAGTCAGCACCCACAGTTCTCCATGAGGGATTAAGTAACTTTTAAACTGGAAGCATTCTCAGCTCTCTGTAATTAGCTCTCCAATAAAACTTTGCTCCAAAAGTGCTTTAAAATAGTATTAACTTCTCCTAGTTCTTGTGCAAAACCCAACCCTCGCTGCAATGCTCCACTGCTCTGAGTTTGGAGGAATATCATTAAATATGAAAGATGACATTGCTTTTGAAAAATATTTTTAGTGAAAATTACTATATGCCAAAACAGACAAAACTTTTCTCCCTAGTTCTAAAGGCCTCATTTTCCTGCCAGTCATCCCTGTACAGCTGTGCCTTTAGCAGCAGCCTTGACAGTGCTGCATCATCTCTGTGAAGAGGGTTTGAAACCCTCTCTGGGATTTCACTCTCTGTTTATGTGAGGATTCGTGGAGCAATGGAATCTGCAGATGGTCTTGGTGGATGGGATGAACATGATGGGATGATGATACCTTTTAAAAAGGACAGAATTTTTTTAATGGAGATGTATCCATTCAATTTATCTTAACTTGTCCAACCTGTGTGTTTTCTACTGACATGGTGGGTGAATGAAAGTGATGAGATAGGACCCAGGATCAGTAAACACAGAAGGGCTGTCAGGACTGCATGAAAGCTGCCCTGGCTGTTTCATTGTTCTCCAGCTGCTGCCTGGCTGGGGTTCTGGGGTCTGCTCGCTGTAAATCAGGACCCTGTGACCACAAATCTCAGTACCCAGCACCTCTGTGGTACAGATTTCAGTAGAAGCAGCCATTTGCTGGGCTTTGGCTGCCCTGCAGTGGCTGCCAGCCCCACAGGGCTCGGGGAAATGCAGTGCACGTGCTGCAGTGGGCCCTTATGCCTTCTAGTCAAGGACATCTGAGATTATTTAATTGCAATTAGGGCAGATTTTTTTAAAGAGAACAATAAGAGACAGTGACTACTACTTCCCTTTATTTTGCACCTTTTCTTTCCTCTTGGGAAAATGGACTTCCTGCACTAATTACAAAGGATCAGAGTTGCTTTGAGGACCAGGGCACCCAAAACAATCTCAATATCCTTGTCCATGGAAGTGATTCAGTACAAAATACTGTACTGACCTTACATCTTATTTCCACTTCATTACATTTCTGTTTAAAAAGCACTTTTTTTTACTATGCCAGGTGTATGTTGCTATTTCAAACATCCTCTTAAGGCATATTAATTTGGAAAACACATCTGCGGCACAAATCTGATAGCTGAAACACTTTACTTACTTATGTTTCTAATGCTTAGGTAACTCCACGAATTGCGTGGGTTTTTCTCCACCCCATTTAAAAAGAAATTGCATCTGGGTCAGAGTAAAAGCTGAAGAGATTTTAGCCCAGCTGGTGTATTGTGGTTCTTGTTTGTTTTCCCTCTGCAAAGTAATAAGTGAGGAATCATCTTGAGAATTGCTGAAATCGTTTCCTATACGATACCACCATTTTTTTTAAAAGTGAAGCCGTGTCTTGCTCAGTTATAAATCCTAACATGAATAAAAGAGAAACAGAACTCATCTACAATGTTATCACACGCCTCAAGCAGCAGGAGAGTGATTTTCCCCTTAATAAAGAAATTGCTTGTTTACAAATAATAAAGACAGAAGACACTTCACATTATAATGGGAATGGTTGCTAAACTCATATTCTTTAAATATGAAAATCTAGTTTTAAGGACAGGAATTGAGAACCTCCAGAATTCTCTCTGGACGATCAAAGAAGACTTATTTAAATTCCAGTTGTTTGAAATGCATTGCAGTTTGTAAACCTGCGATATGAATTTGCACTTCTATTAAAAAATATCAAAGTCACCTCCCAAGGCTCTTCAGGTGATAATATATTTCTTTTAGATGGGCAAACTAAGGCATGGAATAATTAATCAGTTGCTCCAGGTCAGTTAGCTTAGGCCAAAACTATAATAAAAAGATCCCAAATGTCCAATGTACAGCAGAAGTCAGTAAACAAACAGCTCCTTCCATTCTCTGCTTTGAAACCATGTATAAACTTTTTGAGATCTTGGTGAAGAGAAAAATAATTCTGCATTTCACTAATGCATGACAGACTCAAATGTTGAAATTTTGAATGGATACTTTATTGCTTTTCTCTTTTCTTTCTCTTTCTTTCCTTGACCAAGAACAGAAGCAGGGTAATGACGGGGTTTTGCCAGAGAGGCCATTTGAGCAATAATTAACCAGAGCTCGCTTGGGCTGACAGCTGCCATCCTCCTGTGCTGCCTCTGTGAGGGCCAATGCCTGTGCTCCTTGACATTGCATTATTATACTGGGATCATAGGTGGTTTATTCTGAACAGAATATTTATTTGTTATAACCATCAAACAGTTACAGAAATATATCTAGTAATAGATTTAACACCACAGTCATACAAATGTTAAAACCATTTAGGTGGGGGTCTTCAGACAATTGCTGTAGCTTAACAGTCAAAATCAGGGTGGTTGTTTTTTTTTTTTAGTCAGTCCAACACAGATCAGACAAAACCCAGGACCTGTGTTAAGTTAACGTGCAGTCAGGAGCAGCCATGACAGGTTCATTGGGCTCCATAGTTCTGGCCATACTCTGAATGTGAAAACTTTGACTTAAATTAAGTCACTGATCCATTTTCATCAGTGCAGCATTCAGCAGTAAATGAGAAGAAAATGAACAAAGGAAAAATAAACCATACATACCTACATATATATATTTTTTTATATATATATATATGTATATATATTTTTCTTTTACCATACATAATAGTATTTTTTAATCATACATATTACATTTTTTTGTGTATTCCCAATCAATCACTTTACACTGGTTTTGTGCCTAGGAGTGAGATGAACATACTAGCTCCAGTTGCACTATGTCACCTCACTACATCCTTGCTTAATTAAAAAGCAGAAGGTATTAATGCCAGATTTGTAGCAGCTTTCAGAGCAATCACAACTCTCTAGTGTTTTTAGCAAATATTTCCAAATGTGTTATGAGAGTCCTTGGAAGTGCCTTTCACGTTGCCCCTCACAGGTGTTGCTGGGCAGCAGCAGCCTTTGACCACCTTTGCTGAACTGCTCCAGCTCTGGCCACTGCTTTATATCGAATAATCCTTCCTGTGCCAGCTCATTGCTGCTCCATCTGCTGCTGGTGTTTGCACCCTCACAGCTGTGCCTCGCAGGAAGGCACGGGATGGGGGGTTTGTTCTTGCTCCCTGCTCCTTTCTGGGCTGGGGAGAAGGTTGCCCCTCATGTTCAAGTCCTTCCCTTCATGTGGAAAATGCATTTCCACAGTTGGTGCTCTGTTGGATTTCTGTACTGCTGCCTAAAGGTCGAGCAACACAGCCTGTTCCAGAATTGCGGGGAATTCTTAGGAAAAAAGGATGTATTTTTTCCTGCTGTTTTATAGTTTTCCTCTAAACAAACAAACCAAACAAATAAAGGGGGGAAAAACCAGCAGACTAGATCTGAAATCTTGTTACTTCTAATTCTTTCCCCAAAATCTGTAGCCTGGTACTGATCCAGCCTATGTCAAAAGTTCATACACTGCCTAGAGAAATAGACATAATTGTTTCATTAATTTCAAGATTATAATTAAGTCATCTTCAGTGTTTTCAATCCTTTTCTCACAATGTCTCTATGAATAAAACATCTCCCAATGGTATATTGTCTATTTTTTAAACATCCTTCTGGATTCCTCTCTAAACTCATTTTAAATAAAGATACCATCTTGAACAGTACAGTAGGTCAATTTGCTTTTTACAAATTAGGATTTCTGCTATTAATTGGACAGTTTCTAAAGTATGGCAAATCGAGGATTCGTAATTGTGTCTTAAAAGACTTGTACAAATACATGAATGAATTTTTCATGCATTCTTGATTTGTTAAAATGTGTTCGTTTCTCAGTGGAGAGAGAATAATAGGCAAGATACTAAAAAAGGCCTTAATTTGTGTGCAGAGGAGTGAGAAAAAGCTTAAAAAAGTATTACTGAAGTCGGAGGGGAATCTTCAGGTGAGAGGGAGAAAGCCTGGGTGCAGTGAAGTAGTTCATGCAGGGGGGATTTCATGGGGTTGGAGTGGGGAGATCTCCACAGAAATGGGTTCTGAAGGAAGGGAAGAGAAATTCAGGAGGTGAAAAGGGAACCACAGAGAGAGCAGTGACTGGGGCAGGTGGAGAGGGAGGAGGGGAAAGGGAGGAGAGGGAAAGGGAGGAGAGAAAGCAGAAAGTGTTTTGTAACTCAGTAGGAAAAACTACATTTGGTGCTAATCAACTGCAGCTGCATTTAGCAAAGGAACTGGCCCAGATTGAAGAGCCCTTAGGAGGGATTAAGGTCAAGCAGTTTAACACTTGTGGGTGTCACATCAAGAGACTGAGCTGAGTGTCCTTAATCAGCGGCACAGGCTGTGCATGCACAGGGGGAGCAGCACTTATCCAGTGAGTGCTGCTGCAACCAAGGGGTGGTCCAGGGGCTGGGTAATTTGACAGCAGGAAATTCCTGTGAAAAGAGAAATTCGCTTTGAAAAAAGGAGAGCTGGAAAATCTTCTGCTGAGAAGCACAACTTGATATTTTGGGGCTTTGGGAGGATGTGGAACTAATGCCTGTGCTCTCGGAAATCTTTTTCATGTGTGTGACTTTCTCCTTGGCTACCTATATGTGAAACCCACCAGTTTATCACCAGAAGCTGAGGCACTTGCTGTCCACCTATTTCTGGCAGTTGGTTTTGTGTTTATGCTGTTGGGGTTTGTTTTTTTAACCATGAAAATTTAATTCTAATAGAGATCTTGCTTTTCCACTCTAGAAGCCAGCTTTGTATTTACAATTGCCTGAAAAAGCTTCAAATTCGTAGTAACAGTGTGGACAATCTCAACACTTATTTTTAATTCAAAAGAAGACAACTAATCAATAATACATGTTTTCTCTGTTTGTTATTGGTAGGTTGAAAAAACCAGAAGTCTGTTTTTGCATTTAAAGTACAGCATCATCATTAAATAAAGAACAGTTTACTCCTTTGGCTTTCTACTTTATAATACACATCAGTATCAAAAACAGAGGGAATATTTTTTTTTTTTCTTTCAGATAAAATACTTTTGCTTTATTATTAATGGTGATTCAGATTTAAGCTATGGAATCTTTTACACACTTTGAATCAAGATGCTGTTGAAAGTGTCACTTTCTGTTGTAATGATTTTTGTTTCATTTCTGTTTTGTAAGGACGCTAGGTGGGAAAAAAAGCAAACAATTTGGTTTTCTTGGTTTTAATAACAAATGTCTTAGGAACTCTGGAACAGCTCTTCAGTTGGGCTGCTAGAAGTGGATATAGATATCTTAAAGAAGTGATCATGCAGGGTGGGCAGCCTGCTGCTGCACACAGCGTGTGCTTTCACTGCTCCAGTGGACTCAGGACTCGCTTCACCCAGCAGCCAAACTTCCACAAAGCCTGTTGGAATTAAATAATCTCTGAAAACTTTGTCAAAATTAATTTACTGATTCCAAAATTGTATTGGGACATGAAGTACTGGCAGGCAGGCAGATGGAGAATGTCATTGCTTAATTGGCATTTCCTTTGGAAACAAAACTTAAAATGACATAAGACTGTGTGTATTTATTGGATCAGACCAAACCTGTGTCTGGTGCAGCGTGCTGTGGGTGGCAAAGAGGAATGTAAGGATGAAGTGGACTGCAGCAATAGTTCTCCATAGTACTTTTTAATTTCAGTAACTTTATGCTTCAGGACTTAGAGATTTTGCATTTGTATTTAATAGCCCTTAATGGAAAATATATAGAGGGAAAAAGGCAGTGGAGCCCATGTAAGCTTTTTAGCAGCTACACAACTGTGTGCTGAACTATTTATTTAAGTACTTTATTTAAAGGTGTGTGGAGAATCAAATATTTCAGTTATTTTGAACAAGACTGCATGTCTGTTATGAACTTTATTTGAGGCTATTGCTGCTTTGACAAGCAGGAAGAGAAAGAAATTCCACATAAGGACCAGATTTTAGGTGGAAGGAGGGATTGAGAGGCATAGGGTGTGCTGGATTAGTTAAAATCATAGAATATTCTGAGCTGGGAGAGACCCACAAGGATCATCAAAGTGCAAGATTTGGCCCTGCACAGGACAGCCCCAAGAACCACATTGTGTGCCTGAGTGTGTTTTCCTAACACTCCCAGAGTTTGGTCAGGCAGTTGGTAAAGAGGGATTCTGGAGGATGGAAAAGCAAAATATTTGAATGAAATTGAGGTAGAGGCCGACTGGAAACAACGACCAGTTTGCAGCAGGGAACAGAATGAGTAAGACACAACTAATGCCGTTCATAGTGGAAGAGAAGAATGGGGAAAACAATCTGGCAGGGAAGGAGGAGGAAAAGGGAGAGGTTATGGCTAAAGGAGGCAGTAAAGGACTGGCACAGGAGAACATCTCAGGGCTGTCTGCTGGCACATTCTCACATGCTGTGGATGGCCTGATGGGAAGGCTGGAACACAGGGATGTGGTTGTGGCCCAGAGGACCTGAGCCTCAGACAGATGAAAGTCCCCTTGGTAACTTCTGCTAAAACTTAACAGAAACCAGGAGGTTTTCTTCAAGTAGACTCTTCTTTCAGCTTAGGCTTACCGAGATGAGTGAGAGAGAATGTGGTTGCTGGTGTTGTGTGTTAGCTTAATTTCCTTAGGGTTTCCCCCCCAATTCTGTAGAGCCTGGATGTTGCATTCCGAAACCATCTTCATGTGCACACTCAGGTGACCTTTTAGTAATGCTCTTTTCTTACACAGTTTACTTCAGCCATGAAGTTGCAAATGCTGGGAGACTTTTAATAAAAGGAGATTTTGTAGCATATTCTTACTGTAGGTGATGATTTATGATAAAAAAAACTTGTGATGCTGGGGGTTCTTTTTCTCTTTATTTCAAGTTTATGCTTTAACTTGGATAGCCTACGCATTTCCCTGTAGGAGATACCGTTTGAACCTGGCTATAAATCTGGGAGTGCTGGTGTTGTCAAAGGGAGGTGTTTTTCTCTCAGATGCTCTCTGTGTAAATGTGCCCAGTGCTGCACTCTGCAGAGGTCCAGGGAGTGCACTTTTTAACTGATCTTTTACAAAGTCAAAGAGAGAATCCATACCAAAGAAGAAAATTAAAAAATATGCTGCTCAAAAGCCGTACCCTGAGGTACTTAATTTTATGTCTGTACGAGCATTAAAAGAAAACAGCAAGCCAGAAATCACCTGCTTGTATTTGTGTGCTAAAAGAAATTTAAATTCACATCTGAAATGCAACAATGGTCAACATGGGAAAAAGAAATACTTTTAGCCGTTTGATTTTTATTGAGTATCCCTCAGGGAAGGAGACAGGTGGGACAATAAACATTCCAACCTGAATTTTCACAGGGCAGATCCCCTTGTTGGAATACTGGTCCTTTGTTGCATTAAATGCTGAAAGCAGCATGCCCCTCGCAGGCCTGTTCCTTTTTACTGTGTTGGGCAGGTCCTTGAGGAATCCTGGGATGGCTGTGACCCTTCATGTGGTTCTCCTGCATGGGGTGGGTTTGGGGGCGTAATGGAGCAATGCTCTGCTGAAATGTCTCCTGTGTTGGTGAGTAGAAGCCTGAAAGTTTTGATTCTTATCAACCTCCATTACCACCAGGAAGAATCTATTCATCAGTTATTTATTAATGTAAAAAAAAAAAAAATCTAGTGCTTGCAATTTTTAGAAATAGTCTTTCATTTTCATTACAAGTTTCATTTAGGAGACAAGCACTGTGAAGACTTCAGATTTTAATTAAATCATGTCCGTTTTCACCAATTTGTCTTAAGTACAAGGGAAATATGAACTGAGATTAGTGTTGCATGAAGAGAGAAATCCATCTCAAGTTGCTGAGCTTTCTAGGAGTTAAATTTTTCCTAACATAAATCTGGCTATTCTTGCTAAAGCTAATTATTCACTTGTCCACGGTGCTCAGCTGCTATGAAATGGACATGATAGACTGCAGTTACTTAATGTGGATGGGGACAGCCAAAAAATGTACATTTAAAAATTCTCAGGCCACTTATAATTTATTGTAATACTTGCCAAAGCATGAGAGATGCTTTCAAAGTTCCAAAAAAAAAAAAAAGGGCAGCTCAATACTCCAAGGAGTGTACAACAAGTTATCCATGTGAAGGGCAGGGACATTTAATTGGAAATGTTGGAGGCTCTGGGATGCAGGAGAACCAAGGCCTCCCACAGCTGAGGGGGTGCCAGGAGGCTTTGTTCCCTGGCTGTGGACAGGAACGTGGTCACCTTCAAGCTCTACACCTGGATTTTGCTATAAACCATTGCAGGAGAACATTCCCAGGCGTTATCGATTCAGGTGGCAGAGTCCAGTCCTGGGGGATGGTTGGGAGCTCTCAGTGCTCCTTAAAAGCTTTTCATGCATTCAGTGTCTGGAGCACTGCTGCTCCTGTTGTTGTATCAGGTTTTCTTTTCTGCAAAATCAGTGAACTCTTCTCACTGGACCTGGTACTTGTTTTGCTTTGTCTTGTTTTGAGAAATGTGGGAAACTGTGTACAAAGCTCCTTTCTTCGTGTAGTAGTGAGTTTTCATTGGATTTCTTCTGATTGCTTCTGATGACTTGGGTTACACCAGTAGCCTAGAGACCAAAGAAAAGTATTTACAGAAATAAAAACCTTTTTCTTGAAGAAAAGCTTTTCTTTTGATGAAGAACGCTTTTTTTTTTTGGATGACATGCAGATGATGACTAACAAAAAAAAAGGAAAAAAATCAAGGCTCATATGTAAGCACTGTTAAATGTCCTTGATAAAATTAATAGTTCTTTATATTAGTCAGGGTTTGAAGTCAGCCTTGCAAAAAGGGGCAGGCAGGTTATGGCAAAGTCTCATAAGATTGGCAAAGTCTTTTCCTAGATAATGCATATAAAAGTGAATCCTGGAAATGCTGATGTGTGTCTGCTGTGGAGCTAGGAACCAGTGGATGTGCTGCTCTTCAGATAAAATTTTTATGCTGAAGATTGCAGCCTTTAATTGCTGCTGTTCAGAACAGCAGATTTTGCAGTAGGTAGTGCTAGGAAATGGTGGATCATAATAGACAAGTTTTCATTATCACAAATCTCTTCAAGGTAAATGCTGCAATAGTAGTCTTAATATTGCCATACTTAACCAAATGACTGCATTAATCTGATTTCCTGACTGGTAGTGTGATAAAAAACTATAAAAGGGATATATATCCAAATGAGTTTGATACTTCACAACTTCAGTCTAAACTTTTCCATAGGTACTTTTGGTAGTTGAGGTATTTGCTCTGGGTCCGGTGGAAAACCAGATGCAAGTGATTGAGTGGTGCAAACACCAAGGAGGGACAAGTGATGGTTTTCAGTAATGTGAAATGTAAATCCTGAAAGCAGCAAGGAAAAAAATCGAAAAAAAAGATGACTTAATGTTGTATTTTAGGATCAAAAATATATTAAGAGTGAATTTCAGCAAATAATGAAACTGATTCCAAAAGGGAAATGATGAAAGCCTCATCTCATTATAACTGAGCTAAACAGGCCAATGCACTCTAATAAGAATTCCTGCATCCTCTTTTGATAGGTTAGTGATGTGATAGGTCTTTGATGTTTTACATTTTTCTGATTCCAGAAATATATTCACAAAGTGAAATCTGTTTCCATTAGAAACAGGAAATTTGGTGGGGGGGCATACTAGCATACATCAGGTACTGGTAGAAGAGAATATCCAAGAGGGCAAACTTAAATCTGTGGTTTTGTACATGCTATATATGCCTTGGTGAGCTCATTAAATTATTACAGCATTTCATCATTTTTCATCCTTTCTGAATGTTGATTTTTAATGTCTTAACTCCTTGCTTTTCTTCACCCTGCTGCAACACCAGTGTGCTTTAATGAAGGGAGAGACCTGCTGTTGTTAGCAGTGAGCAACAATCTGGCAGTGAATTTTAAGATACTAAACACCCTCAGGACCTTTAAAAAGAAATGCTGTACACAAATTTCCTTTTTTCCAATAGTTAGGAGCTGTGGGGTGGAGGTAAATCTCTGCAGTCCCTTATACACCTGTTGACTTCCTTGGTCATGGACATTCACAGGGTCTTGTGTCTTCAGCTGATGGAGATTCTTTAGAGAATTTCTTTAGAGACATTTATGAGCTGCACATGGCTCTGGAACCACTGATTTTAAAGATGCTGCTTCTGCAAAGAATTTATGCACGAGTACTTGCTTATTTCTCTGTGACTGACCCAGTAAGTGACAGCAGGCGTGGGTTTGGTATGGGACTGAAGGGAGACAGTTTCACAGGGTCAAGTTAGGCCCTGGAAATGGTTTAGGAGTGCTCCTTGGATATCCCCCAGTGGCTGTTTCAACCAGTGTCATCTTCCAGTTCCTGTCTCTGGTGTACCCTGAGAATATTCTCACTGTGTGTGGCACACAGAAGTCAGGAGCTCAGGGGGTGAAACAAGGAGGCAGCAGAGGAGGCAGTGATGGCAAACCTGTGGCTGTTATTTAGGGACAAGTCGGCGCTATCATCACACCTGAGTAAGACTGACAGTAGATTACATAGACTGAGATATCTTAAAGCTCAATTATCTTGCTTATTGTCTCTGTAGTAATTTTCTTGTTCCTTAAGAAGACTGGAATTGTATTTGTCAGGGCTTAAAAACGTTGGCGTTGTGGTTCAGTCACAAAGGCGAGGGGGTTTCCTTATCCTGCCATGGCTGGAGTACCCTGATACAATATTGCTGTTTCTATGTAAATTATTTGAATTTGAAGCTGTCTACTCTTATTTGACCTTGTATTTGCAAAAGAGAACTTTATAAAGGCTGAGATATAAACAACTTCTATATTCCTAAACAGACCAAAGGACCAAAGCCATATTAGGGCTTCTGGAAGTCTGATCCTGTGGGTTGCAGTATTTACATCAGGCATTTTCCACATTGCAAGGCTTTTTCATTTCTTTCTAGCATGGATTTGTTGCAATAGGCAAAGCCTGCACATAAATTATGATCAAAAACTGATATGTGAAATCCAGCTTCTGTTTGTACCGGATGTACAGTGTTGAATTCTTTTTAATGAAAAAAATTTATCAGTGTCTCTGGAATATAAGACAGATCATCTTGAATTTTGGTGGTAACTATTTTCCTTATGGGCATTTCACCTACACAGGAGAAACAAAGAAATTGTTAAGGCTGTGGGGAAGAGTAATTTTAATTGCCAAGTATACCATTAAAAAAGGCATCATAGTGTTTCTTGCTTTAGAGTAGATGAAGAATATTTTAGTTAAATTATTAATACAAAATATTTTTGTTTGTGTTTTACAAAGAAATAGTATCAGGATTTGCATCTTTGTTCTTTCCTTTTTAGCGTGCTCAAAGTGAAATGAAATTTGGAGAAATGATCAAATTAAGCCTTGATTTTTATTTTATTCTTTTCTCTAGCTTTGTTGTTTAAAAATAATTTAGGTTATAAAATCAGTTAACCTGAAAATAAAATTTATTAAATACTATTTTTTTTTCTTTTTGGACTGTATAATTTCTAAGGAACTTCAGTTCTGCAACTCTTGCTTATGTGCTATCATATGTTTTTTCTTACACTCAGTGGTTGGTAGCTGCAAAAGTAGTGCAAAATCAAATATTTAAGCTGTTGTCAATCTGTAAAGGGAGGATTTTAAGCAAGGATCCCTTTGAAATGCAAGCTTGTAACTTCCCAGTCCTTTGTGCATCAGAAGGCTGTGGCTTGTCTTAAATCCTCTGAAATAAATGCAGGTAGCCACTCATAATTCCAAATAATCTTATTGCAGTAGCCAATCTACTGCCTAGAGACCATGAGATTGCACCTCTATGTGTAAATAAAACAGGGCAGTGCTCATTCCCAGGCCTTGAGTGCCATGGGACAGCTCAGTCCAGTAAAGCTGTGTACTCCACAAGAGTCCTCTTGCCCTGTTTCCAGCTGGACACAGTGAGGGGCAGAAAATCACTGACTTTGAGGTGAGCTGTTACTGCTTTTATGAAATGGATCTGTTGGAGGTAAGAACAGATTTCTCACTTTTTGTGAACACAGTGCTCAGTCCTTCATCCCCAGTTCTAACTCAGAACTCTTAAAGGTCACAAGGTCAGTTACTCCTTGTGCTCTGTTTCCCATGCTAACCCACCAAAGAGGTGAAATGAAGAAAAATTCAGAGCAAACAGAGCCCATGAGCAGAAGTAACCTGGGTGATGCTTACCTGCATCTCCTGGCACGAGAGAGCAGAAGAGGCTGGACAGCAGAGTGCTCTGCCTCAGAGCCCTTGGGGACTCGAGTGCCAGCCAGGAAAATGGGCTCTGCAGCTGCCTGGGGAGGGAGAGTCAGGGAACAACATCACCAGTTTCCAGTTGCTGTCCTGTTTGGGGTTTTTGTTTGGTTGGTTTTTTTCAATCTTGTTTCAGAGGGATAAACAGAACTTGACCACTTTAGGACTCGCAGGAGTGTTACAGACATCTGCAAAAAGCGTTTGTATTTCCTTCCCCTGAACTGACTGTAAAAAGCTGCTCTGAGCTCCCATAGGGCCCATGCAATGTATTATAAATTGCTTGACTAAAAGAAGGGTACTCTATTCATGTACTGCTGCTGCCTAAGGCTCCTCTATTAAAACATCGTGTTCACTCTATCGTATTGCCATTCCTTAATTTTTATTAATAAATAAGCATAGCTGTGCTGTTATTTGCATACTTTCGGGTAGACTCTTCTCCCTTTAGTTTTACAATAATGGAGGGGCAAGTGAAAATGTGTGTATTGTGTGAAGAGTGAAGAAAAGGAGGAATATAGAGATGCTAAATATTCATAATAAATTATGTAGGAAAGTAAATTTAAGGCATCACTAATTTCAGTGCCTGAAATTACATCTTGGATTGGAAGGGACCTTAAAGACCATCAAGTTCCAGACCCTCTTCTGTAGGCAGGGACACCTTCCTCTATCCCAGGGTGCTCCCAGCCCAGTCCAACCTGGCCTGGAGCACTTCCAGGGATGGGGTAACCACAGCTTCTCTGGGCACCCTGTGCCAGGGCCTCACCTCCCTCACAGGGGAGAATTTATTCCTAATATCTGATCCAATGCTGCCCTCTGGAAGTTTGAAGCCATTCTCCTGTGTCCTGTCCCTACATATTCTTGTAAATTCTTCTGTAAATAGTCTTTCTCCAGAGACACAGAATGTCAGCAAAGATGGGCACAACACGGTGCTGCAGTTTTTTCCCAGTTCAGTATTTGTTACCAATTTCTCTTTTCTGACCCTTGCTTGCACTACATGCTCTGCACTACCTGCACTATGTGCTGCTCCCCTCTGTTCAGTTCAGTTGGATTTCTTGTGGAAGAAGATGTTCCTGAACTGTTACAAAGGCAGTAAAATACTGCTTTTGGTTATCAACAGGAGTTGATGGGGTTTTTTTGTTCCTGTCATGTGTGGCTTTTAAGCCTTTATCAATTACAGTGGACAGGGATCTGGTTGAATTGTATTTCCATCACCTGATGACCTCCTTATTTTCCATAGCAATATTTTATGCCCACTATCCAAGACTGCTGTTTAATTTGTGAGCTCTCCAACTAAGGGCTGTGTGGGGAGTACATTTTTAGAGCAGCATGTGATAGAGTAACTGATAATAAAAGAACCTTGGATCTAGATCAAAAAAAAAAAAAAAATCTGTTGGAGCTCTCAAAAGGAAGAGGTTAATGGGTTCCAAGGAAGGAATGAACTGGAGAGTGTTGTCATTGAATTGTACCCAGGTTTGATTTCTTTGATCAGGCCGAGTAATGACTGTAGGCACTTGCCCTTTCCATATCATTATAGTTTGCAATAAAATGAAATGCTCAGGACTTCCTACATTAGCTGAGGAATAATAATTGGCCATTTGCTTGCACATTCGTGGCCTGGTGCTTATTTCAGAGAAGTAGTAAATAAATACAAGAGTTGGTTTACCTCTATTTTAAGAGTTCAGGTATGTGTAAAATAAAGTATCAGCTTGTCCATGCACAAAACTCCTTGAGCTTCATCTGAAGCACTGGAGGACTGCTATCAGCTGTTTTGAGCTGTGGAGAAGGAGGAAGCATCCTGTAGTCACATCTTGGAAAATGATTGAACATAACTTATACATATTCTTAAAAAATAAAGCTGACTCGATTAGTGGGCTGTTTTTCAAGGAAGTAGAACATTCTGTGACTCTTCTTGAGAATTGTGAGAAGTTATTTAAGATGAGGAATTAGGTGCTGAGCTTTTAATATCTAATTTTCATAAACATGTCATTGAACATTTCCATAAAAAAACTCCCAAGCAACTGTTACATACTTTGCCTTCTACTAGGGAAAAAAGTCCTATCATTCTGTCTCAGAGACAGTTACTTATTTGCTTTGGAATTTTGTTTTCAGTTTGGTTAGCAAAACAGTTCGGAATGGCATGCACTGGTATTTCACTGACACCAATATAGTTCAGAAATCCCTGAAAAAGGGAAATCAGGGATAAAATGAGAGAAAATCCTGAATGTCTCAAGCCAACTTAATGCTTTTATCTGTATGTTAGTGATCAAGAGCCTTCCTTTAGTTTTGATGTTATTCAGAACGTGGAGTAAATGGATTAAAAGTGCATTATTCGTATGAAAGCAGAATCTTCAGCAAACATTATAAGAAACACTTATTTACCATTTGCAGAAAAGCACTTCTTCCTTGGTTTTTATTTATAATCTCTACATCATTAATTTAAAAAATAAAAAGCAGCTCCTCTGCACATTGTCTAAGATCCAGGTTTGTTACTTTGACAGGATATCAGGCTATTGTCCATGTTTGTAGGGGCTTAAATTTTTGTGTGTAATGATATGCACAATATTGCTCGCTGTTGCACATTTTATCTTTATCAGGACAGGAGGAATATATAACACATACATTAGGTTTGCTTAAGATTCCCTTCTTGCATTCTGAAAGAAGATGTGGTTGCCTTTTCAGAAAAGCTGTCTTTATGCATTTTCTAGCTGATGTCCTGACTCACAATGCTCATGTCAGATTGTATCCATCGCAGCAGAGAACTGAGCGAGGCACCTCCAAGAAAGAAAGCAATTAAATGCCCTTTTTTCCCCCCAGTGAATTCTCATTTTAGAGTTACAGTCTGATAGCAGGAGTTGTGTGTTCTAGGACAGGGCAGGAATGGAACAAGTAGCTGGAAGGAAAATGCTCACGAAGAGAGCTGCCAGGGATGTGATCCCTTGGTAGGGAAGAGCAGAGATGATGATGAAATTTTTGTTCCTCTTCATTTGGGAAAGTTGAAACCAGTCATTCTGGTTTTCTTCTTAATTGTCTGTGGTTCTTTTGTGCATGACTTATTTCCCTTATGAACCCAGAAAAGGAAGCTGCAGGACAGATCATGTTGAGGAAACTTACTGTGCTAAAGAATCTTCCCTGGATTTCTTCAAATACATTAATACCCATCCTTTCCCTTGTATTAAGGCCAGTTTATATTAAGCTGATTTGGGCAGTTCTTCAAGCAGCTGCTATAGATATCTTGCTTGTAAACTTAAGAAAGTGCCAAAAATTATATTTCTAAGCGTTATAACCTGCATCATACAGGAATTATACCTACTAAAGCTCAAAGTTAAGTATCTTCTAAGATAGTTCTGGTAGTGTCAGCAAGAAGCTACTGCAGCAAGATTTAAAGTCTCCAAGCAAGATTAGGATTCAGCTATGCTGGGCACAGTGCTGGAACCTGGTAAGAGCCAGTCATCCATTCCAAAGCTTTACAGCCGCAGTGCAACCTTCAAAGAAATAGAAATAACTCAAGACAGCTTAGTGAAGAAGCTGGCACGGCCAGTGGGATCTCCATAATGCCAGGGACATGTTCTTCCTGCTGCAGACAGAAACACCAACACCACCTCCTTGGTCAGCTCAGGTGGACGTGGATGTCTTGCAAGTCTTCCTCAAAGAAGTGTCCTGCAGTGAACACACACCAGTACAAACAGAGGGATCAGCAGCCTGGGCAGGGGTTTCTCACCCCTGAAATACTGGCTGCAGTTACCTGGTGTCTGATTGAACTGAATGATAGATTTTAGTTCACTTCCAAGGGTGTCTGAAATCAAAATACACGGATCCACTTTGCTCACTTGATGTGTTAATTGTGAGAGTAGGCAGGAATGCATCCCCAATACAAAACTCTGCATTTAGAGTATCTCACCTTGGCAGCTCTGGACTCCCTGTTTCCCCCCTGAATGAGATGATTGATCAGCAATTACAGGAGCTGGAGTATGGACCACCATAATACTTAAATACTGATTTTCATCAGATGACTGGGGTAATGCTGGGGAATTGCTGGCAAAACCACCATTTCATAACCTAAGTACAACTTCAGCCACATAAATCCTGCTTGGGATGAAATGGAGGTAGCTTTGTCAAACTGCATTTTGGTTTTCTGAAGGTATTAGATTCTGCCACAGTTGTGAGAAATTCTAATAAATAGTAATATTAGAATACGTATGATCTCTCTTAAAATCATAAATCAAACTGCTTTTTTTTTGTTATTGTGTCTCTGTTTAAGCAAAATATTTTAGCCTCTGTTATGAATCTAAATGGGAGAAATAAACAGTCTGCTTTCAGGCTTCCAATATTAATATAGATTGCCTCCCAATTTATTTATCCCGCTGTTGTGCTAGTGAAATGTGTTTTTTGAATTACATATTGCATTCTGTCATTTTGGGACCAGAGTTGGATTTGTCATGTAGTGAATGTGGAGTTTCAGCAGTGAGAGTTCTACCCCTCCGTTCCTCCCCACTGTCACGCCAGTGGAGCTGACAGCTCTGGCCCTACCTGCATAAATCATGGCACAGCTCAGCTTGACTTTGTTCTGCTGACAGCTCTGAGCAGCTCTGCCTTTCAGCTGATGAGTGTGGAAGCCGGACTCAAAGCCAAGTTACACAAAAATACAAATAAAATAGGTTTGCTTCCTTTTATGATGGGTTAGAGAAGTGCAAAGGCAATTTTAGAATTGGGAAAATACACAGAGCTCACTGTAGGAGAGAGAAAATATAGAAAATGTATTGAGGGGTGCACATTCTGATGTGATGGTTGGTTGTAGGGTATAAGAAGTGGGAAAAATTTGGTTTAATTTGGAAGAATGTTAGGAAAGCTGGCTGGAAAAAGGAGAGGCTGAAGTGGCCCAGACTGATGTGCAGAGGGTTGGAGTTGACAGGCACTGTCCCAGGCTGAGTACAAATGGACAGGACCTTTTGAATACATTCAGTATGTCAAGACACTTTTAATAAAACTTGGAAAGTTCCTTTTACTGAGGACCTTTGCCAAGAGAGGGAGGAGAAAACCTTACAGATTGGATATTTGGGAGGCCTTGGAGGTCTCATTTTAATGTTTGGATCTGTGCAGATTTCCTATGAATGTCTTTTCTGTCCAGGCCTTCATGTCTCACAATTCAAAGAGGAAGGTAACAGTACCTGGCTGGATCACAAAAATCCTGGGAGAGGAGGCCATGTGCTGTGAGGGACTGTGTGGAGAGGAGCTATGGACTGGTCTGGCTGCTTTCAGGAAAAAGAAATAACCACTGTCCAATCTGCAGTGTAATTTTATTGCTGATATTACTTATGCAGACAGATTTGGTGAAGGAGATACTGACCTATTTCACCAAAGGAGTGAGCCAGATGAGGACCTGAGATCTGATCAGTGTCCTGCGGTAGGAATGAATCAAGTCAAAATTCATACTGGCATAATTTCCATTATCACCTCAAATGCTGTGGACAAAGGACAAACAATGCAGTTTCTTGTATCAGTTGCAGAAAATTTTTTGCAAGAAAAAGCTTGGAGATGAAGAGAGGGTAGAGGAAGGGGGATCATTCCAGAAAATGACTCAGCCTAAACAAATGGGAGTAGGAAGAGGCCAGAGGAGTCAGGCCTCATTTTACTTACTGGTAAAAGCTGTAGGAGATTTTCAGTGTGTTGTGGGACTTGGGTTGTTGGTTTTTTTTTTTCTTTCTGAGTAAATAATAATTTAAGGTGCTTGAATCCATATCCTTGCTATTTGGTAGTGTTTCAATATTCTCATGGAAGTAGAATCTGAAAAGCAGTTCTATGCAACTTGGAGGACAGAGGAATGACTTTAGTTCTACACTGGTTAAATAGCCAGAGAGAATTTTCTCTGCACAGCATGTGTTAGTCGGGATTTAACCAAGTACGGAATTCTGGTCATTTACTTTGTCACTAGAATTGAGATTTCTTGGCTTTGTTCCTGACTTCCTTCAGTTTCCTCACCTCATTTTGCTTGATAACTTGCCTTAATAATAATCTTGTGTGTTCACAGAAAGTTTTTTGTGTTTTGAGGGGTTTCGGTGAAAGTTATTGGATGCTGCACTTTGCAGTTGAGTGCTTTCAGCAGAAACACGTCAGAATTCACAGTTACCATCTTTGTCCTCATTTTCCCGCACACAAACTTTTTTCTTTATTTTTTCCTCTTTCTTTTTTTTCTTTTTCCTTCTTTCACAGTCGAAACGTGTCTATTTTCAATGCAGCCATTTATAATAAACAACAGGTGTTGTGGGTGTTTCCAGGCACATACAGTAATGTACATAATCCACTGCTGGACTGCAGGGAGAGCTATTTTTGCCATTAGCAGAGTGTGGAGCCTTGGCTCACATACTGAATTCTGGCAAACTTTGCTCTGTTAAGTGCATGTGGGATTTTATTCATTGTGCAGTCTCCAAATAAATATATGTGCCTGTCCAAATATATTGTTAAATTCTTCAGAGGGAAAGAGCTTAGATTGGGAGACGTGCCATTTTTCTCTAATTAGGAAACAAACAGAACAAACTGGGACCTGTATAATTAAAACCTTTGTTTATCCAAAAGAAGTTTTAAAAAAATAAGCTATGATTAATGTACGTGTACTTTGGAGTTCAGTGTAGATGTGGAGCTTTTTCTTCCCTCAAACTCTAAAATATGAAGGTTTCAGTATAAGGTGATTAAATCTGATCCTCTACCAATGCATTGCTGTCCAGTATTTAACCTTGCAGCTGATGAAAGCCTCAGCCTCTGTTAAATGCTAAAAGAATTTTAGTACTTAGGGTTCCTTGTGGTGTAAATTAGGGAGGAATAGCTTGTGGTTTCAATATTTTGTGTTGTGACAATTGGTAGCTCAGGGAACTCGGTATGGGCTGGTTAAGATACCTCACACGGTGGTTTAGAAGGTGGATCTTCCTGCCTCTTTCCCTACAAAAAACTGAGCACATTACAATATTTTGTCCATTATACTTGTCAGAAATTAGGGTTTCCACTGGCAAATGTAGGGATTCGTTCTGAGCTGACTAAAATTTAACACAGCCAGAAAGCATGGACGTGACTGTACCCACCTGCTGGGGTAGCTGTGTGTTCTCCTTCCACTGCACTTTGTATTTTATTCACTCCTCTTACACCAAATTACAAATGCCCACATTCTGATTCACTTCACTGTATACATCCCATGTTTCACAAGGCCTGTTTTTATTAGTGTTGTTGAGGCTTTACATTGCTTAGCTATTTAGTGCTCTGTATATGTTGAAGGTTTGATGTTTCTCTTGTTCTCCCCTATTTCCCCCCAGTTTCCCAGTATGTGCCAGAAGTTCCTTAATGTGTTGGTTCAAACAGGTTACATTTTCAAATGTGACTTTTTCTGCTTTTGTTTTCTTCATGAATAAAAGAAATTCTCATTACATTCTTCTTGTGGTGTGTATGTGTGTCTCTATAAAAAAGAGTCTTTGAAATGTGAGTGGAACAATTTCTTCATAACTGATTTAACTTGTAAATTTATGGAAGTCTCATCAGAAATTCCAAGGACTTTCCTTGGGCCTGGCATCTTATAAGTGATCTGTTTGGATGGCAGTGTGAAGTATTTGAGGGGTTGTAGCACTTCCACGACTCAGGAAGAATTAGTGTAAGAGGAAGTTACGAGCATATTCTTGGAAGAAATTCCTGTTTCCATTGAAAAGATTCTTTAAGAGCCTAGAGGGTCAGAAAGATGGAAAGTACTGTTTTGAATTTGCATCTTTTGAATGGTACACAGGACCAACATAAAGAAAAATTATTGACAATCTGTCCATATCCTCTTTATCTGATTAAACAGGATATTTTTAAACCTCATTTACCAGGTAACTACCCTGAACTTGAGATAATGTAGCTCATATAAAGTGCTAGAACCACATGCTGCTCCTGCTGTTTTAACCATCCCAGCAAGTCAGCAATTTTTCCTTGAAAGGAGAACCTAATGACAAATAATTAGCATTCCATTTTCTTCTCTTCCCTGTTGCTGTTGGTCGTGGTGACAGCTCTGCTTTCCTCAGTGCCTTTGACAGCTGGCTGTGGTTACTCAACCTGAATTTAGGAACTCTGGATTAGAGTTTAATCAATGTCAGATTGTATCCAGAGAGAACAGGTAGTGATCAAACACTGTTTATTGGCTATTGACACAGTTATTGGCTTTTGACACGGCGTGCACCAAGGCTTAACGAGAGAGGTGTTTCTTTTTTAAGGGCTCCAGTGTGGTTTTTGGGGTGGGATGTAACCCTCAGCACCCCCAGACCACCCTGCTTGTGCCTCAGTGTCTGCACTGCCTCTGTGGCTGCCCACGTGGAGAGCCAGGGTCACAGGAGCTCACAGACCACCAGTGGGGAGTTGGTGTGAAGGAGAAGGAAGGTGTGCTTGTGCTTTGGGTGTCACTGCCGTTCTTCCCACGACCTTCTCCTGGCAGAGCTGCAGCTCCCAGCCCTGGGGATGGAGATCAGCCCATCTCAGGGCCTTTTGCTGCATTTGCAGCTGCTCCAGGTCACCAGCTCTGTTTTCTTTCTCTCGGCGTGTAATTTTTTTAAGATTACCCTGAGGTTTAGTTCAGCAATAGGGCAAGCCTGACTTAGCAGACTTTTAATGAAATCATTGTTTAACAACAACAAAAAAAAGTCAAAGATGTGGCTGGTCTTGTGTTCATTTAGAGTAACTCTGCCCATTCTAGAGGTGCTTATGCTTTACTCTCTGTGCATGTACCTACAGATGATGACTGTTTAGAGGATTTGTAATTCTCCTAAGGCTTGATCCAAAGCTAATTGAGGTCAGTGTACAATCTCCTGTTACCTTGATTGAAGCTTGGATCAATTTTTAGTGTTGTGAAATTTGTGAAACACTACATGAATTTTGAACACTTTCTCAATGCTAAGTTAAAGCAGATCAGGTTAGTGAATGCATCTTTTGAAAAACATGCAAATGTTACCTATAGATATGGACTTGTTTTGAGAGTATGAAAGCAAGAATGTGTATGTTCTGTTGTTACCTTTGGATATTCTTTTCTTTTAGATCTGAGTCTACATTTTTAGAGGTTTTGTTGGTTTGTGCCTTGGTATTTAGTATATAATTTATATAATACTAGGTTTTGCATTAGTTTACTCAGTTTTCTACTGATCAGCAGATAACTTACCCTAGATTTTTTAATGGACTTTTGACAGAACTGTCTATCACAGAGAAACTTTGTTACTACTGCCAATAAAAGCACACTACTCTTCATTCTTTGACACACAATCCTCTTTGGGTCAATTCCACTTTATTTTGTACCGTGACATCTTAGATATTTTCTGAGCCTTTGAGACCCTTCACTGTAGTCCCAGAGGATAACACTGGGGAGTGAAATGATAATGTTCTTATTGTCTTATCTGTGAAATACCACTGCAGACTTTATCCATGTAGTATAAAACTTTGATCAAAACATGGCTGTGGTGCCCAAATATACAGAGATGCAGAACTACTTTTGGATTTGTCAGATGTTTTGCTCTGCATTGGCCACTGCTTGTAACTGCCTTGATGTCTTGCTGCTCTCATTTTGCAGTGTCCCACGTCTCATTGTTTGTTTACTGCAAAATGTGTTTGGAGCTGATTTGGCACATCTTTAATTTACAGCAGGGATGTGCTTAAGGGTAGGCTATAATGCAAACTTTCTGTATGTTTACAAAATTAAAAGAAAATAATCATTTTGAACATATTGCATCTGCTGCTGTTTTATGGGTGTGTTATAACAATTTTATGCAGCTCCATTTAACATGGAACTAAAACTGAGAACACAGTTTATTAATGTAGCAGGTTGAACTTTAAAGGGATTTTTGTTCTGCTGCAGAAAAGGCATTGTAAACAAGAACTTAAGGTAGGAAAATATTAAAATTAAACAAGGTAATCATAAATTATCCCTGTTCAGGAGGAACAAGTTCAGCGTTGCCTCTTAGGGGAAGAAAATGAAGACAAGAAAGGCAAACTTAAATATGTTGTGAAAACTAATAGGAACACATTCATATTTGCAGTTCTTAAGAGGAACAGGTTTGGTTTTCTTCCTTGACTCCTTTTCATGTTTGAGTACAACTGTCTCAGGCTTGTAACATGAGGCAGTTTAATAAGCTTAAGATTATTCAGTGCATTATTTAAAACAAAGCTGCTTGAACAGAAATGTATTGATGATCTGCACTGGAGGAAAACTGCTCTGTACCCAAGCAGTGTCTAACAGGTTTCTAAGGCCTGACAGCTGGTTTTTGTTATTGGACCCAGGAACAGATCATAACTGAGGAAAGCTTCAGTGAGCTGCAGCTCAGAGAAAGTTTATTTGGGTGACCCTGTGACCATGTGCTTGATAAGTACAAGGTTTACACTGACAGGCGTGGTGTCAAACCTTTCCAGGCCAGCCTGTCTACTATGAAGAAATTTTGAAATGTAATTTCTGTTATGGAAGTGCTTACAACTTTCCCATGTGGAAAATGCTTATTTACTTCAGAAATGGGATAAATACTTTAGTGAGTCGCTACATCAAATGACACTAATTGAAACTACATTTGTCTTAGCTCAGATCAGCTCTCCATGAGCTGTAAGGAAGGGAGTGGAGGAGAGGAAATGGAACCCATGGCAGGTTGAAGAAGAGGGATGGAGAATTACTCCCTGACCTAATCCTACCTGGAACTCACAGGAAGAGAATACGAGTGAAAAGAAAGAGAGCCTCATCCTGATATACATATGACCTGTGTACAGAAGTATGGATTTTGAGATTGGCACTGGGCTGAAAGGGTGACATGTCAGAAGGAAAGCTTAGCAGTCAGATTCAGATGAAGGAAGGATATATAAGCACTACTTGCTCTAATGAACAGGGGCCAAGCCCTGGGTTAAGTTGTGCACAGCCCTGTGCTGGAGCAGGAATGACAACAGCAGAAATTCCATTTGTAATGGAAGGGATGCTCCTCATGACCAAGCTGTGTCAGGAGACAAAAGGCAACATTGTAGGATTTGTGGTTATATTCTATTCTAAACTGCAATCCATTTTGCAAAATGATTTCTAAAGTTAATTTGCATTCTTAACTGTTCATTGAAACCTATTTAGGCATCTTTGGCCATAAATTGTGCCGTAGGTTTCTCCATGCATCTAAATAAAAAGTTCATCTAAAACATTTTACTATGAAAAAAAAGTAATCTCTTCAACAGAGCTTACAAAAGGGGGCAGATTCTATAAAAAGCCAACACTGCCTTCTGAAATAGAGCAGTATCTCATCTGTTTTTCATCTTTGAATTTAGAGTCTTATTTTTTGCCTTTGTCCTTCACTCCATATCTCTGTTCTAGAGATCCAACAAAAATACTAATACTCCCTGGCAGCATAAGCAGGTCACAACTGAAATGAGCTCTGAATATTGTTCCCAAGGGAACCAAGAACTATGTCACACTTGCTTAATTTCAACATACATATATTCAGAAATTTTGGAAGTGAGGATATACATTGAAAGTTGGATTCTTAATGTAATCAAATATGATGAAATATTTTATTGTGTGACAGCTCAGCTTGAAAGGGAAAATCACATTTTTTTCTTCCCATGACTTATTTACGGATAGGGGGCAGAACTAAAAAAGCTATGAAAATGTAACACTATTAACATCTAAATATTCAATACTGGATGAAAATAAGAATGGACTATAAACTTTTGTTTTGAGTGCAGACTGGATGGTTTCTGAAATATGATTGTACGTTCTAGAGAAAAAGGCCTTTAGAAATGAATTTTCCTGTCTGTAACAATAAAAGGGACTTGTAGATGGTTGTGACCTTTATGTTAAGTGGATGCTAATGAGAAATGCTGGTTAATGGTGGGATTTCAAGAATGGATCTGCACTTTGCAATGCACCCAAACAGAAAGAAGCATTACAGAAAGTTTCATGGCTACAAAAACAAAGCCATGCATGTAGTTGCCTAGGGCAACAGAATGGTTTTTCTGACTAATTTGGCTGCATTAGAGCTCTGAAGAGATGAGCTGCTGCTGCTGTACAGCAGGAAAGGTCAACATATAGGGGAGCAGGCTCTTTGCAGCATGGGCTGTGTGCTCCTTGAGGAGCAGCACCATCACCTCACCCTCTGCCTGTCTGGGTGGTGAGGATAGTCAGGCTCTGCAGGTCCCTCCAGCCTGACCCATCCTGTCACTGCCCTTCCCTAGCTGAGCCCAGCCCTTTGCTCTTGGAGCAGCACAACTCAGTTTTTCCTATTCACTGAAAAGATTTTATGCATAGCAGGAACTTCCCGTTCAAGTGGATGTTTGTTACAGAATTAACCAGTGTTTAACTTTGTGTGCTCTGGAGTCGCTGTAGTGCCTGTGAAAGTGTTCATTGCTGGAGAACACCTGTGAACTGCTTTGACAGCCTTGAGCAGTGACTTCCCTGGGCTGATGTGCTGCTTTTGTGCTGCATGTTTGATTTATAAATCAGTGGAGGGTTTTCTTCAGTTCCCTACCTTCTTGCAAAGGCCTCTGGGGGATGGGCGGGGAAGAAATAAATACAAGATTCTGATAGCTGAATAACTGGTGCTGAGGGATGTAGAAAGTTTAGTAATTGAAGAAAGCCATTTCCCCATACAATCCTCTGCATATGTAAGGAGAGGGAAAAAGAATTGGTAAATAATAGCAAATCAGGCTGAGTGGCGAAAAGAAATCAGTGATTCTTACAGCTCTGCACGTTGCAGAGATGATGTGGCCTGATACTGTACGTGCCTATTCCTCTCTTAGCAGTGGAGCAGATACTGGTGTAAACCTCTGCACTACATTGTGCCTCTCACACTCAGTGATAAGGAACATCTGTGCTGACTTTTGTGGTTTATTTTCATCAAGGTAAAAGTCTTCCAGTCTCAGAATGCCTTCTGAATTAGATCGTAGTGTCAACAGCATAGAAAGTTATCCATTAAAAAGCAGCATGCTCATCACGTGCCCAGGTACATGTGGTTTCTTAGGTAACAGTGGAAAAGGAAATGTTTCCCACTGGTTTAGATAAAATTTCTGGAAGTATATTTACAGTTTGAAGCACAGGGGAAGTAAGTGCTTATCTTGCTAAAACTGGGGAAGTTGAAAGATTTGTAATGTGCCATTTACTACACATGAAAATTATTTTGGTGGAAAAGCTGCTGGGCAGCAGCATGGGCCCTCAAAAGCCAGGCTGTGAAAGGAAGAACAGAGCAGTCACTGCTTGCCCCAACTAAGGATATTAACAGGGATACCTGAATCCAGTTTATCCCTACTGCCTTACACTTTCTGATTGCCTGCATGCTTCTTTTCTGTGTACAGTGCTTGAAGAAGCTTCGTGTTTTACCTGCTAAAGTTGTACCTTAGAGTAGAGAACACGTAAAAGGCATTTCTTGTTACATCAAATTTATTCTATTGTANTGGGGGGTGGTTAGGGGGTTTTGGGTTTTATTAGTTTGGGGTTTTCGTCAGAATATGAGAAATCTGTTCCTGGATTGTTAAGCAAATATTGTATCTAATGCTTTCCAGAAGTATTTGAACTTTGACAAATGTATTCACTGCCCTTTTTAAAGATGCTCAGCAAGCTTTTTGTAGAACATAAAGGAGAGGAAAATTTTCATGTATGCTCTTACCTTGCTCTTATTGACTCCATGTCATGGGAGTATGCTCCAAACAGAGCTTTGGAGATCACTGATTTAGTGTTGTTTTACTCATATTACAAAATATCTGTTCAAACACCTGTGATTAATGCACACTGAATTCAATATAATTAACACTGTTGCCAGAAAATTTTAGCTCTTTTCTTTACTGCTCCTAAAAAAGATGTTTGTAATCCCTGGTCTGGTTTTCAACCATGAATAAACAAATATCAATATTTATTTGATTACTGCCTGTGCCCATGAAACAGGTTTTGAAAGGAATATTGTTAACTCAGCCAGCAGACCCACTCTGTCTCCCTTTTGAGATTGAGTGCATATTCTGTTATCTTCAACCAGTGCCTGATGAATTGTTCTAGGGATACTTTCCAAATGGGTCATTATTTGCCTTCTTTTTAGAGGAGTTTTAAACTGCAGCTTCAGATGGCTTTTGGCCCTTTTTTTCTCTTTTTTGGACCTCTTAGGATGAATTTTCTACTGCCAGCTGGGGAGATCTGTAAACTGTCCAGAGTTATTAAGAGTTGAATCAGTATAAGATACTGTAAGTTTGATTTCCATCTAGTGACAATGAAGGCATTAAACAAAGCTATTTCTCCATATCACATCCTGTGAACTTCCAGCTTCCCTCTTCAGGCCAAGATGTAGAATTATTGTTACTGAACAGAACCAATTATAAATATGCACAATGTTCTGCATTGTACAGAAAAGGGGAGCTGGGGTGGGAGGGAAGAAATTCTCTCTTAGTCTTTAACTCAAGTAACTCACATATAAAGGAAAGCCTCTCATGAAGCACAATCAATTAATACTGCTGGCAACCAAAAGTGAAGTGCTAATACACAGGAAAGCACGCAGATGTCAGAACTGAACTTTCTTGCTCTCAGTTCTGCATCTCAAAAATAGTTTGTAAGTAATGGATTGTGTTGGTGGGAGAGAAGAATTTGCCTGCCTCATGCTGTAAAGATTGTGCAGAGATTCTGCAGCTGAAATGGGATTCTTTGCGTTTTAAGTGCAGAGGGGACGGTGACTAATAGGATGTGGAATACACCTTGAGGAATAGAAGAAGATGAACAAATACAGAAGTCAAAAATGTTGCATGGCAGGTACCAGGTAAGAAAGAGAGAGAAAAAGGAGTGGAAGTAAAAATGCAAATGGAGATGATAGGCTTGGCTAAGTTGAGTGAAAACATGAAGTAGAGTTTTTTAGTCTACAGCAGGTAGGAGTGAACTGGCTGAGGCTCACAGAAACATGGCACTGTTAGAACGAGAGACATGCCAGTCACTTGGATGCTACTTATGGCTCTGGTGAGGTTTTTCCTAGGTTTTTAGAAGCATTCAGAATTGAGATAATTTTTAAAAGTATTTCAGCTTGTGCATAATGTTTTTGGATATGATATTTCCAAAGAAAGATTGAGAACATGATCCAACTGCAATCTTCAGGTTCTAAAAAATAGAGGGCAGAGAATCCTTTCAAACTTTTCTCACTGAAGTTGAGAGAAGCAAACTTAGGCTTTTTTGGGGGGGTGTAATATTGCAAATGACAAAATGATGCTGAAGAACAAGAGGGGAATATCAGAGAGGCTTAAGGTGCAGAGTGCTGTTCCATTTGTCCAGTTAAGGAATTACTAGAGATAAACGTGATTCTTTGACTACGGAAAGAAAGAAACCCGCTCACTTTCTGCTCTTCAGTCTCAAAGAGCTTTTTCATTGTGAATATTCCTTAGAATAAGCTACTTTGGTGAGAAGGGAAGCATTTTTTTGGTTTTTATGTGCCTGTTAAGGTATTAAATGCTTTGCTTTCCCTGTCTCCTCCTGTGCTCTATCTTGCATTGTCTGTGTCAGGTGGCACAGGCTGTTGCTGCTGAGACACACAGACTTTTATGGAATTTTGGAGAATGTTGTTTGCCTGAGATGCTTTCAGACGTGCCACACCGTGGTTCTCAGCTGGGCAGAACCTAAGAGGAAAACAAGAACAGATTACATAGCAGACCCCAGCTCACACAGGTCTGCAGGAGAATGTGCAGTGGCAGGACCCAGTGGCCCCAGTGTCGGCATCACTGTGAGCTGGGGGCACTTCCCAGCACGCTGTGAATCCCAGCTCCTGCTCAGTTTTAGCTCATGTTCAGTTGTCCACGTCGGGAGGGCAGAAAAAAGAGAGCAGCTCGTTATCTGCAGCGGGAGGATGAATCAGTGGTGCTGCAGAATGAGCAGCTACAGCCTGTTCAACATCAACAGCCACAACCAGTACGTGTCAAACCGAAATTTAGGCCAAATGTGCTGCCTGCTGTATGGAAACACAGCCAGGAGTGCCCTGTCCAACACTGAGTCTCAGCTGCAGGTGGGGCACTGCTGCAGAATGGCTCAGAGCGAGGGGAACGAGAGGTGCTGCTGCAGGATGAACATCCCTGCACAGCATTGCTGCTGGGCTTCACTTTTGTAAGGTCTGGTTCAGCCCTGCCAACCGTGAGAACAGCACTGAGGGCTTCCCTGAGCTGTTTGGTAGCTGCCTGGTGACCCTGTGCGTCGTGGCAGAGGTTGGGATTGCAGTTTACAGGCGTGGCAATATTCTCACTGCCTCCTCCCCATCCTGTCCCAGGCACACACCTGAGCTGCTTTGCATCTGTGCTGTTACATCCACACAGAACCAGAACCTGTGACCGCTGCAGAAAAACACACCCATGGAGAATACTCATTTAAACAATAGGGAAAAGTGCTAAATAGCTACACTTGCTGTTTTGTCTACATAGAAATGTAGACATGTCTGTCATAGAAATGAAAGCTAAAGATATTTTGTTGAGTACTGAGAGCTGGTGCTGTATGAGCTCTTTTATTGGTTAAAACTGAATACATGAAAAATGTTTTCTTCTCACACCTTTCATTAATCTGGCTCTGTATTTGCAGACAACACTGAACATCAGAGAAGCAAGATGCCT
This sequence comes from Aleadryas rufinucha, assembly GCA_013397815.1. Taxonomy (NCBI): domain Eukaryota; kingdom Metazoa; phylum Chordata; class Aves; order Passeriformes; genus Aleadryas; species Aleadryas rufinucha. The sequence continues at coordinate 520,935 of VZTH01007886.1, read as the reverse complement.
ACTAAGATCATATTATAAATTCTCATCATATTTCTTCTTTGCTTTTTATTGCTTCCTTACTTGGCTTGAAATTTTCATATGAATAAAGTACAGTACCAACATCAAGTTGTTCTCACACAGGTTTACAAAGCAAAAAAAAAAGTCATTTGATAAACTTGCTGGAAAGGTGAAAGAAAATATTGGAAGCCAAGTTACAAATGGAATGGATTTTGCATTTTTTCTTCCCCTGTCTTGTTCTTATTCAGAAACAGATGCATTGGTCAGTTTTGTTAATAGCTCCAATAGCTGCTAATGCAGTGCAGGATTTCCTGATGTATGAGACCAATTTTCTTCCTGTGCTGAGGTAAAATGAAGAAAATATCAGTGTACATACTAATTTTCTTTAAGTGGTGGTGTTATTTTTTTTGTTCTTGCCAGACCTGATTCTGACTCAGATCACAAGACAAGTCATTAACTGTTCTGTCCTTGAGAGAAAATCATACACAGAGAATAAATATTAACGAGCACATAATTGTTCCCATATAAGTAGGGTTAGACTGCATTAGCTTAATTTGAAAAGGCTGTCTCAGAGAGAACCTGCTATGGATTTGTGCATTTTTCCTATCTCTCTGGTGTTTCATTCTTGTCTACCCTTCAGTTCCCTCAGCCAGTTCTGTTACAAATATCTGTGTGTGACAGAGAAACCACGGTTACATTATGGACTGATATCCTGTGGGCCTTCACAACAGAATTATAAACATTCTGAATCAGTAAATTTGCATATATAGTAAGAGTTTGATGCACCTCTGGTGAGGATTTTTAGAAGAGCCTAGGGGATAAAAATATGAATAACTCAAAGCACTAATTGAAATGTCATTTGTTTAGAATATATGGTTCAGGCTCTCCTCATACTTTGGATGAGAAAGGTTTTATTTTTGCTTAGGTGGTTGTAATTGTGTGGGGTTCCTTTGTTTGGGTTTTTGTGCGTGGAAGCAACATGAATAAGTTTTTGCAGAAGATGTAACAGGTTCAGCATTCTGTCAGTTGGTGCTTGAAATTAATGTGGGCTACAGCATTTACTTTGTGTTTGAAGCTTTCGAGAGTTCAGAGTTTGAAACTGGTTCAATTGCTAATTGATGATGCATAAAATTGTACTATAAAACACCATATGAATTTCCTTGCAAACATTCAATTAGGATAAAGTGTTTTTCAGAGCTTTGCCGTGTAATGAATCTTATGCTGGATCTTCTTAAATCTTAACAGATCTGAATATGTATTATCTCAGTTGAGTAATATTTTCTAGAAAGTCAGAGTTTACTTTGTTATGGGGTACCTTCAGGAGGTGTTGGGGGAATGTAGGCACCTACCAAGATGAAGAAAAAATACAATTAATGTCCTGTGTGACCCTGAGGTGTCCCCACAACTCCAAATGTTCTCAGCCAGGCACAGTCTGTGGATTGCTGGCTCATTGCAGGGCAAGGTGGACCAAACACCAGATCCACATTCAGGCCTCCCTGAGGCTCAAAAATGCTGAGTTTTGTAGTGGTTGTGCTCATCTCTGATCTCCACAGACTCCATAATATGTCCATAATAGCCCACAGTATTTTCTGTTAGCTCTGACAAGAAGCAAACCTGGGAGGAACTCACTCCATTCCAATGCACTGAAAGAGAACAAGCAAACCTCAAAAGAAGTTGTTTCAGTGTAAAGTATAAAAAGAGATTGTCTAAGTGAGTTTTATTTGGTTTGGAAACTTTGCATTTGATTTTTGCTCTTAATTTAGTGTTGCAGAATGCTGAGAGAGTTCTAAATAGTTTTAGTTTAAATTTACCAGTTTCCGTTGTCCTTAGTGGGCAGTGGTTTAACCAGTGGGGCAAGTTTGCCAAAAATAGAAACATAAATGGTCTGATTTAAAGTGAGTGGGGGACAATTGTTTGTTTGCAGAAAAATGTTGAAAATCTTTGAGAAATTTGCATAATCTGGGAAAAAAGCATTTGTTTAAAAGCTCTGTTTGCCATGTTCCTGGCCACAGAATTTTTGTTTTTCCAGCCAACACCAGGAGTAGCTCTGAAACCAAATCCATTCTGAAAGATAGCGCGTGGATGACCATGGAGATTGTGATCCCATTCAGGTCTTATGGATAAATTATTATTGCTAAAGCCCTTAAGGACTTCTGCAATGCAGTCCAATATACATAGTTTTAAAAAGAAGAAAAGCCCCTGCTGTGAAGCCCTGCAGAACTGCTTGGACGGGGAGCAAAAGATGAGTTTCTTTTTGAGCAGAGGTTTTATTGACTCTTCAAGATGATAGAAGTAGAAAAAGAAAATAACATTTGAGAGCTCTTGAATATCTTTCTGTAAAAAACTGAAGGATTCTGTAATGAAAAGTGACTTTTCTCAAATTTGGCCATTTTAGTGTTGCTCTGACATTAAACATCCACAAATTGTGCCGAGTGGCAAGCACAGTTAACATATTTAATCAAAATTCTAAATTCTCCTGGTACCGTTGGAATATAAATGCCTGTCAAAAAAAAAAAGTGATTTAATTGCCTCTCCTTATTCAATACATAACTTGAAAATCAGTATAGAAAGAGAGATGGAATATTAATTTTCCTGCTTGATCTTTTCTACTTTATTGGAATATCTTGTTTAACTTCCAGAAATAGCAAGTGTCTTCAAGAATAAAATACTCCTTCTGTTAACATAGGGCTCATGACAACCTGCTAACCCTGGAAATTTAAGATATGTTATCTAACAGTTGTAAGTGGTGACAGAAGAATATTTCTATTCTGTTTTTTGTCATATGCCAAACACCTCTGAAAGAAAGGGATATTTCAGTATTTAGAGCTAAAAAAAATCTCATTGAAATTTCTATTGGAACTTCTGTCAAAGGTTCTAGAATTTATTTTTTTAATCTCTGTGTTGTAGGCTTTTTGATTTATTTTTAGGGACAGATTTATTTATTGATTGATTGATTGATTTGGGGGTGTGGGTGTGATTTGTTTGTTTTTCCCCAGGGTGAATTAATTCCAGAGTTGTTGCCTAAATGCCTGCTCTGGCACAATTATAACAGTTTAGTTCAGCATTTCCTGTGCATCTGCTGAACTGTCCCAAACGTGATCTCCCATTTGTGGCCACTCAGTGGATCCACTCCTTGTCCTACTGACCCCTCCTCCTACCCCAGCTGTGTCAACCTGAAAGTATTCTTGTCTTTTCAGTGAGAACTTACTGGTTCTTCATCAGATGTTCATGCTTCAGTCCCATTTTTTTATCATTGTTACTCTTTTAGTCCTTCCACTGCCTGTGTTGCCTTAGGAAATCGATTGGATGGATTTTTTTTTCTGTGTGTTTATTTAATAACATTAGATTCTTATGTTCTAATTGCTTTGAGTCTCCTCATCAGTCTTTATAATTCTGTGTTATAATTTTATTAGTATCATGCTTATTAACTTAATTTTTGGTTTTGTTTTTCCCTCCCTTTTCATTTTCTAGCTTTCTTCCCCGGCCTTTACCACTGCACATGATTTGGTCGTTTTCAAAATTTTTCAGTTCAGAGGTGACTCTTCTTGTCCTGCCTACTTTTGCCTCTTTTTGATGTCATAATATTGCCAAGCCATTGTTACTGATGCCTCACAGTTTACATTTTAACAGTTTTTTCAGTACTTTGCATGTGGATCAGTTCATGAGTATTCACAAGTCATCACCAGCGAGACACACGTGCACACACCTCCAGAGCCCAGGAAAATATGTCAGCTGAAACATTAGCAATCTGTTTAATCAGCACTACAGCCAGGGCTCATCTGAGGAGCAGAAATTGAAGGTCTTCAAGTGAGCAGTAAATTCTGCAGCGCAGAATGCGCCTAAAGAATACAAAATGTAGCAAATTAAGGGCACCAAACTGAATTTACGGTCGGCATTAACAAATGGACTGGGTGAAAACTGCTTGGAAATTCAATATCCATAAAAAAGGGGCTCGAAATGCTCTGTCTGAGCACGAGGTGAGCCATGAGCACTGTCTGGGCAGCAGTTGGTGGTTTTCATGTGCTCACTGTCCATTTTGTGCAGTGAATTGGCTGCTCATGAGTGAAGTGAGCATAGTGAAAGAGGGGGAGTAGTCCTGAATGTTAAATTCACTTTGCTTTTGCTACAAATGATCACTAAACTGGAAACAGTCGTGGTGCATTGAGACTCTCCCAGGAGCGGGGGTATTGCCATCCTATGGATGTCATGGGCAATCAGTGTGAGCACTGGGACACAAATGGTTCCTGGTAATCCAATTCTCATGTGAACACACATTTCCATAAACCAAAGGGCTGGGGAAAAGGAAAAACAAAACCCAGAGCTAATTCTATGAACCATTTGCTAATTAAAGATCCAACTCAGGCTGCTCCACTGTCTCCTTCATCGCTGTGACCTAATTTGTTCCTGAAAGAAAGACAAGCAACTTCCTTCAGGGTGTTGTTTTTTTAGTGACAAAGGATCTCAGAATTATATGTGTTCTTCAAAAAACTGAGACAACCCACAGCTCTGGAATATTATTGTCTGTTTTTTGCATACCCATATATTTTCTCCAGGAATTTTGTGGGCACACAGATCGATGCAAGTTCCTAAACAGATTTAGAAAATAAAAAAATACACACAATGGATTGCTGCAGCTTTGGGGGAACAGTTCAGCAAACAGGTCTTGGAAGTTTCAGTGTCACAATTTGGCTTGTTTCCAGTGCCAGGAGCACTTGCTTTACAAGTTAATTTAGAGGCTTAGCTGCTGAAATAACATCATCATGCTGGGTTTGGGAATTTTCTTCTTCTTCTTAGATGTTACTGATTTTTCAAAAGGCAAACACAGGAAACAACCTGTCCCATGGATTTATTGCACTTTGTCATGTGTGGTCTCCAAAACAGGGCTTTCTGAAGCTGCTTTGCAAGAGCACTTTCATTTCTGCTCCTGCTGAGTCAGCAGCAGTTCAGCTTCTCCAGGGTGAGAGAATGACAACTAAATTTTTTATTGGCTACAGGTGTTTATTCTTATTTTACCCTAAAGCACATGAAACCCTGCTAGCAATTCAAGGTAATTAACAGTTTTCAATGCAAACACTAATGCAAACATTTGTATGCAGTGATTAGGGCTTCTTCCCATTCTCCCCTAATGAAGTAAAATGTTCCTGATAGCTGCCATTAGTACTTCCTAACTTTTTAAACCTGAGCGGTGTCACTGTTAATTGTTTAAGAAATGCTACTTTGATAAATTTGTTTTGATTTCGGACTAAGAATTCAGTTTTATTCCTGTGAACTGGTATTGTTTTGGCTGCAAGTGCATGCTCCTGTGTTCTACACAGCTCTGGGAAATCTCTCAAAGTTTCTTTCATTGCTCCTCTTCGTTGAATAACAGGGTCCTCTCTGCACTGTGCCTGGAAATTTTGTCCTTTTTTTTCTCTTGAAACAAATGGCAAATCTCACAATCATCAGCATCTACAAAAATCTTTATGTGAATGTTTTACTGTATTCATGTAATATGAAAGAATCAAAGTAAAAGTAAATATGAGCAGCAGAAAGAAATTCACCACAGAAAAATAGACATTAGTTACTATGGAAAATTATTTCAAGAACCCTTTCTGAACACTAAACCTGTATGGTTCTTTTTTTTAAGTATCTGGGGAAGAAACTCTTTGGTCTTATTTAAGGTAGTTTATTCTTGAGCGGCTGATATAAAGGGCAGTGAATTCGGGTTTTCTGTCCTTTCCAATTAAATCTTTGGTGCAATTTTAATAATCATTTCATGTAAAACAAGAGAACATCTATCCATGCTGAATGTAAGCCTGCACGTAAAGCTGCTCTGTGCCCTAATTATACATTCTCTGTTCCATGCTCTACTCTGTGGTTCCAAATTTTACATTTTTTCCTTAAGACACTCAGCACAAGCTTGAAATGAGCACAGCACATCTTTGCCCTTTCCTTGGTCAGATTTTGATCATTTTGCTGTAATGGGTTCCAGGTTCCCAGTTTCTTGGCTCCTGGTCATTAACAATGCCTCAGGCAGTGGTTTAGGAAGATTGTTAGCAGAGACAACACTGGGGTAGGATGTGTTCAGCACAAAGGGGTGCAGTGGCAGTGAGTGAACAGTAATTTAGGTGGTGTTGAACTCCTTTAGGTTTAAACACTCTGAGTACACTGAGCAGACACGAACCATCCTGGTAGGCTGCTCAGCTGAGTCTAATAACTTTCACAGAAGTTTGGGGTTTTTAATAAAACAGCCATTTCAATTTTTTTTTAATATTATCTCTTAATAACCCTCAGAGAACAGAGGATTTTGAGAACACTGGAGTTGGCTGGCTTATTCCTGTTTCTTTGTAATGGGTGCATTAGCTAGACCTTGATATGCTTGCTTACATTTTTTAATATTCATTTCAGTTGGTGACCCAGACTGTTAAGATGAGAAAATAGTTTCATTAAACAGAAGTATGCATCACTTAGAGGCAACTTACATTGATGATTAAGTGAATTTGCAAATGGAAAGAGCTATAGGCTTAATGCAGACAGATAATAATACAACATGAAGAAAGGCTGAAAGGGTAAGAGAAGGAAGGACAGAGGTCAGCTTGAGCAAAAAAAAAAAAAAAAGAATGAGTGTTTCCCAAGTTCACTGGTGCAGAAGGAAAAACCAGATATTTCAAGTGCAAGATGGTCTTTAATGAGTATAGAATATTTCAGAATCTGTCGTTTAACTGATCTGAGGTAGACACTGTTTTGACTTTTTACAGTTACAGCCCTATTGGAATTTACTAATTAAGTCTGGAGTGACTTTGGAAAGTTTTGCAGGGAAGTTCCCCATGGTGAGGGGTCTGTGCCTGTAGCCATCAGTGGAAGCTCCACTGCTCAGAGCACTGCGGGTGCTTCCAAAAGGAAAGTGAAGGAAACTTCTTCCCATTCTCCCTGGAGAAGAGAAGGCTCTGGGGAGAGCTCAGTGCAGCCTCTCATGAGGGAAGAGGCTCATCAGAGAGGTGGGGAAAGGCTTTACCAGGGCCTGCAGTGAGAGGAGAAGGGGCATGGCTCTAAACTGAAAGAGGGTGGCCTTAGATTGGACAGGAGGGGGGAATTTCTTAGAATGAGTGTGGGGAGGCCCTGGCACAGGGTGCCCAGAGCAGCTGTGGCTGCCCCTGGATCCCTGGAGTGCCCAAGGCCAGGCTGGACATTGGGGCTTGGAGCAGCCTGGCACAGTGGAAGGGGTCCCTGCCCAGGGCACGGGGTTGGAACTGGATGGGCTTTAAACGTCCTTTCAAACCCAAATCATCCCATGATTCTAAGAAAAGTGCTTTCTGTGATGGTTAAACGAGGCTGGCATTTCTGTTCCTTGCTGAGATTGGCTGGTTTTGTTTTGGTAGCTTTGTGCCACCCGTGAAAGGGCTGTCTCCTACCATGGTTTAAGGGCATGATTTCCTGTGTGCATCTACTCAGCTGCTGCTGTGACAAGGAGTGACTGGAATTCCAAAAGTTACCAAGGACATCATAAATTGCAGTGAATCCTAAGAAAAGAATGACAATTTCACTCACTTAGCTTGAAATTTGATAAGAAAATGACTAGAAATAGTACAGGACTCTTCTATTTAAAATATTAGCTTAGCAACATACTTAGGTGTAAAACCAAACAAAATTTAGTCATTCAAAAAGCATTTAACAGGTCTAATTGGAAAGCAGCATCAAAATGGATTTTTTCAAACTTGTGAGACAGTGTTTATCACAAAGAGCAGAGGAGACAGTCAGCAGGGCATTGATTCTGTCCCACTTTAGCTGTGCTAGGATAATGACTAGTCGATGTTCTAATAAAAAAGTTTGAAAATAAAATGCAAGTGATTACGAAAGCTGTAAGCATTTAAAATTGTTCTTAATGATGTAGCTACAGTTTCTGTTACTGGAATAGCTCTTGCTGATTTATATTGGTTTCTACTCAGATGGTTGTCTGGTTACAAATGATGTTTTCATCTACATAGAATTAAGGGTTTAGAAATAACTTTTCAAATTAGCCTAATTAAATGTTTATTAATTTTTTAATAACTACCACAACAGCTTGGGTTTTGTCTGAGGTTTTTTAACAAAAAGTGCCTCACCCTTTTAAAAAGGTTAGGAAACTGAGGGAAGGAAAGGTTAAATAACTTGTTTAAAGTCATTGAGCCCAGATCTTTAATTTGCTGGCCTATGTTTTATTTAGCACACAGTTATAACCCAATCCTGTGATGATAATATTTCATTCAGCTAGAGATGGACTACAGTTCTCAGAGAAAAAAAAACTTGGTATGTCATTTTTTGGGGGGCAGTTCATATCCACTTAACAGCTTCTCTTCCTGCTGTCACTTTAAAATGGGTGGAAAGAACATGGATTATTACTCAGGAGGCTGTACTATTCATTCGTGATATGGCTAGGTTTTCTCCAGATGTTTTTTTATATCATATTTAATTCTCTTTGCTTTTTATTCAGTATTGTAGAAGTAAATGGTGTTACTGAGTTTTCACACCAGGTTGTTTTTCCAGTTACAGTTTGTTGAGCATTTGGCATTACATGCAAGTAGGAGAGTAGAGATGTCTTACCTCTCACCTGTAACTGTTTTCCTTACCAAACTTTTGTGATGGACTTCGTTGCAAGATTTTTGAAAGTCAGATATTTTTATAATGTTTCAGAGAAAGAGACCTGTGTGAGGAGAGGAGCAAAAGTCCCTCAGGATCTAGAGAAAAAGTGCCACTTCCTTCTTCCATGTAAAATATGTAGGAGGGCCTAAGACTAAGCAAACGCTGAGATCAATCTATTGATCTGTTTTCCATTTCAGACCAGGAAGCTATTAAATTTGGGTTCTCAAAGTTCATTTGAATACTTTATTAGCATCTTGACAGTTTATTTGTATCCTGGATGAAACAGGCAAACCACTGTTAATGGAGCCCAGTCTGGCTCTGGAGCCTTGCTGGAGATTCCTACATGACTTTATTCTAGTGTTGCTTGTTTTAATACTTCTATCTCTGTCCTTGTACCATCAATTGGAAGCTGAAATAGCACTTATCTTACACTCTTTAAAAAAAAAAAAAAGATAAAAACTTTCATTTTTTGGGTAGTTTCCCTAGCTGCTTTTTTATTTTACTTTTTTTTTTTCAGGAGACTTTGATTCTGTCACAGACTCTGAGCTTCTGTATGCTTAGAAACATCATTTTGTTCCTTGGTTAATTGCTTTCTCATGCTTTTTAAACTTTTAATTTCCATCATTCTTTAATCTGCTGTCACTTTGCATATTGTCCCTTCTCCAAGTTATTTTGCCTTAAAAGACATGTCCTTTGGGACTAGTGGGCCTTACTAGGACAGGCAATTATTGCTTGGATATGGTGCTAGTTGCAGACAGATTAGTTCAGGAATGGGTTCAGAAGCTGTGAAAACTATGCCTTAGAAAAAATGGCCTCAAAAATCAACAGCTTGGGTTTTTTGGGACCTAAGAACATTTACCTTCCCAGAGAAAAGGGCTTCTGGATTTAAACAAAACAAGCAAATGAACACATCTCTAAAAAAAAACAAAACCAAAACAACCAGGCAGCCAATAAAACAAACAAAACCCTGCTTTGGTTGAGCTGGAAAGGCTGCAGAGGAGAAATGTGTGGCCAGGAACTCTCATGCAGAGAAGTGAAATGCATTTACTGCACTCAGAGGGCGAAGGGCAGGGCAGGGATGGCACAACCCTGCTGCCATTCCCTGAGAGCTCTGCCAGCCTTCATCCCCAGATGGACTCCAGCCAGGGCTGAGCAGGGATTGCATTCTGGGCCAAAAGGATATTAAACAGTTTTGTTAGAAATAGCATATCAAAAATACTCTTCAGATTAGACTAGAATATGTTGCTAAATTTTTAAAAATGGGGAGGAAGTTCTCTCCCAGTGAGGCTAATTTCTCTAGCTAGGGTTTCACACAGAAGTAAAACTTTGCATATCCAGATTTTCATACACAAATGAAAATATATTCTCTGATATGTAGTCTGTCTTTTCAGGTGGAAACTCTTCACCTGCTGCAGCAACGTCTGCTTGCATTTATTCCATTAGACACCTCAATATGTCAGAGGAGTTTGTGTTGTCTTTCCTTTTCACTGCCATTTATCCAAACTGCATCTACAACCGAATCCTTCACTCTGCTACAAGGCACTCGGGCATCTGAAGACAGGTAATTAGGAACCTTGCTTTTGTGTAGAAAACCTTACTCTGCAATTACTCTTTTCAATTAGAACAGAAGGGTGTGAGGGTTTCTCTCTTGTATTAGCCTCAGCTACGATTAAAAGGAATGCTGATTATCTCCTCCTGATTTCCCTGGCTTCAAACTGGCACAAGGGTCTGGCCTCCTGCTAATCCAGCCAGAGTCACTGTTGGCATGCTGGTGACTCCAGCTTTTGTGCCTGGCACAGTCCTGTTCACTTAAACTGTGTGGTATCTTTTATCTCCCATCAGTTAATGTTTTCATGTCTCAAAACACCAGCTCCTGGAATAAACAGATTTAAGGTTGAACATCAAGTGATGAATTAGCTTGACTGTTTGTTATTAAGCTTTACTTTTCGAATTAGTTCTTAGTTTTAGGTGGATGTTTCATGGCTTGAAGTTTGGGCATGGCAATACTGCAAGGATAAACCCTGACCTGTGTTCTTGCTTTGGTAAAACTCATCCCACTCAAGTGGTTGATGTCAGGCTTAGAGGAAAAATACTGGACTGAGTTGTGTTTGGTCCATACTTGTACAATATCCTTGATATGCTAATAGCTAAAGTTTTCTTTTTGTGTTACCTTTTTGTGTTAAGACTTTTGTCAGTGCAAGTGGCATATTTACAGACTGACTTGCCTAGCTGTAGCTTTGGTGATTGATTATTTAAGTCCACATAAACTGTTTTATCAAACGAAAACCTATTTTTGACATCCTTCAGATGAGGATGGCCTTGTAGAATAGCTCCAAAGGAAAAGAATCTGGTAATTGAAATGCTAACAGATCCATAACTTTACTCCATTATTGTCTAAATCATTTTGTAGATATTCAGCACAGTGTCTTTTCAAATCCCTTTGTGAGCTGATTTTCCCAGTGCACAGGATCTTGATGAAAAGAATCAATTAAGCCTGGAAAGCTCCAATGGTATAAATATCCTTAGTAAATAAATTGTTATTGTATTAGATAAAACATGCTGATTTAAAACAGTTGATAAACCCTATCTCTAGTCCGTGGCATATTCTCTGGAAAAACTCCCAGATTTCATGGAATGAATAATGCATGAGTGTCTCTTTATGTGATTGAGTTGACTGCTCAGGATGTATCTGAATATTCTGCTGTTTGATTCTGATTTGTTCTCTATCGAGAGCTCCCTCCCCAGCGCCTCCCGAGGCAGGGGAACGGCGCTGGATCTGCTCTCCCTCGCTGCAGCACATTGCACGTTAGACAGCATCCGTGATGAGAGCAGGATTTAATTTTGAAGGTATAGTCATCGCAAAATCAAAGGGGTGAAGTGAGGAGATCAAGGCTGTTCTGGGATGTTGGTGTAGTTCCTCCTGTCAGCCGCCTTGTCAAGCTGCAGACAGTCCCCTCTGTTCCCTTCCCAGTGCAGGATGCTGGCTGTGCTCTCAGCATTTTCAGGTGTTTGTGCTGCTGTTTGATTCCTGCCCCATGGATTGCTTTGTATCTTCCTGTTTCCTCTAGAATCAAATGTGAACATTCAGGTTTGCAGCCTCTGCAGCCCGTAAATATAAAACTACCCATTATCAAAATGTCACAGCTTGGCAATAAGTACTTCTGCAGCAAAGTGTACTTACTTGAAGACATTCTTAGGGGTTTGCCCTGAAATCCGTATTAAGAGTATTTTTTTAAATTCAGGGTTAATTCTAACACTAAAATCAATGAGAATAAGGGTTAAAGGATCATTTTGGAAGTTATGACATTGGGGTTTTTGAAATTGCCTGGATATGGGGGGGGAAGGAACTTAGGAAAGGGAAAACATGGTGGACCAAGAATGAAATGTAAGAATGTAAAGTGAGATGAAAAGTAAGTTAAATAATATGAATCAGTAGATTATAAAGATGAAGAGAGAGGGAATTAAATCAGAAAGAATGTACTGACATTGTGAGGGTAAAATGAGTGAAAATGCATGGATGAACATAGGGGCACTAGGGAAACATGATTAAAGAGGTGGAAAAGCATAAAAAATTGCAAAACTAGGAGATATTAATTCTACGAGGATGGGATAAAATGGCTTGTGACAGAAATGTACGGAAACTAACACAAAACTAAAGCTGGCAAATACTGGAAAAATTAACATTCAGGTTTCTAAACAAATGTTCTTGGTTTCACTCCCTTTCTCCTCTTGTTTCTTTCTACAAACTGTCAAAACACTGAGCTGAAGCGGGGTGAATGTCCACAGAGGGGGAATGCAGTGATGCGTGTGAGGGGTGTGTGCAATTCCAGAGTATTTCCTGCAGGGAAGGGATGCACAAGGCAGGCAGTGCATGACTTATTTTGTGACCTGTTTGTGTAACACCACTGGAAGTTTGTATATTACATTTCATGGACTTGAGGAAAATTTAGTTTTTCTTTAAAATATTTGAAACTTATCAAATGGAATTTAAAAATTTCAGAGAATCTACGATAACTGTAAAATCATAATGTCCTTACCTGCAATATAGCATGTCCACACCTCCAATATTTTCCAAATATGTTTTATAAGTTATTCACTGTGGTCTAAGGAGTAAGCCTGAAAGCCACAAATAAAATAAGAGAGGACATCAGTAATATTTGAAGATGCCAGAAGCAAGACTTGGAAGGTCAGAAAGGAAAAAGCCTGAACAAACAAAAAGCCCCCATCCTGTTCACCACATCCATGTAAGTAATTCCTCTCCTGGGAGAAGCTGTACAAAAGCCAGCCTGGCTATTCCCAGGGGAGAAGTTATTCATGAGCATACAAGTTTACCAGGTCAGGCCCTGAATCAACAAGGCAGTGACTGTGAAAGACAGTCCAGAGCCAGAGTGAGGAGGAAGGTTAATGAGAAGCACAGGAAAGACGTTCATTAAAGTGGAAATTGAAGTCACCCTGGCTGAGAGGAGCGGGCTCGAACAGAAGAAACTGAGCTTGGCTCTCAAAGTCAGGAGGAAGGTTAGCTGGGGAGTCAGGGGAGCAGATCCTGCCTGGGCAGGAGCTGCCAGTGCTGCTGAGTGGCAGCTGAGCAGCAGGGTCTCCCTGGCAGCCCGGCTGATGCGTGCTGGCCGCAGTGACCGCCGGCGCTGGGAGCGCGAGATGGGCTCTGTGTCGGGCTCTGCACTGCCAGGCACACGTTCAGAGACAGTGAAGTGATAAGAACAGCCTGATCTTTTCACAGAAACCATCGGGGGTTTTTGTTTGGCTGGTTTTGTTTGTTTTGGGGTTTTTTGATTTGTATAAAAAGGAAAAATATTGGCAATTCAAGGCTATCACACTTAAATAGGAACTTTGGTAGGATCTTCCCACTTATTGTTGCCTTTCAGGATTCTGAAGCTAAAATAGCATTCTACCACATCAATTTTTACATACAATTGATGTAGCAACTTTGAATATTCAATTGGTAGTAATGTGTATTTTCAACATGTGCAGTCCCAGTGCCATGACATATCCTGGAAATGAATGTTTTTCTCCCCAGCCTTTTACTCATCGTGACAAACTGACAGAAGACCTGGATAATTCAATCATGTTCACTGCCTTTGTCACTTCTGCCACTTCTTTAAATGTTTTTTTATTATTATTATTATTATTTTTGCAGGGTTTTAGTTCTGTATTTCTGGGAAGGCATGGAGCAGGCCCCACGCCCAGGCATGCAGCAGCTGCTTTGCACACCATCACTGTTCTCTTTGAGTGAAGCACTACGGAGTTAAAATTTCTTTTAGCACAGTTCTTGAGTTTCTCTGGAACACAGAAGCCTCAGTAGGTCAAGAGGTTGTCTCCTGAAAAAGACAAGCTGTTCTACAACAGTTCTGGTGTCTGCCTGTGTGTCGGATTTGGTAGAAACTCTCAAAAGCTGTAAGGGTGCAGAGGGTTTGCTGGTTATTCCTGAGCTTTGTCTGCGAGGAAACCCATTCCCTGCCCTTCCTCTTATTACGAAAAGTTGGGATGTCAGAACTGACAGCCTGGTAAATGCTGGGACAGCGTGTCAGGAAAAGGAAATGTTGTGGAAGAAACAAGGCACAAATAATGCACAGCAGGTCACCCAGTGAAAACAAATGGCAGAGATGGAGAAAACACTCCCACATGGAGCCTGTGCTGCCTTCCTGTGCTCGTGCTGCTGGTAAATAAACAGCTCAGGGCTCCTGTCTTTGCTTCTGAGGGTGGCTGGCTACTGTTAAAATATTGAGATTGCAGATGAGCTCTGGTGTAAATGTTACCCCTGAGCTGAGTGTGTTCAGCTTATCTGCATGGAGTGGCCTCCATAAAGCCTGGGGTTGTGTCATCATCAGAGGTTGTGCTTGGGAGTTTGGGATGTCCACACAGAGATCCCACTGGGTGCTGCCCAGCAGAGACAGACAGCTGTGCCTGCCCTGGCAGGGGAGGCCGGCAGTGTGTGGGGTGAAAAAAAAGGGAAACTATTTATTTCACTCTGTAGAACTTGTTTTGTGGCAAACTGGGCAGGTGTTAATCCTGGAGGTGAGAGGAGGGCCACGGTTGTGATTGTTGGGAGGAGGGGAGGAAAGGGTTGGTGTCTGGGAAGCAAGAGCCCTGCAGAAGTTGATGTGCTGACTGCAGCCATGAGCCCTGGCTCTGATGGGCTGCACCAGGGCTGTGCCTGGATCTACTCAGTCCTCATGACCCTGCTGTGAATCGCTTTGCTGTAAAATACGAGTATTTCGTCAGCTTGGTCACTTCTTCCAAACTTTATTATTTTTAAGGGTTATGTTTTAGTTTTTATTGCTGCACGTTCTCCACATTGCCATGAATTTATCCCCTTCTTGCCCTCTGAGACCAAGATTTCTTGACACTGAAAAAAAAATCTCACCTACCTCAGGATGTTTCTAGAGAGAAATGTCAAATATCAGCCAAATCCTGAAAAGTGCAGATATTTCTTAGATGACCATTTTCAAGCATTTTTAGGATGATTTCTTCCTTCACACTCTGCCCATCCTTCCATTTTCTCTGGGCCTGGCTCTCAAATTTCCAGAGTGGGATTAATCCTTCATAATCCCAGTTCCACCAGTGCCTTGGGACCAGCCCCTGTCCCTGCTGAGGGGAGATCTGACACCCAGCCTGTTCTGCAGCCCAGGTGCTGCTTCAGCCTTGTTAACCTCATCAGATGAAAATGCTCCTTAGGAGGTAAAAAGAAGTGAGCATTTTTTGAAAGATTGACTGATGGAAGCAGAGCTGCGTTTCTGGAGGGCATGCACTGAGAATTTTTTCTACTGAAATGCAACATTTTTGTGTCCTGTTTATATCACTTAACCTACCCAACATCAAAAACAATTACAGCAATTATGAAGGACCTTGAGTTTTTCCTTAGGGAAATGCTGTGCAAGAAAACTCTGGTTATGTCTTGGGGTTTGCTTCTGTCTCTCTTAAAGCTAATATTTAGCATTTATCCTAGAGGAAAAAACTGACAAAAATGACGGGTATCTCCCCAAAGCATGTATTTACTGTATCGACTGAATTTAAATTTCATAATTTCGTTTTCCTGAAGTCTTTCTTAGGAACAGTCGTTTAAAAAATCCCTGATCCTGGTTTGTCACATATGGAGTTAAAAGAAGAATTCCGAAAAGGCAGAGAATAAGGTCTCACACAAGAAGCCATCCTCTCCCCACTCAAAGAGCCATTCTCTTGTAAGAAAAGCCATTTTCTTCCACGAAGGCCCAAAGCTCGTTCGTTGTTTGGACAAGAACTAGAGCTGTCAGTCATCGTTTGTCAAAATTCTTCCCTCCTGTGAAGGGGCCACTGGTTCCTGTTGACTGCCACGGAGTGGAACCTCATCTGCAGCATGAAAAGATGAGATGATGAGATTCTCCTGACTTCCCCTGAGTTGGGGTTGCTGTGCTTGATTAGAGGGAAGTTTTCATTACCTTCCTGGGAATTATGAAGCTGCAGATTTGCATGGTAATAGCAATGTTTTATTTTTTTAATGTGCCTTTTTAAGTGAGTTCCATGTTTAAAGTTGTGAAAGAGAAGCCACCATCTTTCAGCATCTCACATTGACTTGGTGACTTCAGAGAAAATTTGGTTTACTTCACAGTTACAAAGATGATTTTTTTTTTTCTTTTAAGTTAACATCTCTCAAAAGCCTGTGTTGAGATCAGGAAAGTGAGCCAGAATCCTGCCAGCCAAATCTATCCTTGGTTAAACTTCTGAATCTGCACCAAGAACTTAAAGTTGCACTGATTTTGCTTTACAATTTAATTTTTGTCTAACAACTCTGTCAGTGTGTTATGGAGACTCTGTCTTTAACTCAGAGCTTTGCTGGATCTAAGAGGCCAGGAGTGGGGAAGGAGCAGGGAGTGGGTTAGGCAAATCTCAAGGAAAACATTCTTGTTTCACATAAATAGCTGTGAATTGGAATGTTCAGAGGGAGCAAATGTAGAGGCAAAGGTTTCTTATACTGATTTTTAAACCTGAACAACTTCTTATGAGCACTGAGGGTACAAGAGATTACAGAACTGGTTTAACACCCAGAGCCTAATTTTGGGGCTTTTTCAGGTCTTTGTCAGAGTGCTTGAGGGGACCATGGTGTGGAAAGAGAACTGAGTATTACAGATGCACGAAATTAGACTTCGTATCCATAAGAAGTTCTGCTTACCTTGTAAGTGAAGTAATAGGTGTGTAATAATTCTTTGTTCTGCTAATAATCCGGCATCTGAGATGGGTACTTCTGTTACAAAGTTGAAATCCAAATAAATAAAGTAACCTGTGACATAAGTGTATAATTACAGAAGATTTGAGAGTGGATTAAAACCGCTCCGGTTACAGAAGCTTCTCGCAACATTAATGATTTCTGGCCAATATATTTTCTACAGAATTAATGAGTGTCTGGGGTTATGGGTTTCTTCATTTTGGTTTGGGTCATTAACATACTCATTAAAGCTTAAAAAGCAGCTCTTAGCTGCCAGCTTTTTTTTTTATTTTTTTTAACCTGGAAGTCTTCCTTTGCTGAGAGTCCCAGACTCTGAACGTTCTGGTGAGTGCCCACAGAGTTCCTGGTGAGGTGTTGAGCAGAAATGCCTCTGCCTGAGATTGGGTGTGAGGGATGCTGTGCCGTGCACTGAGCAGGAGGAACAGACCCTGTCCTGCTCCTCCAGCACAGCTCAGCAGCTCATCTGCGTCAGGCAGCCCATCCCCACTGACTGTGGGTGCAGCTCCATGCTGTGAGACATTCTGAGTCCTTGTCCTCTTCTCTTTACAAGCCAAATGATGGTCTCAGAACCCTCAACAGAAAAATACAGATTTAAAAGGGTAGAATAAGGCCCTGTATGAAACACTAAAAACAAAGCCATTGCAAAATGCAAGTTTTAGTCATGATGGTATAAATGGTTTTCAACTTGTGTTACTTTACATTGAACTCCAAACAATATTCAGTCTGGAAAATGTTTTGGTTTTGTTTCTTTCAGTAAGAGCTTATATTGTGTTTTAATGGTTATGGTAAGGTGAATATTTATGGCAGTCATGAGACTTCCTATATGTAGTGTATTGCTCTGAGAACAGACTTGAATTTTTAAAATTAATAGAGCTGCTTAATGATTTTTTTTCCCACTCTTTTATACTCAGCTTTTTCCAGAAAAACAGATGGAGTTAATGATTCCTCTCAGGAGAAAAAAAAAAGAAAAAAAAAAGAAAAAAAGCGAAGAAGGGCTTTGTCCCTGGGAGAGAACAAAAAGACATCCAATGTCATTAGGGATCTAAATCATCAGGTGGAATTCCCTATTTCTTTGTGAGGGTGTGACTAACTCCACCAAACATGCCTGTCCTGTGGAGCTGGGCCTTCATCCTTTTTGTATCAGGAAATTTGGAATGTATCCCACCTTATTCAGAATGGTCCATTGCTGCACTGCTGGCTGTGCATGTTTGAACATTGTCTGTGGATATTTAATGTTTCTGCAAAGAGAGAAAGTGATGCTGCTGTGCTATGGTGCTTGTGTGAATAACAAAAAGAGCTGCAGTGGAAGGAGGGTTGATTTCGTGGCCTGCACATGGTGTTGGAAAGCAGAGCCGGAGCCAGGCCTTGCTCTCTCAGGGGGAGATGAGGTCCAAGTGCAGCCTTATCCCGACTGGAATGAGCTGGGTGCTTTGCAGGGAGCAGTTCTGCACTGGGCAGCGGATCTGAGTAGATCTGGGTGCTGCTGGCATAGAAAATCCAGAGTGTTCATTCAGCTCAAAGTTAATCCTGTTTGATCTGTGACAGGCCCTTTGAACATCCCCAGAGGAGAAGACCCACAGCACTGAGTGCACACGGAAAGGACCTAGGCTAGCTCATTATTCTATGCATTTGTAGCCCTACCTAGTTTTTCAGGCACCAAGGACAATTTTTTTGGTAACTTTATCAGCAAACTGTGCACCACTTTGTGCTTTAGAGTTGGAAACTATTTCAGTTATCATTTATATCCTTTTCTCCTTCCAAAAATAATCATAATACTGAAAAGTTTACTATAGATTTTTTTCCTCTGATATACTGTATGACTTACATTGCAGCAAGCTTGAGTGATCACAGATTATTGATTTTTAGTTGTTGATAAAAAATTTCATAATAACAGTATTATCTCTGATATATGATTTTGGAGTGCATTGTCAAGGGAACAGTCTTCAGCAACATGTTCTGTGTGCTCTTCATTGTGCTCGTGTGCTGCCCATGGAAAAGGACTGATTTTCTAGGATTAACTGCTGTAATTTGTTTGAGTTTACTGACATTGTCAACCTCTTTTAGCCTAATTTATTTCTGGGATGTTTTCTTTACTAATTTTCCTGAATGTTTCTTTGTTGTTACTGAAGAAATGAAATTGACAACCCTTCCCCAAAACATAACAAACACACTCTTCCATTTATCCCTGAAGCTTCTATACTGAGCAGGAAAAAATATGCTGTTAAAAATTTGGGGACAGAATAGATTAATTAAACAGGATATGGAAGTAAAATAAATGCAACCATATCTCTTTGTACCAGAAACCAAACGAATTATTTAAGAATTTTACCACAGTCCCAGAAGAAAGGGACAAGAAAGAGGACGGTCATGCTTAGAAAGTTGCCTATTTTCATGATCTTGATTCACTGCCATATTCAAACAGGCACTTAATTCCCTATTTTCAGCTTCAGTTGGGTCATCCTCGTATTTTAAGCTAGTTGAGTTTCTGGAAACAGCTTGTGAACTTCTGGATATTGTTTTTTGTAGACCATGGAATGAGAAGCAGTAGGTTAAGACAGGGCATTTAGTCCAAAGCCTTTGTTTTATGTGTATATCCTGGGAATTCCTGCTGGAAACCTTCTCCTGTTGCTGTGTCAGACCAGGCAGTATCACAGCACACACGTCCAGAAAAGCTCTTCACAATTTGCATTTTCTTCCCCTCTGCCATTAGTGCCATCCTAAACAGTTGTTCATCAATTGTTCATAGTGCTGATGTAGTGGTGAAAATTCAAGTGAGGTTTCACCGATGAATTTCTCTGTCTTGGTTTGCTAGGTTTGTTTTTATTAATCCGGTAGTATCTTTTTCACATCCTTAAATTTCAATACACTACTTTTACTATATTAATTTTCTCTTTTTAGAAGCATTCTTTCCTTGAGGAGTTCTAGAAAGCTCTGCAAAGAGCATGCATGGACAAAAAGAAATGGTGTTCACAAGTAAAGCAAAATCATACCTGAGCTCATGTCGTATTTTCATTTCTTGGGTGTTTGCGGTTGTGTCCTGGAACAACCACCAGCATTTTCATTACAGTTCTACAGGTCTGAATTTTAGTTTTCCATATGGATTAAAATTTTATCTCACCCAAACCAAATACCTCTGATGGTTGTTGGATTGTTGAGCACTTTCTCTGATGCTTTGCTCCTCACCATGACCCCAGTAGCAGCAGCTATTTAGACTTTATGAGGTGTTTGTGGTAGAATTAAACATCAATAATGTAGATCCTACTGCTGTGCTGCATAAATAGAGAATTGTTTCTTGTGCATGCAATGTCTTGTATTGCTGTAATGCCTCAACTTTACAAATTGTTACAAATTTCGCTTCAATATCATTACCAAAAAAATTCACAGGGTTAGGAAGGTCTGGGTCCTCTGACTGCTCAGCCCTGTAGCTCAGGTAGCTGGAGTGCCACCTTGCTTTTTTGAATGTGCAAGTCTGAGTGGTCAATTATAAAGGTCCTTGCTGCACCTGATTTGTTGCCATTATTTTTGTGACATCTGTGTGCAAGAGCTGTGAGTGGGAGAGCTGCGAGTTCACCAAAATTACCATGGCAGAACACGTGGCTGCAGCGAGAAAAGTTGAGTCAAGTGCTGTCTTTTGTTCCCAAAAAAGCTTTGTGTTTGCACTGCAGTCGCTTTTTTTGTTGCAAGAACTCTGTCAGTCCCTGGGAATGACATTTGATTTGTCGTGCTGGTTTGCAGCCTCCTCTGGCAGTTGTGGTTTCCGTGAGCACAGCACACACAGAACAATACAAACTGCTCGTGTAGTCACAGGCACGGTGTGTGACCCTTCTGTGACACTGCTTTTAATTATGTGATCCGTGTTGGATAAATGGGGGAAATTAGCATGTAGAAACGTAGCCTTATGTGCTACTTTTGATGTCTTAGAGGCTTGTACCAGAAATATTAAATACCCCATTTTTAGCAGTTCTGTGTACATGAAGCAGAATCAGTTCAAGACAGGAACAATGAACCAGAAGTCGTAGGTTATGTGTTGATTTTTTTTCTTTTTCCGAGTGACTTCAGGAAGACTCTCATACTTTGTAATTAATTGGCCAACGAGGGAAATCTGCCATAGGAATAAATGCAGTTCAAGTAGTCTTTCCTACTAGATAGCATTTGTTGGGAAACCCTTTTTTCAGAGACTATTAAAACATGCATGAACAACTACCAATTACTTAGTCCAGAGAGAGCTTTGTACAAAAAATAAAAAAAGGAAATTATCATACAATAATAATAAAAACAGTGAATATGTCACCTAGGGCATGAACGTGTGTGCTTCTAATAACTTCAGGCTGTAAGCTGGCTGCCTAATTAAATTCATCAATGTGCTTCAATACCAGTTTAAATAGTTGATTCTAAATTGAGAAAAACTAAACTTTATTTGCATAAAATGCAGTGTTTCAAATCTCAAAGTGACATTGGATGTTTATCCAGAATGTTGTTTTCTATTCCTGTGAAGTGTCTCTCTGTGATTTATAAGAAAAAAATACTGATATAGATAAAGAATCAGCTTTTCAGGAAGAAGATGTACTGTTACTTTTTGTTGTAAAAGAGGGAGTGTCTGCTGGATAACCACTGCATGCATCCATAATTCCTGGCTGCTGGGAGATGGTTGTGCTTCAGGATAGAGCAGGAATGGGTTCTGTCATGCTGGGTTCTGTGACATTGCTCTTGGTATTCTTGTCCCTGTCATTTGCCACTGAACAGGCTGCCAGGGCAAACAGTGCCTGGTGTAGGGAGCAAGAAGGTGCTGAAATAAAGAGCTGGATGGTTTTACATTGTGTAGGTGATAAAGTGAAGCTGCTCTCCCTTGCAGCCAGAAATGAAGACTGAAACAAATGAGGGAAATATGATGTGCATTTTAAGACGGAGATGTAAGAGAATAGGTACACCTCCTTCTCTCTCTTTTTTTCTTTTCTTTCTCCCCCCTACCTACTGATGTATAATTCTTTCTTCCTGAAAATTGTCTTTTCACATCTGAAATGGCACTGGTTGAACTGTGCATCACGCTGCATCTCTCTGTGTGTTTGCTGGTGTTGATTGACTGTTTGGGGAAAAGGGAGTTGCAGAGAAATGGAATGACAGTGCTGGGTGTCTAATGGTGTGGATTCTAGATGAAAGTGGGAAAGCACATTGTTGTTTCACAACAGAGGTGATAAAAGGAATATAAATTGTGGCTAAAGGATAAAATGTACGTCAGCTTGTAATTAAAGATATATGCAGTGAACATCCTTCAAGCAGAGTTCCCCCAGAGACATCTTGCTTTACATTAATAGGTTCTGATGGCCCCAGATCTTCTTATCTTTTATCCTTACCAGTGAAAACTGGTATGTGTGTTTTGGGGCTTCATGCCCCCCTCTGCCCCAAACTGCTTTCTGAAGATCCTTCAGCTGAAGTGACTGTGCCAGAATTCATTACCCTGCTTCTCCTGTGTTTCCAGAAACACGCTGTAACATATCCATAATGAACCAAAGATGAGCAGTGCAGAGTTGCCTCATTCCAGTTTTCTGCCATAACCTTTCTGCTTTTTTCAAATCGGTATTGTGGTTTTATGATCCCAGACTATTCAGAGCATTTTACCCTGAAATAAATGGGAATAATTTGAGGGCTATTTCTCTGTTTAGCACACGCTTGAAGGTGAGAGCCTGGCTGAGGCACCACAAACAGCTGAGCAAGGATGAGTTATTTGCTTCCTCTTGGGATGAGCTTTCAGCTCCTGTGCTCCTCCTCTCTGCAGAGCCTTGCCCAGAGATGGAATCACTGCTGGGATCTGCATTTGTGGGTGAGGCACAGAACAGGATTCAAAAGCAGGGTCAGAGAATGTATCATTAGAGCTGGAGAAGGTTGCAAAGTGAACAACCCACCAGGTGGGAATAGTTTAGGATTTGTGGCAACAGTTTGGTAGGAGCATGAGGTCGGGATCACAAAATCCAGAGTGCAGTGGTGCTCTAGATGGAACTGTGAAAGCTTTTAGAGCTGCTGGTTTCAGTAACTACTCCTGTGTAGTCTCCTCCAAATATGTTTCTTCACATCTGTTGATGAATGGAACCTCTTGTTCCTCATGTGAGAGCCTTACATTGCTTTTCCACAATATTGAGACAGAAGTTGTGCATGAAATATGGTTTTTCAATGTTATCATTATACAGTGTTTTCTGAGGAAAAACAAAAACAAAACTCCAAACCACAGCTTGACCCAGAAATCTCTCAAACTACATGAAAATCTCATGGTTCCGTGTGGACATTTTATCGCAGAGCATAAACGCGTGTTGGGTTCATTGGCAAGCTCGTCTTGATTAGGAAACTCAAGGGAATATGAGCTTTGTTTCCAGAAAAACTTAGGCAATTTATGATTCTTTTTGTTGAAGTAATGTCTGATTTTTGAGGCTGCATGGGTTAGGTGTGAAATCAGATGAACTTCAGTAGTTCCAGTTACATTACACTGTGGCTAATGCCAAAGACACCCTGTGAAATGAAACTGCTGAATTTCACACAGCACATGTACAGAAGAAAAAAAGAAAAAAAATCCTTGACAGCCAGTAGAGAAAAATCTGCATTTCCCTTGTTCTAGTGGCAATAGAATAAAGGATTTCTTTTCAAAGTAGTATTATGTGGATATTAAATAAACCCAACCATTTAATTCTATATTCTAAAGTAGCTTAGTCTCTTGCCTGTAAGATTCTGCCAATAAATTCAAGCTGGATCAGATACAGCTTGCAGAATCTTTCAACCATTTTCCTCTCATGACAAAGGCTGATGCAGTATTTCTGAGACTCCATTTTTTTGCTTTAATTAATTTTTTTCAGTTGCAGCATGCTTAAGTTTATACTGAGTTTCAGCCTGGATATAAACATGTTTCCTAAAAATAGATTTCAGAGAACAAGATTAATGTTCACCATAGTGCACAGAGTTATTAGAAGTTTATGTTCAAAAATAAGGCTAAGTCATGGTGGTTATTTTGGGATGCTGTTCTCTTTTGTCAGTCTGTTTCCCTTGAAGTTATATAAGGCAGCTGGACTTGAAGAAAGAAGATTGAGGAGTCCTAGGAAATCTATGTCCTGTACATGTTTCTTCTCCTCTAGATGGGCAGTATTGATTACATGTGGATACAGGTAAATGGTGGGTTCAGGTTGTTTGTACTTGTAATCAACAATGTAAATGAACAGAGAAAGGTCAGTGCAGCAGGCACAGAGCTTATGGAAGTGTAATTCACTTGTACATGCATGGCAGGCAGTAATGTGTTCTTTGGACAACCTTGGGATGTAGTTTGGTTCCCCTGCGTGGTTTCTGCATTCTAAGTTTTGGTTGGTGATTTCCCAGTGATTTTGTTCATAAGTATTTATGCAGCACCACGTCCATGAAAATCTCTGTTTCAGGATGTGTGAGAACCTTGGGAGCCTCCAGTACAGGACTGTGTGCATGTGGTGTGTGTGATGGTGGTGGTGTTACGTGGCAGTGCTGTGATCTGCTGGCCCTTTGATACCTGACGTACATGGGAGCTGAAAGAAACACACAGAATTCTAACACACCATGCAGCCTCATTCTCTGGTACAGGTTTGGTATTCAAAGGTCATTTCAGCTGTGAAGCATTGGGTTTTCATTTACATTTGGTGGAAGTCCTTAAGGCTGCTGTATCCTTTGGGATACTTGCCCATGGATAGTTGGTCACTTGGTCACGTCTTGTTTCTAACCGGTGATTTTGTAAATAATTTTCTGTTAAAGCGAGGTTGGGACTAAGCAAGTAAAAAGTGGACTCTGTGGTTATGTGTGATGTTTTTACTGCTGTTGTAGGTGAATTCTGCACCTTTATGTCAGTATTACCCTACTCCGTTCCTTCCTGCCTCATGTGCAGTGACACCCTTGTCTGCTGTAGGTCCCTGAGAGTGCCATGGAGCAGTCACAGCAGGTAAAGGATCACCTGGCTGCTGCTGGGCATAAAGCACAGCACAGCTGAGAAACACACTCACACTGCCTTTGCTGTGCTTTCCAGCAACCCTTAAATCAAATTCCTGAAGGGACTGGAAACACAAGCTGTGTCCCTTGTCAAGCATTCCTCTCAAGAAAGGATATCCAATAACTGTACGAAAGCATGTGCAGAATTATTGCAAGCCTTCTGGGGCTGCTCCACCAAAGCTGTTACTGCTCAAGCACCTTGTTTTTCAGATTGTAAATCTGCCCCTTTAACTTATATTTGAAGGACAAGGCTAAATACAGAAGCTGAAAGATCTGCCAGGGTATTCATGTAGTGCAAGTGTGAGTTCCTGGGTGTACAAGGTGGGTCTAGGTGAAAAGTCTGAGCAGAAACACAAGATTGGGATTGTTTACTACAGACAACTATTTACACTGCTGCTAATCCATCTGGGCTAAGCTTTTACAAGGCAGAGGTCACCTAGAAAAAACCAAGCAATCTTTTGCCCACCAAAGTAAGTAAAAATAGCATTTTTTGAAAAAATGGATATGATAAGTTTATGAGTTAGAATATTTAAGCTTTATTTGTTCATTTGTTTGTTCTGTGTAGGTTGAAGGGAGATTGGAATTTTCCTCTGTAAACTTTCAATGTAAATGTAAAGTTCAATGCATTTGAGGTGGGGGTTTTTTTAATTTAGATTTTTTTAAAGGCAAGAGGAGGACATTCAGGCAATTTCCCAACACTATCTATATTTAATTTAGGATTAGCAGTAGAAAACATTGAGTTCACACCTTTTCTCTCTCTCTCTTTGCTTTTCCTGTCACCTCCTTAAGAGTTGTACTGAAGTGCACCTTGAAACATGTTTTATGGCATTAAGATTTGTAGGAATTTAGGGATCCTGAGATATCCCCTAAATTAGATGATGATGATGATGAGAGAGATGTGTTTAACCAATGTGCAAAAGAAAAAACTAAAACGCCAGAAAACAAAAAAACCCCACTACAGGATGTGTTAGGGTGTGTTTAGTGCCAGTGAAGGGAATCAAATGAGAACAGGAACTAAACAGACTCTCTTTTAGTTCTTCTTTTACTGAATTATTATAAATACACTCTGTCAGGTGTGAAATCAGCATTTTTGCTGGAGAAGTAAATAAGGTTGCAGAAAAACACTTATGTGTAAAAGCATCTATGTAGCCTAGGGCTGTTGGAAAAAATGTAAGCCAACTCCACTCCATAATGCCATTTAGTTACAAACTGACGCAGAGAATTTAGGGATGTTTTTCTTACTGTTTTCTGGAGTGGATTTTTGGTAGGTATTTCTTTGTTCGTTTGGGGTTTTTAAGTGCTTAACCATTTAATTTCTAGTGACTTTGAAATAACTAGTTGAAAACACTGAAAACTCTCCCTTTGGAGATGACAAGTATTTTAAAGAGGTATTAAAATATGGGACTTAACATTCCTATGTCATTTGCCCATTTTCTAAAGTTTCTCTGACTTTAAAGATTATTTTTTCTCTTTCTTTAAAATAGAGTTAAAGGAGAAAAGAGTAAGTATATTTTTTGGAGAGAGAATGCATAAGGAAACCTGACTTGTGCCTGGGCTCTTGTCTAGCGAGGTGAATGAGTTATTCCTAATGGTGCCTTTCATGAGAAATGTGCTCTCGTTTTGCTGAGGAGACGATGCTGATGCCCTCACTGGGCATTACTGATCTCGAGTTTGCTGCCAGGAAAGCTGAGGCTTGGTGTGGAGTGCTGTGGTGGGAATGCCCATCCAGCCAGCACACTAAATGGAAGATGGTTGACTTCTCATGTGATTTTTTATGAGAGTGGAGTGACTTGGTTTCCTGGAGCTGCTCTGGGGGTGTTCTTCAGGCGCAGCTGGAATAAACCCTTAGCAAAGGGGAGCTGCTTTCCACTCCATTGTTCGGGGTCTGATAAGCCACTGCCCTGGGCTATTGATTGTTCCTAGTCAGTGTCAGGTTTTGTTAGTCTCATTAAAAACCATTCTTTCCCTCACAAAACTCACTCTTACCCTCTTTGATCAGAACACTCGTATGTCTTGGCCCAGTTTCAGCAGAACCCTACGCATCTGCTGTTGAATACTTTAGTCTCCTCCTTAAAAGATCTTTAAACTGATCTTTTCAAAGTGCACCAAGGAGAACAATTTTTAACATCAATAGTGAGGAACAGCTAAGCAGCAGATAGATATAACCACACAAGTATCTTGTATTGGTTATAAATAAAATTTTAATCATTAAGGAAAAAAGTACTTTTTGTGTAAAAGATGCTTGAAGAGCTGTGCTATTTTTTAAATTTCCTCAGTTTAACACCATATTTATAAAACCTTTTATGCATCTGAAATGACCCTTGGTAAGAGAATCTCACAGTATATCAGTTCAAGCTTTGGTTAATTGTTCCCTATGCAGGGGGTTTAGATCTTAGTGTCATCCTGATTCTGATTTTAATTGTTCAATAAGAACACATGATTAACATAATGGTTTTTTCACTCTTTTGAAGTTCAGTGTTTATAACCCTTTTGGTAGCAAGGTTTTGTCGATAACTAATGGAATCAGGATGCTGATTTTTATTTGTGATGCGTGTGCAGTTTGTAATAAGGGATATAATCATTGTGGGCTCATGTTGCTGAAGCTGTATTTTTACATTTCATTCAAACATTGTGTGCAATTGAGAATTGGAGGCAATAGACAAATAGGGGAACTGAGAACTTCATTTCAACCCTGGAACTTTCGTCCAGGTCTCAGTGCATCTTTTAATTTTAGATATTGGAAAAAGTTTTCTTCAGTTCTTCCTTCACATGTTTCCTCATGTGTCCATTTCTGAAATGATGAGGAGTGCAGCAGAAATTCCTCAGGTCAGGGAGTCACTGCTCTGGTACCCTGAGAGTGGGGCAGTTGAAGGGATACAGACATTACTTAATCTAATATTCTGGTTGTTCAGGGAGGGAATTACATGTTTCTTTTAAGTGAAATTGCAGTCAATGTTTTTCCTCTGAACTCAAAACTTCCCAGCATTTCCTGCTCAAAATGTTCAGCCGCAAGCAGTTGCTAACCCTGATTAATGATATGTAACCTATTAGTGGGGCTTCACCCTCGGAATTGGTTTTCACACATTTTTGCCTGCATGTTTGTGGAAATCAAGGAGGTAACTTCCTTCACTACTGTAAATAACTCGTGCAGGGAATGAAATTAATTATTTTTAATACTGGGGCAGCTGTGTGATAGATGTCTGAAGCCACAAATGGGAAATGTGTCTTGTGGAAATGGTGAGAAGTCATTACTGCTTCTGAATGGCTCTGAGTCAGCAACACCCTGGAGATGTGTCTCCCACTGAGCTGGGTGCCTGCCTCAAATCACAGCAGAGATAATGCCACAAATCCCTTGGGAACATACCTGAGAGTGACAAGGATTTTCATCTGACTGAGATTGGCTTGTAAAGAAGCCTTGCAAACAGATGTGTGCCTGGAATGAGCTGCGCTCTCAGTGCAGTGAGGACAGCACACCTGCGAGCAGGGCATGCTCAGAGCGGCACAAGGAGATTCATTCATGTCAAACATGCCTTTGAACTGAGTTTAAAGCCATTGTGAAATCCAACTGCACTCGGAAACAAAAAGGAGATTACATTTGGCACAAACAG
Organism: Aleadryas rufinucha; assembly: GCA_013397815.1. Lineage (NCBI taxonomy): Eukaryota > Metazoa > Chordata > Aves > Passeriformes > Aleadryas > Aleadryas rufinucha. Next base: position 492,528 of record VZTH01007886.1, on the reverse strand, counting down.
CAGGATAGAGTTTTTGCAGAGAAGAACTACATGGGAATGTTAGGATTTAAATTAAAAGCATCACTGAATTTTCAAAGCTAACAAGTTGTGTAATGAGGAATGTGTATGCTCTTTATGAATTGGTATCTCTTAGTTCTAGGGTACTGTAAATAATGTTAATATGAATAACATAGATAATATTTTACTGGTTGCTAAGGGAACCAGACTCACTGGATTCCTTTTTTGTTGTTACGGTGAAAATTGGTGTGTGTTTTAGAATGGTCTGGACAACTGAGCATGCAGCTTTCACATGACTTTTTCTCTGCAGATCATCCAGAGGGCTTGTTAGAAAAATACTTTATTTTTGGATCTCTAGATACAGTCACTGGAAAATCTTGAACTTTTGGGTCTTTATTAAATTTCTTCAACCCTAAGACACCACGATAATAACTTCATATCATTTGGAAAGAGGTAAATAATAGATTTGGCTTGGATTTCCATGGCACTTTTGAAGTACTTGATGAAGAGATCTGACTTATCAATTATGTGACAATATTCCTGGAGCAGTTCATTAATGCTTGCTCCTCTAGAAGGTGTGTGAGTGGCCACTGTGGTCCAAATTTAGGCAGGATACCCACAGGAATCCCAGTCCTTGACACTGCACATGGCATTGTTGGTGCAGACTGGCTTTCCTTGCTGAAAACTTCCCATATTTCATCCTTACAAACATATTTCATGGCTTCTGTGTGCTTCTAAGAAGGAACAGTATGCTGGCAAATAATTATTTCTTTCAGACAAATCTCCATGAAGGCAACTGCTCTAAGCATCTGTGTTGCTTTTGCCCAGAGTGTAGCTGTGTATTAGTGAGGAACCAGAAGCCTCTCCCATCAAACTGGCTTTTGATGGCACTTCTCTTTCAGTCTCCTGCTTGAGATTGGTTTCTTTTTAGTCTTGGGAGTTGGTCTTCTGTTGCTACACAAAAAGCAAATCTCTCTAGCAGGAAAAGAGATTTCCTGTCTCCTTACTGCTGGTGCTGTGCCATACAGAGTGAACAGACTGTTCCTTGATGCTGTAACTTGGCCCAGTTTTCTGCAAAAGAAAGAAAATTGTCTGTGGCTTGATTTGGTGAATCTCAAAATTTAAAGTAGAGCACAGTTGCAAAAAAATTCCTGTAGCTGCCATGTCCAGTACAGGAAACAGAGTGCACATCGTGCAAGACTCCCAGATCCTCTTGGTACCTGTAATTTGGAAGTTTCTGCTCTTCAGCTCCTGCATTTTCTTTCCTGTATACACAGCAGCAACACATGCTGTACAACCTTCTGGCCCAGAAAGTATCAGCTGCATAGGAATTACTGAAAGATATATGAGCTCTTTTTTAAAAAAAACCAAACAAATAAAAAAAAAACCAACAAAAAAAAAAATCCAGCACTATCACCAGAGGCAGGGATTTACTGAGGGTCTTGGTTGTGCAGCTGCTGCCTTTGAATGTGCAGGGTGGTTGGTTCAGCTACATAATATATTATGGATCATTTCATTACGCTGGAAGTACATCTCCAATATACAATTCACGTTGGGAAGTAGCTTTTTATTAAAGGATTCAGGTGTTGGCATTGCGAAGCACTGAAATTTTATTATTTGGATTCTGAGAGGTCTGGGGATGTTTACCAGCCAGATCATGGATTCCAACCAGACATTTGTCTGCACAGAGATTTCTTCTGGTGTTCTCAGGGAAATACATAATAGGATTTGGCCTGTCAGTTCAGTTCCTGACACACAGATGTCCACGTTACAGAAGCCAGCAGCGTCCTTAATATCAATTGGATGTCTCGTTAGTGTTCATAGCTGCTGGGTATGGAAAATCACCCTGTGAAGACTCTGCTTCATATAGAACTAATCATCATTAATTTTCAGAGAGAAAAAATGTTCTTCTGGCTAAAATACAGCACTTGAGGTTTAGGTTCTCTCACTCTAGAGCATGATTTCTGTTTCCTTGGGTAAACTTTTGGGTTTAGACTCTGAGAAATGAGAGCTGCTTGCTGAAAACGTACCTTCTCAGGTTTCTTTGAAACTGGAGTTAGGCTGAGCCTGGAGAAGCCTCTGCTTTCTCCTCAACTTTCTCCTTCCACCTGCAGATCCAGGCCACGTGGATAGAAAGGGCACCATGTGTAAGGTCATTTGCCATAGGAGTTTTCAGGCTGGAACAAACTATTTTGAACACATCCACCTGTGATGCACATTACTCCAACCTTTACATAATCAAAAGGACAACAAGGTCGCTATTTTGTCGGGTTCCCTTGCACGTAATATCCAAACCTTTTATGTAACCTGTGCAAAACCAAAGCAAACCCAGCAAGAGAAGCCCCGCAGCTGTTCAGGTGTTAAAACAATGCTGAAGTCACACATTCAAACCTTAATGGGGGCTTCCACCTCAATGGAGAGATTTAACTCTGCTGCCTTGTAGCAGAAATCTCATCAAGGTTATTTTGAAAATGGATATTTGGGTTTCTGGACCTACATTCTTGGGTATTTGGGATACATCCACCAGTGTGAATACATTTGTTCTCTTCTTCTGCTCATGATTCAAGGAATATATGGGAGAAGCAGAAGGTAGAAGGAAGAATATGGCTTCTTGATCATCATTAAACTTGGGGAGGAAATCCATGGTATTTAGGCAGGTTAATGGATGGGAAATAATCTTTTACAAAACTGCTTTTCCTCTTCCCTTTCTTGTTCCAATATTTTCTCCTTAAAACTCTTCTACTTGCTTTTACCCTCTTTTTACTTATGTAAGTGTAGGGAAATGAAATAGCCTTAATGATATGTATTAAAAAATCTACTTTATAAATCCATTTGTTCACGTTCATCTTCCATTCACATAACTCTCAGCCTCGGAATGTTAGTGGGCTGTTCTGCAGTTTAGCCAGAGTCTTGTACTCTTTTTACTCGTTTTTTTTCCCCCAATCCCTCATTTTATTTCATTCTGTATGCTCTCTGAACACAACTTTGGGAGCTAATGAATTAATATTTGAGCTGTTTAGCAGTCTGTTCTACTTCAGCCCTTCTATCTCTGTCCCTACAATATCCTGAAACACTTTATGTGTGGAATAAACAGCCTTTGCAGTCCATGACTTCAAAGCCTGAGTGCTCTGCTACTTTACTGAATGCAGTAAATTTTAAGATAGATTGTAATCCCGTTGGCTTTTAGAATGCCTAACAACTTTTAGAAACTACAAATCATTACATAAATGGAATAGAACAGCAGTGTACTGAACGTGCAGACATTTTATTGTGCAACCATTTCATTGTGCAAGGAATTTATATGTCTGTGTAATTCTGCTATAAATACACATCTGCCAAATATTCTTTAATTTAATGTGGTACACAGAACTTTACCATATTAATTCCTTTTGTCCTTATAACAATCATGTTTTAATATGAGCTGATTGAAGTTGCAGAGTCTGTAGCAAAAGATTCATTGGATTCTCTAAAAGCCTCTCATAGCAGCCTATACTAAACCATATATTAAAAGTATAGAAAGATTTTGTGTAGGAATAAATCCAGCACGCCAATAAGAGCTTGAAAGGCAGCAATGAGATTGCATCTTGGTTTAGAGGCTTGCATGGTACTGATGGAAATTCATAAATTTGTCACACAGGGGAGAGAATCCAGTGTGCTCCTACTCGGGTAAATGCTTTAGAGTCCAGATTAAACCTGGATTTCAGCTGAGCTTGGCCAAGGTGCACCAGGTACACGTGTTGTTACTGGCCTGCAGCAGACTTGAGAGTTCCTTGAGTTTGCCTGTGGGGTGGAAGTTCAGGTAAATTGCAAAGATTGAGTCACTGCTCACATGGGCCTGGTCTGGCTGAAGTGTCCAGGCTCCACAATGGAAAGGTAGGTGACAGCTTCTAAGTTAGTGTTTCAGTCACACTTTTATGTTCTCAGGATAATCCATGAGCAGCCTGTGGTACAATAAACCCACACAAGATGCCAGGTGAATACTCTGACCCGAGACTCAGAACCTCCCTGCTGTATCCAGTTATCTGGCTGGGTTTACAGATTACTTGGAATCGGATTTTTGTGTCTTAATATGGGAAATTTTCAGCTGTGCTGAGCTATAATGAAATTAAGAGGCTGAAATCCAAACTGTGTGCTTTCTGAGCTATTGTGTGTGGTTTCTGTGTGGTGTCATGTTTCAGAGCATTGGACCAGTCATTTGTGTACAGCCACCTATAAACTGAAATAGTTGCAAATATCACTTGTATAATTGTGTTTATTCAATGTGTGCATTTCTGTCCAGAGCCAAATGTCATTTCAAGACACAAAGCTTGCTTCCAGGAGAGCTAGAAAAGAAATTAGTATAATATTCCCAAGAAAAGTGAAAAAGGGCATGGTAGGTGAGCAGTTCCTATTTTACCTTTTTCTTCAGGGAATAAAATATACAAATCTTGAAAATTTGAGGCCACTAATACATGGTTCTTCTGTTGATTTGAAGACATTACTGTGGATATTTTTTTTAATGTGAGTGTCTGGGAACAGTTTCAATACCCTTTTTTTCAGCATTATCAGCAGTTGCAGTCTCTGCAGTGTGACAAGGTGCATGGCAGCTCCTGTCAGATGCTTCCTAAACACAAAATGTCACTCTTTATTAAACCCTAATAATCCAAATTGGCCCTCCATCTTGGCAGCCTTGCAGGCTCTTCACACAATGCTCAGCTCTGGGAAACATTCACAAACTTTTGCAAACCTTTGTTGTGACCTTCACTCCTTGAAGTTAATTTAAATTAAACACTGGTTTTAGCATTTAGGCTGATCTTGCAGTCATAGCTATGTATTTTTGTCACGGTTATGTATTTTTATTTTATATATTTGAGCATAAACGTGTTGAACTGTCTCTCTTGTGAGCTGAAAAATATCTGTATTTGTTTTCAAGTTAAGGTTGTTTGTTGCTGCTGCTGAAATAGCAGGTTGGGTCATATTGTAAATTCTACCCCTGGGAATTGATGAAGTGTTCCTGGGAGGTCGCAGTTCAAGTCCTTCCTGCGGTGGTGCTCACACACAGGTATTTCTGTCCATTCTGGCCAGGAATTTAATGAGCCTGGAAGTTTTCTATACATTTTTCTGCTCAGCTTTACAGATGGTCTCTAGGTTATGCTGAAGGACAGAGGAACAGCAGAATGAGGATGTGAAATTGCTCTGGTTCTGCTGATCAGTGGAGAATTTCAGTTTTTGCTTTTTCTCATGCCTTCCATGGCTTCTTAAGGAAAATGTGCCTCTTCTATTCCTCATCCATCACACAATTATTCAAGCTGTTGAAGCAGGTAGTTCTCCTGCTCCCATTTGTACTGCTGATTTAGCTTGTTACTCAGCTCCTCCATGCCTGACAGCTCTCCCCTGTAAAATGTGTATTTTAAGACTGCTTACATGAATAAACTGGCTTTAAAATTCAGGGTTGGGTGATAGTACTATGAAAAGCCAACTTGGTACAAACACTGCATACAAAATCTCTAGTAGGAAGTAGCAGATTATTTGGACAAGATTATGCAAGTGCCAATTATGTGCCTTGCAAAACAGGAGTAAAAAAATCGTCCCTAAATTTTCCTGCAGATTTGGGATAAAACTTAGACCTCCAGAGTGCATTTCAGAAGAGTGAGAAGCATATGTTATTGAAGAATATTAAATTCTTGGAAGAACTGAGTGCAGCTTGGGATGGGGGTGGTATTTCGGTTTTAAATGAATTCCAGTCTAGAAAGATATGGCATAAGAGAGGAGAAAAAGGCATTTTCTTGTGTCCAGATGAAATGTCATGTGTCTTCATTTGCACTTGTTACCTCTCATTCTTTCAGTCAAAGAGACTATGAATTAATAGACTTTGAGGAACTGATACACTCCTTGTTTGTTTTAAACCAGGTACATCCTGAATAAATTCAGCATTTTATTCAAAGCTTTTAGGAAAAATCATCCTATTTTAAGAACAGGAGATCAAAAATTCAAGGTAGAAACCTCCTTCTAATTCTTTCTTGTTGTAAGACTTTTCTTCCGTGGGTTTACATTAATTTCTCTGTATTTAATAAGAGAATAATAAACCTTTTCCTTATTCTGTGAGTATCCTCTGTCTGTTCATAGGAGAAAGGTCCTATACCCGTAAAAATGTTGGGGTTTTTTATAAAATGCTAACTGATGCCTTTGGGCACATTTCCTGCTTTTACACAATGCACAAATGCATGCTTAAAATAAACATTTCAAACAGTCACTGATTTGCTGTGTTTTTCTGAAAATGTTGTTTTCTTAGCAGATTAATTGACTTGACAAAGTATATCTCCTGAAGCACCAGTCCTTAGTGCTTCCAGTAAACATCCTCAGCCCTCCTTTTTAGTGGAAGCTATTTTGTGTCTGGGAGATTTTGTTTAAATGAGGTGATAAAGAGTCACCACAGATAAGATGTGCTTTTGTGCTTCTGCATTGTGTGAGGAACTTCATCTTTACTCAGGCTCTGAGGGTTCGTGTGATTTGTCTTCCAGACCTGTAGTGTTCTTGAGCCACATTTGTTACCTCCTTTGAAGTGCTAAAATTCTTCTAGTGTGTACGTTAACCTAGAAGAGCTTTATTTCTTTCTCTTTTGAGAATCAGGAAATGTTAAGAGTGTGTGTGTCATCCACATGAGATATGTAGGACTGTGTAAACGTTAACTGCATTAAACGTGCTGCTGGGATATAAACACCTCACTTAAATCGATAAGCAGTAATTACAGAGGTCGGTAGGTCTCAGTTCTTCTTTTGACCCTAAGAAAGCCCTTTCCTACCAGAACGAAAGAAAAATCAGCTGAGCAAATTCAAACTTGTGATAGGTTCCTTTTTGCCTGCTCAACAGTGTGTAAAAATGAAAACATAAATGTATATCTTGCATTCTTTATCTAGATTTAAAGGGTGTATTTCACTTTAAATGATGTCTGGCTCATCTAGTCTATCGCATATGAGTAATTTTTTTTTTACTTTGTTGAGCATATGTTTCTTCTGTCTGCAAAAAGTTCTGTGGGTTTTCATTCCTTCCCATTTTCCCAGCTTTATGCTGCCCCCAGTTATACAAAAGCAGAGGTCATACAAAGTGACTTTTTAGAGTTTGCCTGCCGTAGTAGCTACAAGCCTCTCACTTTCACTCCCTGCTTCTCAGTTTTTACAGTTTACCTGTGAGATTCAGGATTTCTCAGACATGGAAATGTCAGTGACAGTTTGGCTTAGTGTCAGTGCTGTGGATTCTAGACTGGAGCTGTCAAACAGACTATAGTGCAAAAGGAAATGGAATTATTATTCCTTCACTTAAGATGGCAGATCATAGATATTTGCCTGTGTCTGGAACCCTTTGTGTCAAAATATGTGCCTCCTCCACATATAAATATTTCACAGACAAGTACTTGAACACTCCTGTAGAACTGCACTTGACCTAAATTCCTGCCAAGGAAATTTGCCCCACTGAGCTCCTGGTACCCAGCTCCATCCAAGGTGGAAATGAAGGCACTGCAGGGAGTGTCACTGCTCCGGTGTCAATGCCTCTTGTGGAACAGCAGAGGATTTTCACAGCCCAAACAGCGAGGGAGGCACGGTAAGGAGCTCCCACACACAGATTTAGGGACAGAACAGTGCAGAGCCCCAAGCACGTGGTGGGAGGTCACTTCCTACCTTTCTGTTTCCTGGGTTTGGGGTTGTTTTGGTGGAAAGTAGCACTGGGTGGGCTGGTTTGTTTCCTTCATGTGCTGGAAGAGCACGGCCGCTGGGAGCTGAGGGCAGCACAGGGGCACCACTCCTCTGCCTGGTCACTGGCCACTGTTTCTTCTCCCAGCAGCATTGCCAGGAGTTATTCCACCTTCCTCAGCTTTGATAGTGTCTGATCATCCCAGCATCATTTATCATCCCAGCATCACTTATCATCCCAGTGCTTTCCTGGGACCTTCCTGCACCTTCCCCAGACTGTTGCCTTCCAAACCTCAACCCCACTCTGTGCTTCCCCAGGGCCTGGGAAGGACGTCCCCCATGGGCCAAGGCAGAGCCCAGCTCCTGTGGGAGGAATCCTTGCTCTGAAATAACTCAGCCACTTGATCAGCAAGTTGTTAATCCATTCAGCACGAGTGCTCTTGCTGTGTCTCCCCAAATACTTACATTGTCATTGTCGTTTCCTTCCTCAGTGGAATACAAACTGATTGACAGGAAACAAGGGCTGGGGGAAGAAGGAATGCTCAGGAATTCAGTGTTGTAGGTGGATTGGCTTTTCAGCCTCTGAGATCCCAGCGTCTGCTCCCTCTGCTGAGCCTGGTGGTTCCACTCCTGCCTTCTGCCCCGTTCCTGTGGATACTCCCTCTTTGTACAACACTGTGCAGTTCAAAAGTCCTTGTACATTTCCTGTCTTTATTACATTAATTCCTGAGGGCAAAACTTGTTCTGCTGCCCATTGAACCCAGTCAGTCACTCTCACACTGATGATAGTTAGCAGAGCATGGTATTAAGTGATAGGTGATGGGATTCTGAAGCAATCAGAGAGGGGCATGTGACAGATGATGATGGCACCTTTTCTCAGCACATTTTTATCCCACAACTTAGTTTTGAAAATACTGTTTTTAACATGGTTTCTTCTATGAGAAGAAACTCACTCTCAAACATCTTGGAGTGCTTGGTGGGCAGATGATTACAAAATTGATTTGTGCCTAATGGACTTGGGCTTCCTGCAGTTTTTCTGTTCGTCTCTTCCACTTCAGCACCATGTTCCATATTTTCTGAGCTCTCCTGAAGTGTTAACAAGCTCATCCATTTCCTCCCACCTCCAATTGCCCCTTCTTCTCAAACCCTTCCCATGTTCTAGCTGAAAAATAGATAACAAGCACCAAATTAATTCTGGTTAATTATTTGTTGGTTGGTTGAAGAGACAACTATGAAGCTGACACAGAAGCATTTGCTGCTGCAAGATGCACTAATTTTGATATCATATCTCTATCACTCTCCTAATTCCCTGTCCCCTCCACCCCCCCAGCCCCACCCCTCCCAGGCAGGAGTTTAATGGTCCATGAACCTGCTGTGCTTTTGTCATAGTGGTTGTAATTGGTCAATCAGCTCCAAAGGTATCAGGTATGACTGACATCCAGCAGTGTGCTGGGTGCTTAAACTGCCAATTTGCACTTCACAGTGGCGTTGTGTCAGCTGTCTTCCCTGAGAAAAGGAGGCAAAAATATTTAAAATGCCCTTCTAACAACACCTAGAGACAGTTTCTGGTGAATAGTTAGAGAGATTTTTGTCGTGCCTCTGTAAATCTTTACTCTANTTAAACTGCCAATTTGCACTTCACAGTGGCGTTGTGTCAGCTGTCTTCCCTGAGAAAAGGAGGCAAAATATTTAAAATGCCCTTCTAACAACACCTAGAGACAGTTTCTGGTGAATAGTTAGAGAGATTTTTGTCGTGCCTCTGTAAATCTTTACTCTATTGGGCTGCAGGTCTGCCAGAGACAGCAGGGCATGGGGAGGGGTCACTTGTGATGTTATTATCTCATTAACAGTTCGCCCTGGTCATGGTTGGAATGCAGTTACTCTGTGACTGTAACCGAAGGATGGAGAGAGAAGCTGAAATTATCACCCTCCTGAAATGTGACAGATGCAGAAGTAAAAATGGGCTTTGGCCGAGCATTGGAAACTTTGTGTTAAAGAACAAAAGCTGATGAGCTGCTGCTATTTAAGTGCTATATTTTTGCAGCCTCAGCCCATGTATGTAGTGCTGGCTTACACATTTAATCTTCTTTCTGAGCTGTTGGTTGACTGCTGAAGGAGTTAGAACCAATATAAGGTACGGTGCCACAAAAATCAGTCCTGATTTGAAAGCTTGATTATGGATTTGTCTGGATAGATAGTCAAAGGGTTTACTGTGTCCACTGCCTTAGCAAAATAATTCGGTTTATTTTCTGTTGTCTTTTAATTTGCATGAAACCACACATTTTGCACAATTAATAATTGAATAATTATTGGATAATAAGAGCATAAAGAAAATAATTCACATTTTCCAACTCCCCTGACAGTCTGCGTTAAGAGACATTCTTGCTAGAGCTTAAGGTGAAGTCCAACTGCTGATATTCCATATATTAATGTTTCCCTTTGCCTGTCTCACTCTTGTGCTGGCAGGCTGGCACATTCTTGCCACATTCCAAATGCGACTTCCAGGTATCTTCCGGATGCAGTGGCAGGGCTGCCTGAGCTGCCTTTAGAGTTCTCCACCTGCTTTACGACTCTCCCTTTCAGAAAAGAAATGGCAGAGATAAGTGGGTGTGGGTGAGTGTCAAAAAACCCCCAAAAACCCTCATGAGATTTTAATTGGGCTGTCTTATCTTTGCACACATTTAGATTGTATCACTGTGGGTTATATACACAATTTCTGCTGTCTTTAGCTCCTTTAGAGAAATTCCCTTTCTTAGCTTCTGAGGAAATATGTTGAGGAAAGAGTACTTCTGCTCTTTAAAAAATTTCTTGTTGACTGCCCATTTTCCCTTCTACCCTTCCCATTTTATCCATTTCCATAGGTTACAGGAAAAACACTCTAAATGAATTGATAAGTCAGTCTAATGTGAAACAAAGTATTTGGAAGATAGAAATGGTGAGACTGAGAAAACTACTCAAAATCGTGAGCTTGTAAATATTTTAAAGTGATCTTATGCAAAATTCATCCAAAACATGATTATTCTTCTTTTCCATATTATTTTATATCTTCCTAAATCACTACCTCCCTTTCCCTTCCCTTGCCAAAAAAAAAAAAAGAAAAAAGAAAAAAAAAAGAAAATGAAGCACTGTATTGATGCAGTTACAATTCTGAAAACACAGGGTAGTATTTACAGCCTTAGAGCCGTGTCAGTTTTCAGTCACAGTTTCATACTTTGACATTCCTTTTCATGTCGAAATAATCGCAGGAATAAATGATTTCATTTAGATGTCTAGTGCTGCATCTGCATATGAAATGGCTTTTAAATGACAGGAAGCCGTGTTTAATGAAGGGGTAGGGTTGCACACTGGCACTCCTGGAGCAGCTCTCTGCATCCAGCACGGTGCATTCCTGTGCTCGGGAATGCCTGGGAGGGGAACGTTGGCAGGAGGGTGCTGCACCCCACATTCCTGAGGGCCACTTACAGCTTGGAGCGAGAGGAATTGATGAAAGAGCTCCAGTTACTCTCTTAAAATGTGTCTCCTGAGGTGATACAGAAGATTCCTAAAATGACAGGAAACTCCTCCTCACCAGCCAGGTGAAATTTCAACAAAATAGCTGAAATTTTAAAAAGCGTACGCCTTGTCATTTGAGGTCCAAGAGATACCTGATTCCTTCTTTGTGGATTTCATTGTGATTCACTTGTGGAAAGTGATGAGTCTGCTAAAATAGCTGTAAATTGGGGAACATGAAGTGCTTGCTCAGTATATAATCCAAGCCCATTTCCATTAAAATAAGAAAAATAATTATAAGTTCTTCTTTTATTCTGTTATTTGCAGAGCATTGCAACATTATCCCAATTTAATATTCTTTGTTGTCACAAACAGTGTGAAGCTGTTTCTCACGTGAAGTCTCTTCCATGGTCACCACTGTCCCCATCTATCTACAGAAAGCAGGGACATTTCACATTAATGGCGGTGCCACACCTTGGTGTCCCTACGAGAAATAGATTGGTTTCCACGGTAACTAATTATTTAACCAAGACAGGGGCGAGGAGAAGTAGCAGATTTTGGTAACACAATTGAAAACAAGATCAGGTCATAAAAGTGATTATGAAGTGTGGAACTTTATGATGTTCTTCTAAGACACGCAGATATGACGTGATACATAGAATTTTGTGTAAGTGCATGTGCTTAATCACCTATTAACAGCTCTGTGTTGATCTTTTCTCCACTCTGTTACAAACTCTCCTCTTCCAGAGTCTCTGTGTTCTCCAGGTGGATCCATGGTCATGATCTCCTGGGAGCCTGAAAGTCCCCCTCCCTCCCCAGGCCCACCCTGCTGTGTCCCACGGGAGGGGACACACGGCTGCCACCACTCCTGTTCTGCCCAGCCTTTGTGTGAAGCTCTTCATGCTGACTCCTTCTCTCTTTGAATCTTTCCAGCTGCTTTCTGTCCTTGGGCTACTTTTGACATTCGTATCCCAATTTCTCACCAGTGTCCCGGGTGTTTCCACTGCCACTTGTTTGTAATTCCTTCAAGCTCCGGCTCAGCCCGGTGCGGGAGTTGTGTTTTGTTTCTGGGATGATTGCAGCTGCCAAGGGTCCATCCATCCATCCCCTGGGGACCCCACTGAGCAGGCACTGGCAGAATTCTTTTTAATCACCTTTGCCAGTGAAATGCTTTGCAACAGACGCTTCCTCGGCGAGATGAGCAGCTCACCTGGATGTTTAACGGTGTGGGTGCAGTGATGTGTGAAGGAGTGGTCAGCCTTGAAGTGCTGCTGAACTTCGGGCAGGATTTATGTGCTGCACAGGCAGTGGATGTGCTGTGTGTACCCTGTGCGTGTCACAGTGAGAGCACAGGCACGGGCTCTGCCAGGAACAAAGTCCTGCCTCTCTCACTCCTGTTCTCTGAGGTCCCTAAATGCCACTTTGGGTTTTTCCCCATGTCTGTTAGAGGAGAAATGGAAATGTCACAGGAGAAGGAAAAAGGGAACAGAAGTGTATCTTGTTTGCGTGCAAAACTTTGGAGTCCTGTGGCTTTAAACTGCCGGAGTGCGGGGTTAGATGGGATATTGGGAAGGAATTCCTCCCTGGGAGGGGGGGCAGGCCCTGGCACAGGGTGCCCAGAGCAGCTGTGGCTGCCCCTGGATCCCTGGCAGTGCCCAAGGCCAGGCTGGACACTGGGGCTTGGAGCAGCCTGGGACAGTGGAAGGTGTCCCTGCCCACGGCAGGGGCTGGAATGGGATGATCTTTAAGGCCCTTTCCAACCCAGAGCATTCCACGACTCTGGATCCTATGGAATGAGCATACCCATGTAAGAATTTACACACAGCCTGTACCTCTCTGGGACAGGACCCAGGTTACTGCTCCAAGTGCTGTTAGTTTTAGATGCATGCAGTTGTTTTCAATCAGAATTCTGGTCTCTATTATTCATGAAAAACTGACTGAATTTACTTGTGATCTGTTGCATACAGTATATAAATATTCTCCATATGGTTTTTTACCCATTTTTTTAAAATATGATGTGTAACAAAAATTATATGAAGACTTCAGTACATCAAAAGATGTCAATATATGAACCAGGTGCATTCTATAGTACAATAAAAATAGATAAAATTCAGTATAGATCAAAGAAATGTCATAAGCCATTGCTACATTTCAGAAGTAAACATTACTTAAAAATTTATTAAAATACATCAAAATTATTTCAAGGCATAATTTGGAAGAGAACTTGATATAATCTGCATTTGATTTTTATGGAATTTTAAGAATAAAGGTGATTTTTCTTGAGAGTGTCCATTATTTCTAGAAACATGACCTCTGTATGACAGAAAAATCTACTGCAACCGTAAAGTTAAAGGAAACAACACAGGAAACCAAAAGTGCTTTAACGACCTTGGCTTGGTTGCCTTGCCTTTTTTTTCTTCTTCTTCTTCTTTTCTTTTCCATGTTCTTTTTCCCTTTTTTGTGGAAGGTTAGTTGCTAGAAATTAAAATATTAGATTTATAAATCAGGTTGTGGAAAACAGGAGGGGAGACTGAACTTTATGGGTGATTTAAAGGTCCTTTTTCTCCCATTATTTTTATTTATATGCATGTACATATATTCCAAACTTTTAATTGCTGAAGTGTTGCTAAGTAAGCAAATCGTGTTTGATTTAATGGTCTCCATATGATATTTTCCATCTCCTGTTTCCCGTGGTCATTAAGTGGGGGAAAGGATTTCATGAGCAGTTTGTGACAGCCTCGCTGCTGAGGGTGGGGGAGGCAGCTGAACGTGTGTGACACAGGAGCGGGGCACAGGCTGTCCCACAGGGGCATGGCGATGCTGAGCACTGGCCTGGTGTCATATCCCAGACAAAACAGACCTGAATATTCTCGGTGTTAACAAGAAACAGGGCTTTCCTATCCAGTATTTTGAAAAATCTATATAGGAGGAGATCCAATTTTAATTTATTTTACGTTATTTGGCGTGTTCTCCATTTCTCTTTGGAGCAGTACAGCAGGGCAAATTTATTAATTTTAAGTGTTTTAAAAAATACCTTATTATCAATTTTTTATATTTATTTTGATGTTTACAGTCTTCCTTTGGTTTTGTCTTGACTCTTCTAATCTGGCACATATTGTCTGCTTTTGAGTACTGCTCTGTTCTTGCTTTGAATCTCCAGGTTGCCCAGCAGAGCCCACCTCCCCTGGAGAGAAGGGTTCTGGGGTGTGCAGCCAGCGCTGTCTGAGGTTTGGGCATGAGAATTGTGTGGGTTTAGAGGTGTGGTGTTTTATCAGCTCCTTTCTGCACATCAGAATTGTCCCGGGTGATCCATGGTACCGCTGTGTGCTCTGTCCCTGGCACACCTCGTACCCAAGCCCAAACTCTCGGTCAGTTCCTGACGTTTTTTGGCCATTAAACTGTGCTTCAAAGTCCCTTCCTCCCCACTGATGAGGAGTGTAAGAGTGTTCCTTCACGCTTGCATAACCTTTGTCATCAAAGCACTTTACTGGCTTTTATTCCATCACTTTATCTGTCTCTGATGTTTGCCTTCTCTCTTTCTCTGTAGTGAGAGTACAGCTCGTAGCTAATGTCCCTTAAATCCCAGAGGAGCACAATGACTGAGGATAAAAAAGAAAATTCTTATATTTTTTAACTTCTTGACCCAACATTTCTCTGAGAACAGAGAGGCAAAAGAAGATATCAGGGTTGGCAGACTTGTGATCACCAAGTGGTTAGAGGGCAAGGAAACAGAAAAGCTATTTTTGTGGTGGAGGCTGCTGACCATGGCTTTAGTAGCCGGAGAAATCATAGCCAGAGGTTTAAATAAGCCTTTGTTTTTTTTAAAAAGTCAATGGCTGTTAAGGGCGTCGAAATTGAAAATTGACTAAGCCATTGACTTCTAGAGAAGGAAGGCATAATGAAAAATTCTCTGAAAAGCAGGAAGATACCAGTTTTACAACTAGAGGAAAATAACTGCCAAATGAAACTGCTTATTCCCTCCTTTTGGGGATTTGAAAGCCTTCCTGGTGGGTCTCCTTCCTGTCAAATTCGCAGCTCCTTTTGGCAGCCTGCTCAGTACTTTTGAGGAACCCTAGCAGAAATATATTGGCAGTGAAATAGTTGAAACTTCTGGAAACAATCGAATCTTTCAGTATTGCACTGTTATTTTATTGGATTAACTGTTTATGAGGTATTTTATGGTAAAAAAATCTGGGCAAGGCACAGGCAGTGTTGCTGTAACAAAGGGATGCTGGATGTCCTGCAAGGCACAGCAATTTGTAAGTGGAGTTTATTCACTCCCCTTCCTCCAGAAAGCTGGACTCACCTGTGAAAACAGAGGAGGAGGGAGGAAGGAAAGCAAGCAAAGAGAAATTATTTTTCTGAGAAACTGATTTAAATCACATGAAGCCCTATGAAATGAAGAGGATTCAAGTAGGATCATTAGATGTTAATTTATTTAGCTCTGGGTGTATGTGTGTGAGATAGCCAAAGCCAGTTGTGTCTCATGGTATCGACTGATGTTTTCTTTGGTCTCACAGTTTCAGGTCAGAAAGTGGAATTGTTGTGTTTGGCACAAATCAGTGTTTGAACATTTGTGTCTTTGAGGAGAAACTAATGACTGAGTGGCATTAACAGCTGAAATATGACCTGTTTTCATTGCTTGAGGATCTTACGTTGAAAGGGGTTCAATATTCTCTGGCAAGATAATGAAGAGATTCACCCTTATGATTTTTTTATTTTTGGTCCTCTTTTCTGACTGGAGATGTTACACCTCCAGAACAGTTAATCTGGCATTTTTATCTACCATTAAACTGTGCATATCTGCATATGTGAAAAGATATAAATGTCTTCCTAAAGAACAGATTATGACAGAAACAAATTCAAAGAATTTAGAAGAGAATACTCCAGCGTAAAAAAATCACGTTTTTCAAGCCTGGAATAGGCTGTGTTTGCTTTGCTGTTGCTGTTTGATGGATATTGGTTAGTGGTATCTGCAGATCAGAGTCATCCTTCTCCTCCACATCAGTGTTCTGCACAGACATGGCTGTGCTGGTGTCTTGACAAGCAGGAGAATGCCTGCACTGGATCTCTCCCTAAAAATGTGTAATCTGTGCTCTCTGGAGGCCCAGAAAAACTGACACCAATGAGGAACTCTGCAGCCTGAGAGAATGCTCCTCTCTTCTGGCGTTTTCAAGAGGCTGCTCTCCTGGCTGTTCTGTCACTTCCAGGGCATTTCTGCTCTGTGGCCTGTGTTTTTTGCACTGAATTTTAATCTACACTTTTAGAAGGAGGGAACTTTTAGAGCAAGTTAGCGTGGATGGGGGCAGAGGTGACTGGGAGTTGTAGTGTGGGAAGGGCTGGTGTGGTTCAGGCAAAAACTCACCAACAATTTAGTTATGGTTAATGTGACCTGAGGATTCTGGAGCTGAAAATGTCTCTCTGGATATGTCTGTAAACGTGGTGCCCATCCAGGGTCCCACCATCACACACAGTAACAGTGCGTGCTGAGAACCTTGGATTTTACCTTCAATAGCAGATGCTGCTGTGGCTGAAGGGTTTTTGTTTATGTGACCTCTTTGAACTGAGCAGTGTTTGTGTAAAATGCTTTTGGATGGATTACTGAGCAAAAGTGGTAGCAGTCCTGTGTCAAGTGACAAATCTGATGGGTTGTGTTTCTCATATAACATGTTTGCTCCTGAACCCCAAAAGAAGGTTGAGGTGAATGGAGGTATGCAGGAATAAATCTTTTTTTCTCTGTGGAGGATGTATCCTTCCAAAAGTTGTTCAGAATAGTTGTGGGAAAGAAATTTAAAATATTTGCTTAAGAGACACAGCATCCAAACTCAATTCCAAGGAGACTGTTTTAAACCTACAGAGAGGTTGCAAGAAAATTGTGGGTTTGGATTTCTCTATTTCTCTTAATAGAGGTGATATTAACATTCATTTGGCAGTTTATGAATCTCTAAAATTCAGTCAGATCATTGATATGTTGAAAGATGTTGAAAGATGTTACAGTTATACCAAATTTGCTTAATCCCCCTTAATTCTCATAAACCTGCAGATCTCTTTATGTGTGTAACTGTTGGCCCATATAATTGAGCTGCATTCTCCTTCTCTGATAGATGTGTTATTGTTTTTAATAGAGACAGTTTCATTTCTGTGCTGCCCCTTTCCTCCTCTGCTGCTCATCAGATTATTTTCCATTTGTTGCTTTATTATCTCCTTAAAGCCTTATGGCTCTCCCTGTAACAGATCTGGGGGAGGGTGAAGGTGTTTGTTCTTAGTTTTACAAAGTTTTTTAGGAAATTGCTGATCTTTAGAATAGTTGCAAATCCAGAAAGAAACCCAAACAAACAGAAAAAAAAGCCAACCAGCCTTGAAATAGTTGAAAGAACTGACATTTAGAAATGTAAAATCAAAAATATTTGTAATGCAGGATCTAATTTTACCTTGATTTATACTAGAAATTGTAGAAATAATGGAAAATATTTTAAAATATTTAACTTTTTTATTATGTATTATATTACTACTATAACATCTCTTATTATTGCTATTTTAATGATTTTATTATTATTTAATTCACTGCAGAGGGTTGTGGAAGAGAGAGAGATGTTTACTCAGGATAGAAAAGTTGTTCCTGAAATAACTTTTACAAAACTAAACAGGAAAACACAGACTCCACCAGATACACTGGGGGGAAGTATCCAGCTAAATTCTGGAAGTGTGGGGCTTTTTTTTTGGTTGGTTGCTCAATGTCCCCCTGTGTCCGGTCTGTCTCAGCTGCTCCATGAGGATACTCTGATTTAGGGTACCCTTTGTGGACACACACCCTGAGCCAGTCCAACCCATCACTGACATGTAGGAAGTAAAATTAGCATTGGAATAAAATAATAAACACATTCCAGAGAATGCAGTTTGCAGTGCATGCACTGAAACCCTGCTTTGCCTTGCTTGGTCAGTCATCATTTCCCCAAGGAATTGGTACAATCCTACAGGGAGCTCAACCCCAGTAATCCTGGGTCCTTCTAGACAATCATGCAACAATCACTGTACTGGGATGAAAAATAGTAGAGGAAAAATGATGGACCGGACCAGGAGTGTTTAGGACAATCTAGAATCTAACAATTCTGTAAATCACAGACCAAGAACCATCCTCAGAAGAGGAGAATTCAAGGTCTGCATCCTCTGGAGAGGGACAGCAAGCGAGGCTGGGGTTATCTGACTTCGCAGTGAGTCTGTGGAAGCACAGCCCTCTCCACATCACCAGGCATCTGCGGTGTGGGATTTTTATTCTCTAAATTTAAAGGGCAGCAGCAAAGCAATCTGTTGTTTGTATAGAAAAGAGTGATGGTAAAGAAAGAAAATGCACTCAAGGGAATATCTACTCCACTCTAAGATGCCACTTGAAAAACAAGCGCAGGGAAATGCTTGCACAGCACGAGGCACAGAGGCAGAGCAAAGCAGGAGGCAGAGGGTCAGGCTCCGATATGGAGCCTGCACATGGAGCATCTCCTCCCAGAGAGGAGTTCCATTTTTAAAGCTCCTGAATTTCTGAGATCTGCTGAAGGATGAGATCTGACAGGAGGACTTGACAGCGTTCTGAGCTCTGAGGGTGGTTTTGAGGTGATGTGAGGAGCTTTTCTCTGTCAGCCTGAGCTCAGAGGTCCAGGCCAGGTTTACATCAAGCAGATGTTGTTACACAGAATAATGGAGTGTTTAAGAGTGAGAAGAGGACATCTGTGAAGGTCATTTGACTTGAGACCAGTTCTATTCACAGTAGTTGAGGTAACAACATTCTGGCAGGAATTTTTTTCTTCCTGGTAGCCTGCCAATGAAGTCTAATATTATCTGCCCCTCTTTTAATAGTTTCCACTAGATATTTCTGGAAAATATGCTCACAGATTTCAATCTTATGGAAGCTGGGATGGATGGAAGAAGGATTTAGAGAAGAAAATCTTAGCTAATCATTGGCTGAAAACAAAATAAGCTAAATCATCTGAATGCTGAGGAAAAAATTTGCTATTTGAAAAATTATTTGATTTTTCCCATGGAAAGTGTGCTACTTGATTCTAAGTGAATTTCTGTCTATGTTAAATGCTCTGTGGTACCTACAAGTGGAGGTGGACGACTTGCTAGTTCTACTGTAAGTAAATAGAACAAAAGGAGGCAATTTGGGGTGAACCCAAAAGTCCAGAATAATGACCCATGTCTGTGGCATTAAGCTCTGCACTGGCTGAGGACCAGGCTTGGTGCCCTACAGCAGTGGAACTCTACAATGGCAGTGGAATGAAAATCTGCCTGATGGTTTCTTTGCTTGTTTTTAAATCAAAGAATGCACTGGGTTTTGGGGGGTTTTGTAGCACAGCCAGTGCTTTGTGCTTCTGTGTTCCCAAATTTTCTCACTTCCACAGCCTCAGAAGTAGATGCACAACAGTTTGCACATTTTAAAATCAAACCCCATTTTCTAAAATTATCCGAGTGACAAATTATAATAATTCTGAAGTTGACAGGTTTGCCACAGGGGAATGGATTTCTTCAGTTATTATCTAGGCTAACACAATAATTTGTACAAACTATTTAGCACATTTTAAACATCTACCCCACCTCACCAAACCCCAAATGAAATGAAAGCGAAAAAGCCCCAATCCCCCAAGCAATTAAAAAACCCAAACACCCACCAAAAAAACCCTCAACAATCTGAAGAATTTCTTTTAAAATATCCCAGATTTTAGATTGCAGACATACACAAGCCTCACTGCAAAGACAAACCGGAAAAATCTTGGCACATCTTTCCATAACTGCATATCAAATCACATGAAAAAGTCAACTTCCCAGGAGATTTCTCCCATGGTGGCAGTTTGTTCATAGGTTTAGAAATACTGCTTCCAATTTTATTTATCTTTAGAAAAAAAATTGGTTGTTTGGAATCTGCATATAAGGATTCTGGGTTCATTAATATTTCCTGTCCAAGTTACCAGACCAATAATCATAATCAATGTATTTTGCTGGAACATTAAACTACTCATTCATAATTTTTGTGTTTTCTCAGTCACCATGTTTCTTTTACTAAAAGAAAAAAAAAGTATCAAATAGCTGCTCTTCATGAAATACAAATATTGATTGAAGAGAGTAACCTTTCTTATTTGAAAGCATCATCTTGTATCTGTTTGAGAGGTGAGGTGCTGTTCCCTGGTTTTGCTGTTGATTTTCCTGGCATGGAAAATGTCAGATCAGGGGCTTTCTGTGTCAGGCCCTGTTTGAGCAGGAATTGCATCGCAGGGCGAACAAGAATAAATTAATGGAACAGAATTTGGAATGAGATAAGAGATAAAACCCCCACTATCAACAATCCTGAAAGAGAGGCAGTGCTTGGCATTGGAGCAGACACTGGCATCAGAACTCATTGGTTCCAGACGCTAAAGCTGACCTCAGCAGTGCTTTGTCCGTGGTCAGATTTCACCCAGTGGCATCCATAGTGCAAAGGGCCAGCGGAGCAGAGCCTGGGGACTGTCACCAAGCTGGGTGACACAACGGGCTTCCTCCTTAAGGCACCCTGTCCTTGTAACCAGAGCAGGACAGTGCTCCTGCTGGAAAAATGCACCTGGATAATGAATTTCAGATGATAAGAACCTGATTATGTTTTGTGTTCTCAAGAGCTTCAGTCTGCATCAGAGCCCTGCCCTGAAATGCCACATTCCTTTTGAATTTTAGGGATTGATATCAACATCAGCAGCACAGCCCTGCTACTTCTCAGGTTATTTCGTGCTCAGGCCAGGAAGTCCCAGAAGCACTTGAGGGATTCTGGTCCAATTCTTTTTTTGCTCTTGTTCATATTTGTCTTCTTCAGTGAGGACAAAGCTTGTATATCCTCCTCTGGACTCCCTGGACAGTCTCTGGGAGAGCAGAACCCCCGGAGTGCAGGCACACAGAGCGCAGGGCACAGCAGTGTTCTGTGCTTGGTCTTACATCCACCTCTGTGGCTGCTGCCTGGGACTGCCACGTGTTTGAGTTTTTCTGTCCAACTGCTGTTTGCTTAGTGTCTGGAAATTCCAGGAAACTGGAGACTTGTTTCCAACAAAATAGAACAGAAAAACCTTCAGGTTAGAAAATGGAGACACTGAACACAAAGTAGTCTGAGATGAAAAAGTGCAATTGAGACCTCTTGTTGGACAGGTCTTTTAGGCCCTTTTGAAGAACAAAAAAGGGATTAAGCTGTGTTCTTGTATTTTTCTTGGGTGTTAAAGCATAACATCAAGGCACTCATGAACTTAAGTGCTAGAGAATACAAATATAAGGTGAATGTTCTGTTGCTGGTGCACTTCCCGTGCTATGTTTCTCTGATCTGAACAGGTTTGCCCATTGTGTGTGATTCTGGCTGCTTCAGGAAGCTGCTCCAGCTTGTATGTGGTTCAGGAAATGGAAGGGTTCTCAGATGATGCAAAATCTGTTCAATGACAGCAGTGCTCCATGAGAACATCTTAAACTGATGTAATTGAAAATCATGTTAACTGGGCCAGGTGGAGTTGGAGGACTTGCTCAGGCTGATCTCAAATTGTGTTTCCAACTGGTAATATTTCAGTCTGCTGTTGCCCTCAGTAAAGGGTAAGTAGAGGATGAAATGCATTTTGCTCTCTGGCTACAGGAAGAGTTTTGCATCCTGTCAGGTTTATTGCTCGTGTTTGTTGTTACACAGCAGTTCCTTTGCTGTTCTTCCTTAATGGAGCCATTGCTTTCCTGGAATGCTTAACAGTCCCAGGAAAATAAGGCTTGTCCTGGGCTCAGCACAGCTTTTCTTTGCACCAGTGCCTCCCTGTTAGAGGCAAAAAGATCAGAATGCTCGGTGAGTTTGTGTTCTGGCCTGTAGTAACTAACACAGCATAAATAGGTGACATGGGCCCTATCTGTGTCCTTTTTAAGAGGAAGGAATATGAATTTACTGGATGAATTGCAACCATAACTTACATCACCTGTGTCTGTGCATGTGAACTGTGTTTTGCACAAGAATAATTATATGTGAAGCAAACAACAGTGGGGAAGGATGGTTATTATACCCCAATTGTAGAATTCTGGATGGAAGATCTTACTTGGATGGTGGGGTTTTGAGTTTTGATTTGGGCTTATTTATTTATTTATGTTTCTATAATTCACTTGGATTAAAAAGTTTCCAGAATAACTCATCAAAGATAGAGAGGAACTCAAAACTGACATCTCATCTTTTATGGCCCATTGATCATAAAATATGGATTACCTACATAGTAGGGCTTTTATCCAAATTTTTTGAAGTGCTGCCTTTTGGCACCTAGTCTTTCTGGCCTTCTATTCAACTGATCTGAGAACTTCTCCTGACTAATGCATCAGTTTCTAGAACACTGTTAGTTTTAGAACCAAATCCTATAATCCTGTGATATTATTTCGCTGTAGAAACTTGCCAGCAGAATTACTACTGGAAGAGATGTATGGTGCAGTTATTACAGCCAGAGCCTGTTTTGTTCCTTGCATGTTGCAGAATTCTTGAAAAGGCTGTGGCTGGGCAGAGAGGATTCCCTTGTTTGTCTCGTCCTGACATAGGGTTGGATAAAGCCACGGGGCACAAGGCTGCTCCTTCTCATGGACAGAGGCAAGAGGAGATAAACTCCTTTTGTGCAGTCTGAGGCAGGAATAAAATAGCGCAGGAAACCTCCAGTGCAGGGGCTGAGAGTGCTGAGGAAGTGCATGAAACGTTTCACCTGGAGATATACCAGAGCATGTGATAGTTCTGCAGCCTTGGAAGCTCTGCAGAATAACTTGATTGAGATCAAGCCTGGGAATAAGGGAAAACCCTGCAAGGATGCAATAGGAAGATGGTTGTTTACAAATCCCCTTTATTTCTGATCTCTCTCAGTCATTTTTAATTCTCCCCATACCAAAAATTATTTGTTCTGTTGCGTATTTTCAAAAAACCTGGCATTTGAGCTTAAAAGCTGTTCTGATCTTTTTAGATGTGCTTGTTTTTAAGAAAAGGTCTAGATGGATTTTTGTCAAAGCTCCAACCAATCTGAGCTCCTGTCAGTGTAATAGGTGCTGACTTGTTTGTCTATACTTTCAGTGAGTATTGCTGTTTAAAATGCCATTTGTGCTTGCTGATATTTTTTCTGGAATTTATGGGACTAAAGGAATTAGATTTGCAAAAACTGAGGATTTTGGTCTGTAATATAACAGTCCAGAATTTAAATTTTTCTGTTCATCATTGTTAAATGAGTGATGGGTAGATATTGAACACTCCTGTATTTGAAGTAAACAGGAAAATAGAGCCAAAGAGGTTTTGTGACAGTACTGTGAGTGCCTTTCTCATTTGTTCTGTACCAAGTGACCTTAAAGGCTGCAGGTCTCCCTTACTCAATTGTTGACACTACCCTGAAAGCTCAAGCCTGCACAGGACTTTGATATCCCTGTTTTGATCCTGTCCCTAAGCAGTAAACTCTGAATTGTATGAGATAACTCTTCTCAAAGAGGGGTCAGCTGCTGAGCAATGACTGATTCAAACCGTGAAGAGAACTGCAGCAGTGTGTGATCAGCCTGTCCCGTGGCTCAAAGAACCAAACAACCAAGGAGTTTTGTGGTGATTTTACATTTTTTGGTGCATTTATTGCTGATACCATAAACATTGTCAGATCTCTTCTTTTCTTGTAGACAGCATCCAGAGGTGTGTTGGTTCAGTGCAGTGATTAGTCAGTGTGTTTTGAGAACAGGAGGATTAAGAAATGCCTCTTCTGCACTTACAAACACGGGAATGTTCTGCAGTTTCTGCTCTCCATGGTGTGTCTGTATTCCCATCACTGGGGACACTTTGTAGTTTCTAAAGGAGATGGACTTTAAAGGTGGAATTTCCTTCAAGATGAGAACATTGCTCTGTCCCAGCATTTCAGTGTTCAGCAAAATATATTTTCTGTTGGAAAAATGCCAGTTACTAGGTTCTTCCAGGTCTTTGATAAGTGCTTTAATCACTGGACCAAATCTCTCCTGCTGGGCCTTAGGGAAAGTGTCAGTAATTAAAGTAGGATGCCTCCTAAAGAGAATGAGAGCTCTTTAGCTTCAGTCTTCAGGCACACCCGTGATAGCTCAGACAGCCTGAGCAGGTATTCAGCCCTACACTGGAAATAATGAGCTGGAGAATGCACTCAGTTGGGTGTTCTCTTTGGTAGAAGCTTTGGAACCCCTTGCCACAGGAGGCTCTGGGTGTGAAGAGTTTACACAGGTTCAGAGAGAACTGTGCTAATTCTTGGAAGAAGAACAAACCATTACAGTCTGCTGGATACAAAAGTATTTCAGAAGCTCCTGAGCTGCAGTTCGTTGTCTTACAGGTGAAGGCATCAAATATCTGACTGTCAGTGAGGAGACACTGAGCTAAATAGGTCAGTGTGGCTGTTCTTACATTCCTGGTGTGTTTATTGGGGAGAGCAGTGATATCAACATGAGCCTGCCACATCGCAGGTGAGAGCCTTATCTGCAAGATTTACAGTCTGTTTGTGTGGGCTGCAAGATGTTTTTGCAAAACATTCTAAGCTATCCGGCTCTTTGTTTCTCATTAAATTGAATTCTTGTTTTCTAGTCAACCTTTCCCTTAAGCAAAAGAAAAAAAAAAAAGAAAAAAAAAGAAAAGATGGGGAAGGAAACTGGTATATGATAAAGAATGGCTTGATGGTGAGGCTCAGTGAATGTGCAGCACAGCAACTTTGTAAATCGAGAAATAAATGCAATTTTATTATACTTTTGATGTAGGCAGGGCAGGGAAAATGTAAAAGTGAGGACAAAGAGAAGCAGGCAATTATTTCTTAGAAAGAGGTATAATAGGCAATACTCTAATGGGTGCGGAGGATTTCCCTCCCTGCTGAAGTGTCTCGCTCACTTGGCGCAGCTCTCCCAGTGCCTGCCCACGCGAGAAGGCCTGGCTGGGTTTGTTTGGCAGCCCTTTGGGGTGTGGAGGGCGCGAGAAGGCCTGGCTGGGTTTGTTTGGCGGCCCTTTGGGGTGTGGAGGGCGCGAGAAGGCCTGGCTGGGTTTGTTTGGCAGCCCTTTGGGGTGTGGAGGGCGCAGTCCCCGCTGCAGCAGAGCCGTGGCCGGGCAGTGCCCATGGCAGCGCTCCCAGCCGCGGTGCTGGGGCCCTGCCCCGCGCTCAGCGCCCAGCGCGCACACACCGCGCTGGAAAATCAAATCAGAGCCACTCTGTATGACACTGCTCCCTCTGACAGCCCTGTAAACACATCACAGCTGCCTTCTTGGATGTGTCCCGACCCCTTTGGATCCTTTCGAGGCATTTCTGTTAATTTGAGGTGTTCCAGCGTGGCGCAGTGGGAGAGAACGGCTGAAGACCTTTAACCCATTGATCTGCTACCACTTCCCCTGCACCGCTTCTCTGCCCCCATTCCTCTTCTCTGCTTTCCCATTTGCCACAGCTCCCATGCTAATGTTAGAGATTAAAGCACACATACATTCCAGGAGAGAGATTTTTATGTGGGGTTTAGTAGTGTTTTGTTGCAGTAACATTGTCATTTGTTTGTAAGGAATGGAATGTTTGATTGCGTAGTTTCTGTTGGTTTAAACTGTACATTTATGAACATTAGTCATGACCACAGACCAATTTATCTTATGAAAAAAGGGAAATAAAATCTTGATAAAACCCTCCAGCTTTCAAAGCTCCTTCTGTTCATTGTTTATGTATGTTTCTGCAGCCCTGGATATTTTTAGATTGGTACTCCCATTGAAACTACAAGTTTTGAAAGTTTAAAGAATGCATTAATATATCTTTATTGAGATCATCTTTGCTCCTACATTGTTCCAGTTTCTTTGCATCTACTCATTTGGCAAACTTAAAACTTCTTATCTCTTTTGCTCAGCTTAACATACTTTTTTTTTTCTGTCTTCAGAGATACAAATTTTGTAATGTAATAGCGGAGTTTGCAAAACAAAAAAAAAAAAGAAACAAATAATAGTTTATTGACTTAGAATGACTTGGAATATGTACCTTGCCATTTGCTTGGCTAGACTACATCACAAGAAAGTATTTTTCTTACTTATACTGACCACTTCAGTGTGCTGTTTGCTCAAAATGCTCTTCTTAAGCTTGAACAGGAGGTTTTTATTTTTATCACCTCCTCCTTGTTTTTCCCAGGAGCATTGTTAGCCTACCAAGCCATGATGATTTCTATGAAATGCCATAATCAGTGAAAAATGGCCCTGTCCAAGTCTCAAGGTGATATCAGAAATGTTGTGTGCATTTCCTGACAGAGATCTGTTAAAGGAAGTGCTGGGTACCTGTGGAACCCACCCTAGTGGGTGTTTATTTTGTTATCCTGGCCACTGAGGGATAAGAGCAGTCAAATTTAGCAGTGTAATGATGCTCCATCAAAATGCATCTGTTAAAGCTTTTTGCTGCGTGCTGAAGCCCTCGCAATGCTCACAAGTGTTTGCCATGCAAACGCCACGGGCTTTTCTAGGTCATTCAGCGTTACAGGAGAAATCGCTGCTCTGACCCCATATGGTGAAGCGTCAGAAGCTAAACAGATTGGCAGGGCAGGGTCAGAATGCACTCTAATCCTTGAGGACATCAGATGCTCTTTAGCCAATTCAAAGCAGCTTGACATTCCTTTCACCAGTGACACTTTATTTCTCTGTAATGGTTCTGTCACAAAAACTAACTGCAGCAGACAGATTTGATACGAAATTCCTGAAGTAGTTTCTGAAGAGGTGGACAGGGTTTAATTCTAATATATATTGTGCTTTGGTTGGTTCGTACAACAAACTACACGGCTTGGAAGTGGAATAAATCTCTGGCTCTTGCAGTTTTTCCTGAACGCATTACTGGGTCATGAGGGAAGAGATTATGTGCTTTGGAGTATTGTGGTTTAGTAGTCAAATCACAGAGGTGATAGATAGGCCTCCTACATTCTATTTTCATAAGTATTATTCGCTATGAATAAAAATCCCATTGCACTTCCTCTGACTTCTCTCATGCATTCCATGGCATGAAGTGAAAAAGTGGAGCTGCAGAGAGGGAGGGACCTCAGGAGACTCTCTGGTCCCTCTCCTTTTGCAAGATGGAATCAAAGCACAAATAGATGCTGGCAAAACTCATACTAAAAGATCTCTAATGATAGTAACTTCACACCTTCTGTAAGCAATCTGTTCCAGGGCTGCAATAATGTAATTTTTTTAGGCTGGCTTTTTAGTTCTTCTAACCATGAAAACAATGTGGTACAGCACAGGAAGGAAATGGGTGGATTTTGCATGAGAATCATTCGAGTTATTTTTTTCCTAGACAGCACAAATGTTGCTTCTCTTCCCATTTATTATGGTAAAACATCCAGCCAGACTTACCAGTACTTTAGTGTGTGTGTGCATGTGTGTGAATGCATATATATACATACATACATATATATATATATACATATATATACACACACTGAAAACCATAATACCATCAACATTATTTAGAAAAAAAACCTGTTAAAATTGTTAGAGATTTATATTCCTGAAGCTGAAGGATTAGGGATATAACGATTCTATTCCTAGCAGTTCTCTTTGCCAAAATTTGAGCTGCTTAGTTTGTACATCTCTTGTCTTCACCTTTAGAGATGATCTAACACTTCGTGCTGTTGTAGAACATTAGAAATCTGACATTTGTGATGTTTTTTTCTTCTACTTCTTTCATGGCAACTTCTCAATGGTTTTGCTTTACTTTCATCTGGTTGGATTTATCAGGCCAAAATTATATTCTCTAAATATAACAGAATTGCATTTACTGTTAAATATCTGTGTTAAACTGTGTTTAAAGTAATTTCATGTAGAACATACGTATTTAAAGGTGTGTGTTAATAGCATTTCTTTTTCCTCCTGTGTATTTAGAGTCTCCTTTATGAAATTCATCAGGGTCAATTTTGTGTTGTAACTCCTAGGCAGAAGTTTCCTTAGATACTGATCAGGCTGGAATTGCAGCTCGAGGTGTATTTGCTATGAATGCACCATGAATAAATCTGTACATGAGCTCATGGTACAATTATTCTTATAATTTATTTATAAATTGACCTGTGGAAGTGTTATATATTTTTGGAGTGCACTTGCAGTTGGAGAAGAATCTCAGCTTTTCATGTTATTCAGCTTGAAATTCAGGGTTATTTAGCTCAGACACTTCAGAATTTCCTTTAATCTCCACAAACTACTGTGTTCCCAAAAGCATCATTGATCATCCATGTCTAAAATTGTTCCTCCTGTTAATGACTGTTGCTCTTTTTCCCCCTCCCACTTTTCCTTTATTGTACATTCATTTAGATATACTTGTTCTCTGACTGGTCTGTCTCCCCCTTCTTTGGAAGCAAGGTTTTCACTTAGTTTCTTTTTGCTTTTTAGTTTTACTTTAAAGATTGAGTCCAGCCATAAATCCTAGGGTTTCAGATACCCTAGATTTTCTTTTTTAATTTTTTTAAATTATCTGCTAGTAAAACAGAAAAAAATATCAGCAATTTTGGCTAAGGCTCAGATATCAAACTCTATCCTATCCTCTATTTCAGGCTTTTTTTAATACATAAACCAACTTGTTCAATAGCATCATTCCAAAAAAGTCCAACATGGCACAATATTTGATCTTTCTCTGAGTCTGCTTTGACTGCTCTCTCCAGCAAGTAACACACACCGTGCTGCTGCACACGACTCCCCAGACTGCCTTAAGAGCAGTGCTCAGACAAAAGCTTCTCAAATTCAGGCACAGCAGAAGAATGTAAAACATCCTTGTAGTGTTCCTGGTCTCATTCTGGTAAACAAGGATTTTTTTTTTCCTGGAGTCATTAGTAGACCTGTATCTTCAAACAGTCATTTCTTGTTTCAGGTTATTTTATTCTATGATTCCGTGCTAGGAAAATTGGTTTAAATCCTTGGCTCGCTCAGACGATGTTTAAATTTTAATCTGCAGTGAATAACAAGTGTAGAATTCTTTTGTTATCTGTCAGCATTTTATATTATCCAGTGGGAATCATGTGCAACTTCACAGGAGACCCATCTGTTTTACTGTTCTTCTCATTATGCCAATCAAAAAGTCACTTCTGATAGTAAGAAGAGCCACACAGTTTTGGTTGATTCTCAGAAGAAAATGAGCCTCCCTTACCCCCCCTCGTGAAGAGTTGGTTTGGTTCTAAGAACTTGCAATTTCTGAACAGAACCTTCATTGAGTTACCTTTTCAGTCAGATTTTAATTAGTTGATGTAATAACTATTGACTTTTCTTTAGGGATATGCCAGTATTATTGATATGACAATTAAAAGCAGAAGCATTAGTCTATTAAAGAAGTACTAATTGACTTTCGTCTTACCAGGCTAAACGATTAAGGGCTGATTGGTCAAAATAAAGTGAGCTGTATCTGTAATTATTGAACTTGGGATTTCACTTCTCCTACTCTTTTTTTTTTTTTTGCTTGAATAATCTGCTGAATTGATAGATAGATATTTTCAAATGGATTTTAATTGAATAGCATGAATAGAAATTGCAGAAGCAGTTTGTGTTTATTGTCCGTGCAGCAGTGCAATGGTTTGTAGACAAAGGAGAAAGCTTTCCAGAGATCTGGAAATTGTTACATTTTGATGGTACTGATGGGCTTAATCATGTTTTCTAATAAGATAATTATTCATTGTGTTTAATATTGTGTCTTAATACACTGACTCCTGTGATGTAGTGTGGATCGTTCACTTTGCAAAGTGGATGCAAATTGTGCCTAACAATGATATTTGCTGGAATTTAGTTCCTCTTGTCGCGATAGGAAGGCAGGTTCCTTTTGCATGGACACAATGACTGCACAAGATATAAAGTACTGACTTGTATTCATTTTGTCCTGACATGTTCTGCACTGTCCTTACAAACACCATTTTCTTCTTGGAGGTAAAACCTCAGCTGCTTTGTTGCCAAAAAGCACAAGAGTCATCCTTTGCTCTTTGGGAAAAGACAACTTTGAAATCTTGAAAATACATGAAATCCAAAATTGTTATAACAACAGAAGTTTTATGATACCAGAATGAGTTTAACACCTTTTTCTTCTTTGCTACGAAGGTAGAAAAATAATTTTCCCATTAGAGTTAAATTTTAGTTGTGTTGCTGATAGAGAATTGAAATGTTTAACTGCCAAATTGAAATTAAACTCCTGCTGACAGCTCTTATTTATCACTTGCAGTAGTTTTTGTGTACTAAGCATTGCTCTCCCTTCTCTTCCCATCCAGGTGTAAAGGGCACTGATGCAGCTTCATAATCAAGATCCAGGAAGACAAGGTAAGGCTTGAAGGATATAAACTGATGTTAACGATCTTATTTTGCTGGTTTGGATTCAAATTTTGCCGATTGCTCCACTGCTTAGAAGGCTTTGTGTTCTTCTGGTGAAACTTTAACGTGATTCTATTTTCATGAGAAAAGAAAGGTTTAAATTCTCTGCAATTTTTTCCCCTTTATGCCAGTGTGGTACTTGCAGTTTTCACAGTTTTTCTGTTTGTCCTGTGTGGTGTAGGACAGCAGGTGACTCTGGCTTGCTGATGTTTGTCACACTAGACTTAGAGTTAAGGCAGAAATTTGTTTTAAAAAGCCAAAAACCTTTGCATTTTTCAAAAATGTAGTTTTGGGTAATTTGTGATGGTCACGTGTATTCATTGCTGCCTATATTTTGTGTCCAAGTACCATGGCTTAAAGTCTGTACAGCAGTCCCAGAAAGGAAATGCAGTGAAATACAATACAAAGGGCTGTGTGTAAGAGTTGCACAGAGTGCCAGGGATTCTGCTCAGCTGTGCTGCTGGTGGGTGCTCAGAGCCCCAGGCCTTTTTCTTTGGGGTTTTGTTGCTTTTTAGATTCAATGGAGGGTTTTTTTGCTGCATTGTTGTTGTTGTTGTTTTTAATGCCCATATTGTGCACTTCAGGAATGTCTGAGGTGCCCCAGGGTTAGCTGGAAGCAAACCCAGGGTGAGAGAGGATGGATGCTGATACTGAGGTGACTCCTGTGGAGATGGGCAGGAGGCAGTGGCACAGGGGGGCCACAAAAGTGCCTCCAGCTCTGTCTCTGGGAGTTCTGGGTGTCCTGGTTGATAACACATCAAAGGAACAAGGAGAACAGCTTCTGCTTTGCTCTGGAACTGCCTCTCACTGCTCCCCAGCAGCCCAGGCCCCCATCCAGGGATGGCTGGGAAGCAGCACGAGCCAACATCTGCCCCACATCTGCTGCTCCCCTGCTCCCAGGCCATCCTCAGTGTCCTCCTGGGGCTGCAGCCCCGCTGTGACTGCACACAGCACTTCTGGGTTGTGCAGCCCAGAACTGCTTCGTGTTTCTGTGGAAAGGACAAAAAAATCATCTGCAAGAGAGGGTGAGATGGCCTAATTTGAACTGAAGGAGCTTGCCTTAAGTGACTGAACTGAAAGCACATTTCATGCAGGGGGTTTAGGAGGAAGAGCAGCTGTGCTAGGGGAGTTCAGGAAGAACTGTGAAGGTGTTGGTACTGCAGAATACAAATACACCTGAGCAGAAATTGAGGTAGGGACAAAAAGATGTGTAATCCTGTAGTTCTGACCCAAACTTTTTCCAGAAAGTAGCACTGTCAAACAGCTGGAAAAGAAAATACCATGGCATGAAAAGTAGATGTGAAGAGTGGCGAGCTCTTGGTGAACTGGATTAAAACTTTATACCCAAGGGTATGTGGCATTTTCAAGCAGTGAGGCATCTGAGAAGTTTTACACAGTTTTAAAAGTTACTGAATTCTTTGTCTCTATCACACTGTACATGGAGCTGGGGTTCTTGGATGTTGTGGAATGGGAATATCAGTCTGGAAGGCAAAGAAAAGAATTAGGCCAAAGTCTAGGATGCTAACCCTGACAGCCACACAGCTCAGTGATATTGCAAGAGGTTCCTGATGCAGCATTACCTGAACAGAATGAAGTGTGGCACTACCTTGTTTTTTCAGTCACCAATAAAGAAATCACTCATTTCTAACCATAAGAATACTCATTTCTTTAAAAATGGAAATAACACGTTCGGTTTTCTATTATCCTTTTAGCTGAGCATTTTGTTTTGCTGCAAGCAAATCACCTGAAAAATTATCTGCTGAAATAGAATTTTTTTCATTACATACACTCACAAGAGACTACTTTAAAACACACTTGATTTGACAATCTAGAAACAAAAATTCAAATAGTTACCACAAATGCTGTATTCCTTAGATTATGCACTCCACTTTATATTTTTCAATGCAGGCCAATGTTCTCCAACTAAGGATTTCAAAAATCTTTTAAAGTATTTTAAAAAGAAACAAACAAAAAACCCCAAAAGAAGTCTGAAAATCTTTTCAAAATTCATTGAAGTAGGTTTCTAATTATGTATTCAAGCTGAACTATCTTCTCTTTTTCCCTTCATTGCATTCAGAGGGAGAAACAACATGTTTCATTTAAATAAAAATCTCAGTGTGGTAAATCAGACTGTATATTTATACAGGACTGTCAAAGAAATCTGGGCATTGACAATTTCAACTGTAGGTCAATTATATATCTTAAAACTGAATACATGGGATAAATAGTGATTTAAATTGACAATGTCAATCCATCTCTGAAGGAATGGAGTAACATGATACATGGGAGAAAAACTATCTGCAAATAATAATTGAGAATGGCACCTAGAGCAGATCAACAAACTACAGATAGAACTACAAAAAATCTTGGTTTGGAAAGTTTGAAAACTAATAACGTTGGGAATGTTTTTAATTAAAATTTTGAGGCAGCTGTTCAACTATGAGATGTTGCATAATCCCGTGTTCATTTATCAAAGTGGAAATTAATAAGAAAATTGATATGAGGAAAACCCTTGAAGTGTGAAATTCCCACAGTTATCTATAAAAAGTTACAGTTCTGTCTTTCTGTCTCTCCTAATAGCATAGAAAGTCAGGTAATAATGCCAGATCTGTATGGCTCTTTAATCCTACGTGTCTCAAAGGTTTCTTTGCATCGTGCCAGCAGGTGGTGAATGCAGAACATCTTTGAAAAAGCTGTTGAAAGGTTGTAGGTTTGGGAGGTTTGTGTGATTTGAGAGGACTGTCATGGAATTTGGAAGGGAAAAAAAAAAGGAGAAAAAAGTTGTCTGCTGAACACTCTATGATGAAAGTAAGGTCAGAGTGATTTGCCCGTTTCAGTTTTCCTAAGGGTCACTAAATCTCTCAGCTCTTGTCTTCAGCTGAACAGGTGCAAGTTTGTAAAAATCAGGATATTTGTGGTCATTACCAGTTTTGGATGCAATGTTTGTTGCTTGTTATTTGATATTCAGTGGTGAAGACCAAAACCTGGAGCTGACTGGAAATTTTTCAGTCAATGAGATATTTTTCTAAGAGATTTAAAACTCAGTTATGAAGACTCATAATACCATGATCTACTAGACTATGTCTTTTGTTGGGAATTTTTCAGAGCTGTAGAACTCTGAATGTCTTTGAAAGCACAGAAAAAGCTGTGGCAGATGTGCATTTTCTGTCACAGGTTTGCATATCCTGCACTTCCCAATCTTGTTTGGGAAACAGATGTGAAACCTTATTTCCTGTGAAACAGAACTGGAAATGGCCCCTCACTTCTCTTTTTTGGCAGAGCTGGTTTGAATATTTGCTGTTGTGAGACAGAAAGAACAAGAAATAAAGAAATAAAAAGAAACATGAGGTATATTAGATAAGGTAACTGTGCTTATAGGCTGCCTTGAGGAGGACCCTTCCCTCGTATCTCTCATCTGAGAGGCCAAGCATCCTCCTGCCTCCTACTCAGGATTTCTTTCTTTTTCTCTTTTTTCCCCCTTCTTTTATCATTTTAAAGGTTTTTGTCTGCCTTTTCAACGCAAAGTGGGTCATCTTCAACTGCAAGCTGTTAAGCTTTTGCAATCCAATTTTCAAGAAAATTAACCAGCTCTTTCTTACCCAGATCATATGGGAGCCCATGTAGCCTGAGGATTTCATCTTGGATCTAGTTCTCAAATATTTCTACATTGGTCTGTAAGATTTTATCTCCTTTCATTAGACTTGGCTATTCAGGCTTTTCCTCAGCTTTCAAGAAGTTCCATTTTTTGTCTTTCCATCTTATATTCCCCTTATTTGACACTTCTCAAGCTCTTGAGAAGCCCAGGCTCTCTTTGACACCATTGTTTTCCTTAAAATCTACAGGAGAAAAATTTTCTTAGGAACACTTCTAGTGATGCTCTTTGTTGCTAATTAACTGCTTCTCAGAAGGTGGCTGTTGTCTCTTCCAATATTGTGATGCTAGAAAGTCTCAAAATGCACATATGTGTAATATTAATGTTTTAATATTTAAAGTCATATTTACTTAGTATTTGCTTGTATTTTGACAGATTTCTGTAAATTTCATTACTATGCAACAGGAAAAAGTCACAAATGAACAAATGTGGTGCTCTCTGGCCTGACGTCAGGAACCTCCCAGGATAAATATCTTTAAAATTACCTCATCTGTGAAAAATCAAAAAAGGAAGCTGCCTAAGCAGGGGGGAAACTCCAGAGGGTGCTGTTGAAAAAGGAAGTTCTGGTGTTCTCCTAGGGGTATAAATGTGTCAGGTTGGTGCCAGTCACCCACAGGGGACATCTGTGCCTTGCCACACTCCCATGTCAGAACAGGCGGGTTCTGAGAGTGTCACAAAGGGAAAGAGCCAACCCCATCCTTTCCTGTGCTGACGTTGAGAGTGGTCCAGGCAAACTTGGTCAGCCCAGGGCAATTTCCTCTTGGAGGTCACAAAGCACCCCCTTGGCAGCTCTGAGCTCTCCAGACAGCCCAGAGGCACCATGAGCACTGTGTTCACGTGTGGTCAGCAGAAGAACTGCCCTGAATGCNAT
The DNA here is from genome assembly GCA_013397815.1 of Aleadryas rufinucha. Taxonomy (NCBI): domain Eukaryota; kingdom Metazoa; phylum Chordata; class Aves; order Passeriformes; genus Aleadryas; species Aleadryas rufinucha. The sequence goes on along the minus strand of VZTH01007886.1, from coordinate 457,537 downwards.
GAAGATGGTAAAAGAATAAATGTTTTTGGGCACGTCTTACACTGTAACCTAGGACAGTTGTAAAGAATGGGCACTGAGCTTTTGGAATAGTCGCTCCTCTCTGCAGGGCCTGGGTGGTTTGTGGTGTTGGAGATGGAGCAGTGACACTGCTCATCACCATGAGCTGGGCACTGCACCAGCCCTCCTTGTCTCAGTCCTGCAGCATCATTCTCACTCAAAATCTTAATTGAGTCCTGCAGGAATTAATTACATTTTCATTGGAAAGGAAGGAAATAGTAAGATCCAAAAAGCATTTGACAAACAGATGAAATGCTGAAGAACTAGGGGGAAAAAGTACCAAAAAAGGGGAAAAAATCTTCAATTTAGAAACAGTTTCAAATAGATTGAAAGTACATGGAAACAGTCGTGAGTGCCATCAATTGCTCTTAAGTAGTTAAATTATTACAGGACATTGCTAATTTTATCTAAAGAAGGAAGGTATTACATTTACTCTGGGTGGAAAGAAGTATATCAGGTTAAAATGAGGATCCTTTGCGCAATTTTTAGTGTTTATTTTCTTCTCTCCAGAATGAATTCATGTAGTAGGTATGCATTTCAACATTGGGTTAAATTCTCTCTTTTAATCAATTCGATGTGATATTGTGTGGATAATGAATCTGATTGGATCTTTCTAAACATTTAACCACAACATTTAGACATTGCCCACTGTTGGGGCTGTGCTGGGGAGTTTTACTGCTCATTAGTTATAGTTAGTTTAACTTTTTCCTCCGCAGCGTGCTGTGTCAGAAGATGATCAATAGTAAAACTAAACCAAAACTACTGCCTGGTGAAATAAAAGTGTCTAGAATGAGAATCAATGAACTTCAAACAGAAGTAAATTTCTACAAAGCCATCTTTAGTTACTGCTTCTCTATGCAGTTGCAAAATTCTGAAGAATATATAGTTATTTCTTCAAGATCTCAGGTATTTCTATGTTTACTCTCCTTATATACCTGAATATCTGTGGGAAAGGATTTTGACAGCTGAATTCTGAGGGAGTGATTAAATATTATTGTAGTGGTTCTCCTGTAGATTCATCTATTTTGATTTATTTATGGGTTGTACATACTGGAAATGTGCTAGAAATCCCCTTTTTTTTGTTTGGTATAAAATTGTAGTGAATAGCTGAGGGGTCAGGAGAGAAGTGAAGCACTTCAAGGACAAGTTTAAGGCACATCTTGATTTGTGTGGTGTCAGCTTCACAAAGTGGAAAGCTACAGCTGGGGGCTGTCTGCTCTGGAGAGAAAATGTACTCACACTGTCAGAGCCTATGAACAAAACAGGAATGACACTGGGCAGCACAGAAGGTGCCAGACAAAAGAAAATCCAGTGAGCTCAGGAAATTACACAGGTGGTAGCTCTTTGTACTACCATAATGTGAAAATCTGATTAATTTCACAGCAGATAAGGTGAAAAAGTTGATTCTTCATACTGGGATTCAATAGAAAAGTTCTCTCATCTGTCCTTGCTTGGTTTCTTCCACTGTCACACAGTTTTGTGCTCTCTGGATATTCATCTTCAAGGTTTTGGTCTTGGATTTTCCAGCACAGCTGCTTTTCAAAATAAACCAAGCCCAAATCCTGCCATCCCTCAGACATTCCTTTAAAAATTAATGTACTTTGGGTACACAAGTTCTTGTCTCCCTACAGCTGAAGCATATTGCAGGAGCAAACCAAAGTGCATCAGATGATATAGAAATGGCATTTGTCTCTGCTAAGTATGTTAATGTTGATGATGAAAATGAATCATGAACAGGATTTAGTGGGGCCAAGGCTCAAATGAGTGGCTGGTACCTGTGCATATCCTGTGTTTTGGTAGTTCCACGGTAACCATTTGCTGGCAAGAGGGATGGTCTCTCAAACACCCAGGGATTTTCCCTACCCCACAAAAGGCCTGAATGGGCACATTTTGTGATAGAAACCAGCAACACAGACCTCTAACAGCTGGAGCTACAGCATAATCACTGTGCTAAGATCCCTTGTTTTGTGTGTGTTGGGAGCTAAAACCCCAGTTGGAAACCTCACCACTGTGTTGTGATTCCATCAACCCCCAGCACAGGAATTCCTTGGTCCCCACGCAGTGAAACAGAAGTGCTGCTGTTCCTGGATGTGCATCCTGTAGCAGTTGTGGCCCTCTCATGTCCCTCCACTGCTCCAATATGTGCAGTTGTTCCCAGAGGCCTTGGCAGTGCCTTCCCACCTCTCAGCCCCATCCCACCCCTGTCTGTGTCTGCAGCTCCTTCCCCAGCCCCATCCCACCCCTGTCTGTGTCTGCAGCTCCTTCCCCAGCCCATCCCATCCCTGTCTGTGTCTGCAGCTCCTTCCCCAGCCCCATCCCACCCCTGTCTGTGTCTGCAGCTCCTTCGCTGGTGGCTCAGGATGAAGGGGACCCTGCTGGGATGGGGGGGAGCTGCTGGCTCAGGGTTCCAGGCAGGGTTTGAGGGACTCTTCATTGCTGTGGGAAGGGACACTGGTGACACTGCTGGTCACAGCCACCCAGGGGTCCTGAGGGGACACTGGTTGATGTGGATTATGCAGCACACGCTTCTAGACTAAATATGAAGAAAAAATAAAGATACAGTCCAGCCTAGGCCCCTTAATGCTTAACCTATTAGAATGAGTGAAAATGTGAAGAGAAAAATGACCTCCTTTTGTCTAGAGGAAATGCCAGGACCAAATGTAGTCTGCTAAACAGAAATTAGAGCTTCTCCAGAAAGAAAAATCGCAAAAAGTTTAACATTAAAACCATAAAATTTGTTGTGGGATGAACAAGAAGAAGCAAAGCAATGTTTTGATGCTGGTGTGAGATGGTGCTGGGCAGTTACACTGAAATAAGAATGTATTTTGGCTGATACATCAGAAAGCTTTAATAGATAAGAACAATAAAGAAATCCAGTTATTATAACCCTGGAGGGCAGTTAGGAAAAGCAGATAGCAAAATGTATTGCTGATTTAGAAGAAAAAAGCCTGCAAGAGAGCCAGAACTTTGATCATGGAGGAATTTTATTCTGGAGATTTTGATTGTGATAACTATATTATTTAAAATATATTTTTTGATGACAATACTGCATTGCCTAGTGGGAGAATTTGTGGAACAATCCATGGCTATTTGAGAGCTAATCCTATGAAAAAGACAAGTCTCATAAATAAGGGAGCATGTAGGAACTAGTGATAACAATATTATCTGAACAGACACTTCAAGAATAAATAAAGAAACAAAAGTTTGATTGTGAAGCAGCTGATGTCGAGGAAATACTAAAATGCACTAAGATTTTAAGTATCCATGTAATATGTAGGGGATGATTTAATAGAGAAATTTGAAATGTTTAAGAAATTGTTAGCAGTAATGATATTGTAACTCAGTTTAATTAAATTGAATTAATAAAGCAAAAGAAAATGATTAACTGGTGAGCATAAAGAATAGTGCAAACAATAGTAAGATTATTTCTTCACAATATCTGCAAGAATAAGCAGGGTAAAATATTTAATTATAAGGAGAAATACATGAAACTTAAGGTCACAAGAAAAGTGCAAAACTCTGAAGAGTCTTGAAATAAAATAATAAAAAAAGAAGTATTCAGCTTTTATTCAATATTTTGATAGATTTCATTTAATGATGAATAGTAAAAGTAAGTGATCCAGTGGAGGAAATCTGCTGAAGTGTTGAAAGCTGTTGGCTGAGTTAAATGGTCTTGTGTCTTCTCCTGATCTAAAATAACGAAGTGTAAAAGTGGATAGCAGTGGAATGAAGTGTTGGGCAGGAGGGAGAGATTTCAGCCTGCACCATGACCATATAATCTTCAAACCAAAGCTCTGCCCTCGGTGGGCCTGGCCCATTTCTGGGGGAAATGGGGTTTTCAGTTCAGCCTTACCCTGAAGCTCCTTTATGAATGGGGCCGTTTAATTTATGGCTCAGAAAGACTTCTCATTGGTGTTCACAGCTTGCTCAGTTTAGCACCCATCCCACTATTTGATGAAGTTACAGACATTCCCCCACTACACACCTACTAAAACGGGATAGAAGTCGAGCAAAAGCAATTTAAAATTTCATCTCTTTCATCCCATCTTCACCACAGCAGTCTCCTCTCCCCAGGGCTCGGAGAGAACGTGCATCCAAATGCTTGGTTCAGATGATTGCATTTCCTTACCCACATGCACTCTAATGACACAAATAAATGTTGCAGGGAGTTAAACATCATTTGGACTTCTTACTGTGAGGGTGTATATTAATTTCCTCAAAACTAATCCAATTTCTTAATTGTTGTGCCTACAGAATGTTGCCTTTCTGCAGTTGCTCACAGGAAGGTGTGCCTTCCTCTTCTGCTGCTGATTGACAAGATGAGCTGTCACCATAGCAACTGAATAAATTAATTTAAATTAAAAAAGGTCAGGTTGCCAGACTTTAAAACAGGAGACGGGAAACAAACAACTAATCTGAGATTAAACTAAATTTTCCGTCTCCTGAAATTTAGGCCTTGGTAACACCCCTGATAGGATGGATCTGCTCTTGAAGATGTTGAGGTACATGTAGTATATTTGAGCATCAAATTTAGATTCTGAGGTGTAAATTGAGGCAGAGAAATGTTTTCTTGTGAAATCAGGGCCATGCAAATGTCTTTTCACAACTCTTTTTCTACCTGTAAAAAGGGGAAGAGTATCAACATTGCAATGGCAAGAGTCAAAGTAGCTCAGCAAACTGATGCAGGGAGTTAGGGTGCTCTCATTGTACCCTGGATCTGCTCTTTCCCACATCCCATGATGAGCACAAGCCTCGGATTGTCCCTGTGTGTGTCCCATTCCCTGTGGTTTACTTGGGGGAAGTGGTCAAGCTCCAGCAGGAAAGGTTGAGACACCTTCAAACCAGCTGGGAGTCTGATACACTCAAGGGAGACATAGAAAATTGAGAATCGTGGTGTTGGCCTGAAGTAAAGGGACAGAAAATCTGAAATTCAGTATTTCAGACTCATCTGTAGTAAGTGAAAGTGTGTGTGCACCTTTCTGTCCCTGACTAGAATTAAGAAGCCAATAAAAACCATTTTCAGATTGGCTTCATCAAACTGACACTTACAGGTAAAACCTGGCTAGATCTAACAAAAATGACTGTTTACAGACAAGGAAATTGGCTGAGTTTTACTTAGAGAAAGCTGCATAAATCCTGTTCACACCCCATAGTTTTTGTCATCCCTCTTCATCAGTTGTAGCAGCAAACACCAAAAGTAACAACTTTATAGAGGTGTGACTACTTAGGGCTTTAAAAATTTTATCACTGGCCATCGTGGACATTGTGCCTGTTTTAGGTGGAAACCTTTCTGGTTTGTAAAGCACTTCAGCATCTGTGTTGTGATTCTCTAAAAGCACATATTGCTAATCTCTAAAAGCACATGTCTCCCTGCTCTCGAGAAGGGAGGACTCATTCTCTGTTGGTTCATCCCTTTCATTAATCTAAAATTGCTTTATTTGGGCTGGAAATGATTTGCTTTTAGTAACAGGAGTTTCAATATTACAATAACTGTTTTCAAGGTATCTTGGAGGGATTTTGCAGTCCTGCTTTAGGTTCCTGTATGTGAAAACGCCAGCTGTTATATACAAAAGAAATTCACGCTTCAGGGTTCCAAGAGATTAATTGGGAAATGTGTCCTCTCTATATCCTAAATTATCAACTGACATAAGGCAAATAATTAGAAACAAAATGTGTTGCTCAGAAAAGTACACATTTGTGTTATGTCTGTCTGAAGAACATTTCAATCACTGAGCTGCCAGTGTTAACTATGGCAGCAATCAGGAATCTGAGGCAAAATCAAGATCCAATTGTATTCCGTACAGCATATGGGCCAATTATGTAATTATTCTTTAAAAAATATATCAGGGGAGCACTTTGCAAAGGGAAGAACGCAGGTAGCCTTTCATGTGGCATTTTCTGTTTTCTTAATTGTGACTTTTTAACGAGAAAGCTAATGCTGCATGACCCCAGTTAATGATTTACATCAGTTTGTTCTCCTTTTAACTGGTTCTTCAGAGAAGGGGTTTCGTTTTAATGGTTCTTTTTTTTTGCTTTTGCTGAAAACTTGCTTTGCTTTGCTTTGTTTTCCTGAATTTGGGTCTTGGTGAGGTTAAGAGCAGTGCTAAGCCAATTCCACAGCAGGAAAAGAGCACAGCGTTCCCAGGAATACAGGTGTAATGAGAATATTCAAGTACTGAACTTTACAACCTTATCAGTCATGTTTTCATTTTACCACAAACACCATTATAACTGTTCTTATCTATTGATTTGACCTTTGTTGTTTTTGGGGGTGGGTTCTTTTTTTTTCCCCAAATATCAATAAATCAGCCCTTTATATGCAATGAAAATTCCAAACGGGTTTGTCTTATAACTTAGCAAGGCAGTCTGAGAAGCAGATGGTTGTAACCTTTATATATCTTGATTACAAGAAATTGTGATGCATATGTCTGAGTTTAGAAATGGAATACAAATTCATCTGATGTCACTGTATGCAGAACTGGGGAAGCTGAAACTGAGTATACTTCTTACTGTATATTTAATGCTTTTTGCAAATTTTTGTGTGCATCAGCTTTGTTATAATTAAATTCACATATGTTCATTAAAGAAACAAACAAATTTTGTTTTATAAATGGGGCTCAGCAGCATTAGCAGCAGTGATAGCACAGTGAATGTTCCAAGGCTGGAAACGGGAGTTCTGCCTTTTCCAGTTGCAAATCTGATACAATTCAGACATTTTATTAATAATGACAATATGCTGCTGACATTTCAGCAGAGCTCAGTTCCTGTGATACAGCAACAAATCTCACAGAGGCGAGTTTCGTACCCCGGCAAGCCTGTGGACAGAGCTGTTCTCACATTTCTTTTAAATTTGTAACCCAAAAGAAATAACAAATACATAATGAAAAAAAGTAAAATACTCAAATCATAGCAGAGCCTTCCTTTCTGTGTTCTGTGCTTTTCTTTGTCTACCCTTCAACTGAACTGATAAAATTGTGTTGGTGTCATCCCAGCTGTATCATTTCAGCTGCACAAAAAGAGCTGCTGTGGTCACAGAGATTAGATTTTGTGTTTGAGGAGCAAGAGGCACCAAGGTATTTTTAATGTTATCATAAATAATTTCTACTAAAATGTGGCAACAGAAAGCAGAAATAGGTTTAGGCCAAGAGTCACGTTACCTGTAGAAATTCAGCACCTTCACTCATGAAGTTAAAGGTGAATGAACCCTTAACTGCTTTTAATTCTTGCCCTGGATTTGGCTTGCTTTTGTATTAAACAGAAATGGTGGAAGAGAGAAGAAAGGATTTGGTTTTTCTTGTTTTCAAGGAAACAAAGAAGAGAAAGGTAAGATCACTTTGAAAAATCTCATACACCGAAAGCAGGAGCAATTATTTTCCTTACCTCCTCTGCCCCAGCCACTCTCCAAACTGGTGATGGTCTCAGCCCACACTGGAATAATGTCCAGGGACTCATTCGTTGTCATTATTTCACTGTTTGTCGAACAGTTCTGAATTGTGGGTCTTTGTGAACAGTTGGTTTCAAAACAAATCATAAAACTTGCCACAAATTAGTCACAATAAATATTTTTCCAGCTTTCATTGCATCTGTGGCTCACATTGCAAAAGCACCTAGAGGCCTAAGCTGACATTAAGACAAGCACTATGCTAAAAGCTGTGTGGATAGACAGGAAAATGAAATATTTATATGAAGAATGTCTCTACAAATAATACTTAGGGCCAAAAAGCATCATCACATTTGGTGATTTGCTGTTGTATTCAAGTTGTCTAGGATTTGGTGTGTTGTGACTTAGGACTGTGCAGGCAGGAGAGTTCCATGGATTTATCCCATAAAAAGTATATTTTCAGGTGATATCTCATGCACCACAAGGAATTAAAACAAGACTTTTGACAGCATCATATCAGCATAGTTTTTTTAAACTTTGAGTACTTTGAGTGAAATGCTCTTTACAATCCAGTGGTGCTTGAGAAGTCTCTGAACGCAGAAATCGCCTGGCAAGGTGTGAGAGTTTGCATTTCTTCACAAATAATGCCACTGACTGGGACAACTGTGTGTAGGTAGGAAAATGTGCTGTCTACTCTCTGCAGCAGTTTTGGCACGTAGTTTTTGGACTGCCCTGTGTACAGTTTGTGGTATTTTTCCTTTCATTACACCGCTCAGATGGATTATGCATCAGCCATCAACAGTCTGTTTATGAAAGAGGGAACACTGTGGGAATTGTCAGTAATGTCTTCTGCATATCAGTGAATAATAATGAACGTTTGCCATTCAGTAGAACTGCTGTGGTCTGCAAAAGAGACTGCTTTAGACATTTTTTTCACTCTTAAGAGATGTTTTGAGATTTTTTTTTTTAATAGCAGTTCCTGGATAGGTATGAGGAAAGTGTTCGTGAGCTTTTGTGTGGAGAAATGCTTATCAAAGTAGAAGAGGTGCTATTGCTTATGCACATCTAAACAGCATATAAAATATCACCACATTCTGGAAGTGTAAAATGCTAACAGGTCTTCATGTTTCAGAACATAAAACTCCATCCAATAACTCTTTTTATTCACAAATGGCTTGATGATATGTTTTTTTCTTCGCCTGCTTAGGTACATGCTACTATATTTTCTTTAAATATATTCCCAGGTTCATAATTTTTGCGTGATAGAATTTAAGAGGAATATTTAAAAGACAATAGCAGGAGCTACATATAAATGTTTAAATTATAAGAAACCTTTGCAAAATGTTTTTCAGCTTTCTGATAGCGTTGAAGTGGGCTCTTCCTGCAGCTGTGGCATGCGTTATTTTCAAACATCTCTGCTGCCCATCAGCTGTCTGTGGGTTGTGCAGCGATGAGGTGTTGCTGTGCTTCCAGAGAAGATGGAGCAGCATCTAGATCCTCGAGATTTGAGCAGTCTCTAAAAATCTTCATTAAACCTGGTGAAAAGGTGAGTTTGTATCTCAGCAGCGTGGCACGAGTGATGTCAAGGCTGTGCAGTTTCTGTTCGGAGCTGCCGGGAGCATTCCCGCACTGCTGGCTCTGGCACCATCACTGCAGTGTGTGAAGCACGGGGCAGGAGCAGACCCCAGAACAGCCCCTTCCTCCCGAGCTGTGCCCTGGGGAGGTCTCTGCCAGCAGCACAGCTTTGCCTCTCTGCCCAGCTGGCACTCACAGCAATCCCTGCAGTGCTTTGGGGAGCCAGCTCGCTTTTCCTATGGACTGCTACCTATCTGAGCGCTAATGATGTGCAGGCTCTGCGAGCCACACGCTAAATTAGAGCTGGAGCAGGCAGAGTCCTGTAGCTACAAATAGTTAGCACAGACTTTCAGAGGGAACGCTTGCACTGAGTAATGCAGGAACATGACGGTAATTTCTGCCTAAAAGGGAGCCTGGCAAGACACCGGCAGATTTTTTTTTTCTTTTGCATGCATTTGCTAGACTGCTAATAACACTTCAGCTTGTCAATGGTCATAGCATTTTCCGACGGGAATTTTTTTTCTCCCATCAATTAGATTTGTTTTCTTTGTATAAGAAGACCAGCAAAACTAATTTGGTCAATTTATTGCCAGACCACTGACGAATGAGTTGTCAATTGGGCTCTAAGTAGGCTTCAGTGGCTCGTATGTATTCTCCTCCTTTGTCATTATGAGGATGTTTCCTTTGATGATTTGTTGTTCTTGCCATAATAAGGCGAAGATTAAAATCACTACTGTAAGACTGGGAGAATTGAGTCTGAAAGGAATGAGATAGATTTGTCCTTACAAACTGTGGGTTTGCTGATAGGTAAAGATAGATACTGAGAGATGAAAGAAGCAATGGGAAGAACCGTAAATTCCATAGGAAAAGAAAAAGGGAGCTACACATTAGAAGGGGTCTGTATTAGGCGATTCGGGAAGTCTGTACCTATCAAGTACCTCAGCCAGTGGGGAAAGAAAGAGGGAAATGCGGCCGGGAAATCAGGATAAAAAGGAGGCTGCGTCCTCTAACAGTTTGAGAGACCCCAAGGGAATGCCCCATGGCCTCTCCCTTTATTAGAGTAAAGCAACGGGACTCCTCTGTCTCCTTTTTGGTCATAAACTTCGGGTGTTCGTGGATTAATTTTCCTGACAAGTCCCCAGCATGGCAAGAAAAATATCAGAAAAGTAATTTCAAACGCATTTTGGAAATTTCTGTTTTACAAAAATCAAGCCTTTAACCTGTTTACCAAGATTGCTTTAAATGTATAACTTTACAGCATATGTAGCAAAACAATTCTTTTTCCTTGTCAATTAGATTAAGCTCTCTTGGAGGAGAAAGTCAGCATATCACCAAAGATTTTATTGCACTTGAAATCATTTAGCTTCAAGGTTTCTCATACAAAAATGCCACTTCTTTATGGAGCATTTTCATATGTCATGGCAAAGTGGACAGAAATAGCTGTGGTTCAATTCTGTGCACAGCCAGAGGTGCTTGAAAGATCATGCAAGAGCTTTGGAGTTTACCTTTGTTGTTTAGTTCTATAGTTTGGAAGCTGAAAGGAGAATATTTTTACAGTGCATTTTTAACAAAGAAAAATACCAGAAATGCTCAATGTCTCAACACTTTTAATTATACTGAGCATTTTCCAAGGCATTGCAAGTTCCAATAAACACAAGCATAGTGAGTGAAATTACTTTGGGTCAACCATGGGCCAACCACGTGAAAGCAGCAAAAGCAGAGCAGAGCTGGAGGAAGGTCAGTATTTTATTCAGGATGCCTGAAGATGTGTCCAGCCAGTTCAGAAAACAGCCTGGATTTTGCATTATTGCTCTGAACACCTCCTTCATTTCCACCTCCAAGCACAGTGCTGCTTTCTCAGAATGTGAGGAGGAATTCCTCAGCACGGCCTCGATGCTGCCCCTCGTACCTGCAAAAGGAAGGCTGGACACTGTCCCCAGTGTCCTTCATCCTCCCACCCTCCCAGTGCCAGCAGCTGTGGGACTGCATCCTCCAGATGCTGTAAGCCGGGTACCACTTTCATCTCCAGCTATTCTTACCTTCCTACCTAAGCCCTCAACACATTTGTGTTTGAAAAGCATTTGCAGAATCCTTTTGAGCGAGTCTTTGTGGCACAAGGACTGTCACAATGTTCTGGCTCATGGCAAGCTGTCACTAATGGTGTCCATTACCACTGGAACTCATGTGCTACTTGAGAAGTTTAATAAGCTCATTTTTTTTAGTGACTGAACCTTTCCTTGAGTAACACTCTGTCATGACCAAGTTTGTCATTTATTTTTAATTATTATGCTCTGTTCTGTTCTTACCATAAGTACCATCAAAGTTTTGTCACTTTTTTCTTTCAGATTGTTAAAATATGATAGGCCTAAGCAATTAATGCACCAATTCAGATAGAAGTGAGATGGAGATGTAGAATTTTCATAGCAATTTATGGGACTCCATCTTATTGGTATTTCTACTTAGCCATGAAAATTACTTTAGCTGTTCCCCTTGGATTTCTCTCCATTTTTTACTTTACTACAGGAAAGATGTACAGTTTCTTTTCTGTGCTCTCTGTGACATCCCTCTGTGGGAGGGAAAATGCTGGCAGTTATTTCACACAGGAATCACGACTGGGGTCTGCAAGAAGAGGCTCAGTGCCTCTGACACAGATGCAAAATAATTTGGTGCCTCTTATCAGTCAGCAGCTATATAAAAGGAGAAAATAATATTTTATTTTTTCCTTCTGTGATTCTGTGTCTAAACTGCCATGATACAATAAATATGGTTACTATGAGCATATGCTCACAACTCTGAGCTGCTCCCAGTACTGATTCTGGTTTCAGCCTTGCACCCACTGTGTGGTGCTTGTTCACATTTCACCTTTTACTGGAGTGAACTGGTTCAAGAAGGTGTGCTCTGGATTCCTGGTGCTCATTCCCTTGACCATTAAACACTGGTTTAGTTAACATCTAACCTGCTTTTGTGCTGAAGGGCTTGAAAGTTTTAATTTGATGAACATTTTAAAAATTAAGAATTTTGGAGGGGGCTTCCAGGTAGCTTTTTTTCAGACTGACTTCTTTGGGAACAGTATGGAAAAAAAACCAATCCAGAACAGCAAACCGGATATTATAACTGTATCTAGTAGCTACTTTTCAGAATCTGTTCTTTTACAATGCCTCTTACTCTCTGTTCAGATTAATGTAGTGTAGGTATCACGTGAACTGTTTCATTATAATTTTGGTAGGAATCTGTAGGGACCCAGTTAAGGTGCCATTATGACAGGAGATTAGAATGGGGAAAACACATAAGGGCACAAGTCCATGGAGAATTCATTAGGATGCTAATTTGATTCCTCTGTGATTATTGCAGTGAGATTTCAGTGTGAGCCTTTAGAGAACTTTTGATGATGTGGAAATGAAAAGGTGTCAGTGTGCATTACACTGTCATTAGAAAAGAAATCAAACACTAAGAAAATATTATAAAAAGAAAATGGTAGCTAAGTTTTAATGCAAACTGGGGAGCTTCTTGGTATTCCTTCCATCTCCTCATGGTTTTGTTTGTGACAATCAGAGCACAGATTGCTAGCTGTGCTTCATCTGCCAATATTCAAGCTACCACAGAAGCCATGCTTTGTTTCAGTGTCGGGTTCCCCTCTTTCTTCTTGACATTTCCCAGGCGTAAATTCTCCTGCCTGGTTCAGGGGAGCTGGCTGACAAGTGGGAAAGGCTGTGGTTCCAGGAGCACCGAGCTCTGTGGGCAGGGTAAATCACAGCACCTGGAGGTTGGACTCGCTCCCTAAAGCCTGCTTGTAGAAACTTTCATGCCAAGGAAAACCATCTCTCTGCTCTTCCCAGTTTTAGGGATTCCAGGGGGTGTCTAACTGGCCAGAAGAGGGGTCAGCTTACAAACACCCTCAGTTAGAGGAACTGCTGGCATTTCAGCGTGAGTACTTTTGGGAAGGAGCAAAACACGAACAGGTGAGCACTTTTGTGTGTGCTCTGCCTAAGATATTTTGTAGGACTATTTGGTAAAATAGAGGCATGAAACTAAAGAGTTTTAGCTGGGTTTTTTTAGGTATATAACTTTCAAGTTCCTGTTTGACTGGTTGTGATGGTCTGGGGACATGCAAGCAGCTTAAAAAATAGGAGTTTGAGTTGAAGTAGAAAAAGGTTTTCTGAGGTTTTTTTCTGTAGTCATGTTCTATAAATTATGATTGTAGGTGGACACAGATCTTCAGGGACTTATTTGCATGAATGTTTTTGTGTAATAGGAGCTGTGTTTTGCGTAGTAGGATTTTCACTTTTTGTGAAAAAGTGTTTTGTGCCACGAATTCCCCACTGCTGTGTCATGTTCCATGAAAATGAGCAAACAACCTGCATTTCTTATAGGTAGGAAATCTGTATTTTTATCATGTAGTGACTACTGTTGCTGATAAATGAAATAGGATCATGGCAAAATGTTCTGTAAACTAGAATTATGTCCTATGACAGGAGCCCGGGTGTAGCTGCTCTGTTAACTCTGGCTGTGCTGTTCATCACCTGCTATTATTGTTCATTTATCTGTTCTTTGCAGTAATAACTTGGTGTTTGGCCAAGCTGAAGCAAAACTTTCTTGGGTCTAGTGACAAAAATGGCAAGAGGTGATTGCAACACTATCAAAATCTCTGAATACTTTGCATTTAACTCTTCATGCTGATGAGTTGGGGTTTTTGTCTTTGATCAGACTCTGATGGTTCCCAGTGTGCGTGGGAGATCTCCCACTGCTGGCGTTTACAGGTGTGGAATGCTGTGGGCTCTGTGCAGGACAGGTTCTTGCCATACGTGTGCACTGTGACACACAAGACCATTTCTAATCCTTGATAAACCAGACTGACACAGGAAGGAAATGGCAGGTCACAGATTTGTTCCCTAAATTTAACAACTACTGTGACTGTGCACGAGTGCTCCTTGGGGAGAGGCACATTTCCTCTACGAGATAACTTCTGTTAGATAAATTCACTGACTGATATGTAACAGATGTATTTATATCGAATAAATCAAAGTTATATTAATAGTATCTCTAATAGATTAATCAGAGACTGAATTCACTGTCATGGAATCCAGTTAAAGCGAAGTTATTTTTAGAAGTGAGGTTGACCAGCAATGGTGAATGTTTGCAAGTAGAAAATAGATTAAGGCCATCTTAAACTGTAAAATAAACAACTGGCTTTTTTGTGTCTTGGCTTGATCCAAAATATGTTCTCAAGCACTGCCAAAATACAGAGATACTCTAAAGGAAAGCAGTGTCTGTCTTGATGTAAAACCTTTCTTGCAAGACACTGTCAGCTAAGGCAGAGAGAAATACAGCCCAGTTAATTCCTAGGAGTGCCTCTGCTGGACTAAGATTCGATTCTGGAAACTCAGAACACTTAATGCATCTCTAAAGCACCATTCTGGTCCTGCCTGCTTAGCAGAAGTGACAACAAATTTAGGAAAACTGAGTTTGAAATTGGTTGCTATGACTGAGATCAGTTTCAGCTCTGTGAGTCCCAGGTGGACACAAACGTGCTCCTCCTGTGGATACACACATGGGAGAGATGTGAGGGCTCACCCACAGCAGATAATCCTCACTGCCCCAATACCGAAATGGGAGTTAGGGCTGTGCCTTATGGTCACTGCATCACTCTGCAGTGGGATGTTGGCATGTCTCTCTAAATAAAACCTAGAGTGGGAATTACTGTTTACTAGGAATTTAACAGCAGTGATTAAATCTCTCTACACAGTTAATGAAAGATATTTGCTAAATGTATTAAACAGTATTATGTTTCAGACAGTCTAAAAATAAATATTCACGCTCTCACAGATACAGATAAGATACATTCCATTGCATTGACAGAAAATCTAATCGAGTATTTACACCATGTGCACTTACACATAAAAATCCGTAGCCCAAATTAAATGTCAGGTCCTCACAGTTGGTGAACAGTGAAGTTATCATATTAAACTGCAACAATAAATAATTACTACTGTGAAAATTTGTTGAAGTTGTACTTGTGTTGGGATTCAACCTTTTGATTCAAATCCTTTGGTTTGGGATTAAAATTTATGTGCATGGCTTTATTTTAAAATGCAGTTTTCATCTTGATATAGAAATGGAATTTTAGGCGTTAACACTTTTCTCCCCAATTCCAACAGTTCTTACCTAATAATATGCATTGAGTTTAAACCTTGTGAAAAAAATGAGCCTGTAATTTGTGTTGTAGGCAAAGTTTAGATCAGTTTAATCACTTTTTACACTATTTCATAGTTCTGCATTTCATGCACTTGTGTAGCTACTTAATAAAAATACATAATGCATGACTTTGTACTATAAACTGTTAATTTATAATAATTTTATGTCATCTACTGTAATTATGGCACTGTGCAATCTGTACTAGTTGACAATATTTTGGCAGAAGCATCTACTGTAATATTTACAAGGCATTTCTGGCTTAGTTTAGTTTTCATTGTGCTCCCAGTTATTCTCCTGAGTTATTTGGATACCAGTATATAAATATGTCTGTTGTTTGCTTTGCTTCTTTTGCTTTTGTCTTTGCTTGCTAGTTAATCAAAAACATTTTAATATTATGGAGCTTTTCAAGAGAGAAATTATACTCCAAAAAATCCATCATGCACAAACAGAGAAAGTAATGAAGTTCTGCTGGTCCTGAAGTAATTTCACACCATTTAAAGCTAAGCTCCATTGTTTAATCATTTCTAATCATTTGCTTATAAATTCCAGTCTGTCTCAACCTAACTCTGTGGAAATTTTTTGCTTAATTTTTATTTTCATTATCCACTGGATAACTGGTGTAATTCCCAGACCTCTGCAGAAGTCATCGTTAGTTTGGGTGGCAGGGCTAAACATGCCTAAGGAACATTAATTGCAGTCACAGTCAGATTTCTGGAAGAGCTCAGTACGTTTGGAACTCTCTGGAAATTGTACACTTATTTATTTGTAGTAGGTGTTTTCTTCTCAAATGGAAGCTGCAGCTGCTGAACACATCATGAAACAGATCACTTATTTGTTGTGGTTTAATAGGAGCTTCAGCTTCTCCCAGATTCAGATCAGACTACTGAGGAGGAGGATGTGATTATCATTTAATTTATGTAAGTTTAAATCTCCCATTTGCATTTTGTCCACGTGTCACTAAGTATACCATGATGAAGCATTTAGATCTTTGTTTTGAGATGAGGGTGGTTGTGTGGCACCGTGAAACTCGCACATAAATACCCGGGAGAAAACGATTTTGCAGTTTGCTCTCATTTGTTAATTGCAGATCATTGCTGTTACAGACAGAGAATTGTGTGGATGTTTATGACTCCGGATGGCACATGAGCGAGTTTACATTTGCATTTTGATGCGGATCAGGAGTGTGTATTTGAAGTAAGTGTCCTGATTGCCTGCAGGTGATGACGCTTTCATGTGCACCATGAAGCAATCCCGGACCGTGCCCCTGGGTTATTTGTGGGTGAGGAGATGCATTCCAGGAGAAGCTGAGAATGGGAGACTGCAGAGCTGCTGGGGTGGAGGCGGAGAACAAAGACCTTCACTCTTGGCTGTCATTAATTACCACTGGCCACTTTAGAAATGACTGAGTCCATCAGGCTGCAGTAGCTTAGATCAGAAGGAACATTAAATATGTGATCAGTAGTTAGTATTTCCAATTGTTCCTTCATTTATGGTGTGACATTGTGGCAGTGACCAGGCCAGTGCCACTTCCATGCCTGCACACTGAGTCTGATGCTGTAGCCTGCATTCCCTTCCCTGCACTGCCATTTGTGGGTGATCCTGGACCCCTCTGTTGGACACTGGGGGAGATGAAAAGCCAATCCCAGCAGCTGCCTGTGGCCATGAATGTCCAGCTGAGCCAGAGAACTGAAGTGGGGGCATCGGGAGGCAGAACTGTGAAACAGGGCATTGGCTCTGTGTTATGCACAGCAAAACCACTGGAGAATAATAGGCTGTAATTTGGGCATTTTGATCACAGAAGGCTCAAGTTGGTTGGGGTTGTAGATTTTGTTTAGACTGCAAATATTTCTTTAGGGATAATAAATTTTCGGTTATAATTTAAATTATTTCTGTTTATGAATGTTATTTGCTGTTCCAATCATTATATAAATATTTTTATGCCCTGGAGAGCTCTCTTTAGCAAATCAGCACACTTATGATCTATACTAATTGAATTATGAGTCATTTCAAAACCAACACCAACAAAGAAATGTGGTACTGTTGTCCTTTTATTTTTTATTTTTCTGTGTACTCTTTTCATTTCAATTCCTTTAATTCATTTTATAAGTTTCTACTATCCAGAGATAGGGCTGGATCCAACACTAATGGATTATTTTCTCTGCCAGTTCAAAGTGTTGTACATGAGAGACAGTAGGAAATCTGACACAGTGCTAAATTCAAGAATGAACAAAAAAGTTTGCTCCTGCATCAACAATGAAGATGAAAATATTAGATAACTTATTCTGTGCACAAAAAAAAGATTTATCTGTATGTAGGAAGACTTCAGCAGTTATTGATTCTGAGGATGGTTCCATTCATTATTCCCTCCCAAATGTTTTATTTGTGATCACAAGAGTCATCTAGTGCAATTAGTGATTATGAAAACTGCCAGCATGCAATTACTCAGAATAATAAAAATATTCAAAACAAGAGCCAGAAGAATATGCAGCAAGCACGAGAAATTTGAGGTCAAAATGAAAAAGGTTTTTTTATCCTGTTAACAAAAAACCCAGAGAAACTATGAATAAATTTGTCATTTGCCCTGAGATAATAATGCACTGTATTTGAAGGTCCCACATCTGGGCTTTTGTTGTGCTGAAGGGAAGTATACTCCAAAGGTACAGACTTTTCCCCAGGAAGATCCTGTTGCCATTTCTGACTTGAATTATTTTATGCCAGCTATTATTGCAATGCAAAACTGCTTCCTCCTATCAACAATTAAATATTCCATTGGAATCTGGAAAAAGCATTTGGAAGCTTTTAATTTCCTTTGATGGAGTCCATAATAGGAAGGGTAAAAAACTGTTATTGTGAACTGGGTTTTGTTTATAGTTTCAGGTATTTTAAGTAATATTGGGGTAGACTTTGGTTCTCTGAAATTGCATTTGGAGTCTGATTTTACCCCCCGATTCTGCTGCAAGGCTCCATAGCTTGTCTTGCAGCGTCTTTTGGAGGTGTTTTATTTTCCTCAGGGTTGCCACAGGTGGTGTGAGCCTGAGGGTTGTTTCACATCCACCTCTCTGTTTTGCACCTGTGTAGGACAGTCCCCATGTCATTGATGTGCTTTTGGTTTTGGGGAGCAAGCAAAGAAGGGAGCACATGGCCACAGAGTGCTTCCATGCACAGTTTGAGGTGTTTTTTAGGAACTGGCTTGGATGCTGAGGCAAAACATGATTTGCTTTTAAGATGTTCAGACCTTACTGGAGGAAGTGACTTTACAATGCAAATTCCTCTCAACATGTCTGGACACAGAGATCACCCCTGACCCAGAGAAGCAAATCCACCCCTAACACAGAACAACCCTTTTTAATGACTCTCTGCTTGGTGTTTGAAACTGATTTTTTATGGGGAATGGGATTTCTCTTCAATGTTTCATACCTCCTAAATGTTCAAGTCTCCAAGCCCAGTAGAACAGCAGTTAATTGCAGAATTGATCAGTGCTGCATTGTCATTTTGTCTTCACACAATGAAGACACTTCTCCAATACTGCATGAGGATGTCACACACAATAAGCAGCATCAACTGACCCCATTCAGCTCATCTCCTTAAAATATTAAGCCAATTTCAGGATCAAGCCCTAATAAGTGACGTTTTCAAACTTGTTGTTATAATATCCTCTTTGCTCAGACAATAATTGCACTCAAAGTCGAAGCAGAGAGTTCACAGACCTCTGCCCTAGAAGTGCCCAAATTTGCTACTGGGTTAATTATAGCTGAGAAGAATTCAGCAAAGACCAAAAATTGGTGAGCTCAGATGCTTGTGTCAGCACATAATATTTATTGCAAACTATTAATGAGTCTTGTACCCAATGAGCACTGTATTTTTGAATATGTTATCTGCCTGAGATTAATGTTGATGCAAGTCTCCTGACACTATTAAGGTGTTTAAAATAATACATTTCTTTCATGTAAAACAGCTTCATTGATTTCAGAGGTTTGTACTCAATACAAAACCACTTATGCTGTCATTTGCTAATTAATAATTTAAAAAATGGGGGTTTTGTTGAGTTTAGATTTGCATGGTTAATAATGAACTTAACACCATAATCGAAGGGTGTTCTATTTGTGTCCTGCTCGTCGTGGGTGGAGGGGGAGCTCCAGACAAAGTTCATTAGAGAGGCTCCAGTTGAGTTTCAAGGTGCAGAAAGGACCCTCGGGTTTTCCAGAGCCCTCGGAGAGGAGCCTGGATGTGGCTGGGTCCGACCTTAGCCCCAGCTGGGAGCACAGCACGGCTGTGTTGTGGGCTGGAGGAGGGAGCAGCCCTCTGGGTGAAAGGACCCAAAGCCATTGTGGTCACCAGAGTCCCAGAGGAGCTCCAAGAGAGCAAATCCAGTGAAGGGGAGGTGAAAGGCCAGGGACGCTGCGGGGTTGGCCGAGTGCCCGGTGACCTGGGCGTGTGGCCAGTCCTGAGCATTGCCTCTGAAGAGGGGGTGGAAACACACAGAGTGATATTCCCTACACGTTATTTATGTATCTCAGTACTTGGAGATGGTATTTATTGCATTAAAACAGCAGAAAGAAGCTCAGGAGGAAAAAGGAATTTTACTGAACCAGAAACCTGAATCTTTGCAAGGCGTTCCTAAGCTGGGGGTTGGTTATAGGAAATCTTCAGATAGGTGACTGAGGGTGGTGGTAATGAGCAAGGACAAGTGACTGGTACACTCAGAAAGCTGGAAATTGCTTTATAGCAGAACCCTTACTCTGGATACATTTTAAACAGTGCTATGAAAAGGAATTCTTTTGACTATGGCCTAATACAGCACCTCTACTTCCAGTTAGGACTGAAAATTCTCTTTCTTCCTTGTAAGAACTGGCATACTTTAATTCTTGATTCATTCAATAAATGCAAAAACGATACCTTAGAAAATAAACATGAAAGCATAATATTATTTGAAACACAAATCTGGCACAGAAAATCCAAATTAAAAATTGCAGTACATTTTGAGATAGGAAAATACTGAATATGAGAGGAAGGGCGAAAGGTGAAGCCAACTTATTTTGAATCCAAATCAGGTGAAATGCAGAATTACCAACTACAAATAATAATAAGATCAATGTGTTCATTTTTTTACGGAGATTTGTTTCAAATTTTTAAGCCTGTTACTTGTTGTAGAGTTAAACCTTTCCTAACTTTGTTTTAGATCTGTGAAAAAAGTGATTACTTAACAAAAAATCCTAAAACAACTCCAGAAGTTGAGGCTTTAAAAGCAATGCTGTTATTTCATGGGCAGTAACAGAAGATTGTGCTCGAAGTCAGTAGGGTAGAGTGTCCTGGAAGAGATGGGTTTTTTTGTCTAGGTGTAGTTTTGAGACAGTTCTTTACAATCAAAATTGGAATGCAATTACTGCATTGGAGCAGGTGAGTTGTAGTTTCCTCTTCAAAAACGGATCCCAGCAATGTTCCCTGCACCTGTATCTTTCTTTACAGGCACAAGGGTGATGTTTAGATGATAAACTCCCAGCTACTCTGACTTTTCAGAAATGGTGACAGATGCAGCCTGAATATCCTTCTGCCTATCAGCAGCCAAGAAATGAGAGGGCTTTGGGAGGCCTAATCAGTCATTACTGATGAAGGTGTCAGGACAGGGAAGTGGGAAGGGCGAACCTGTGGGAATTTCACCTTTCTCATGTGAGCAAACACAGGCACGTTTGACAACCCCGTTCTCCAAAGCTGTTCTGTTTTCCTCCCTCCACCTTCCAATGTGCCAATAAGAGGAGCATTTAAAATGCTATACTTTTTAATTACCAATGAATTAGTCTCATTTGTCAGATATCTGAAAGCGTGAACGCTTTTTTTTTTTCCAAAGCCCCATTGCTTGTGTGAATAAATAGCTAAGTGGTCTTTACTTCCCAAGGGGAGTGCAGTCAGGAAAAGGTGGAATCAGGCAATTAACAAAAGAAGTGAAAGCAGTGAAATAAGAAAAGAGGCTTCTGAAAAAGTTGGTGTTATTCTGAACTCCCCACAGCCATTCTGTGGGGTTCCACTTAATTGAGATGAGTAACATGGCTTCGTAAAGAGACCAGTGGAAGGTGCCTATTTAAACTTTGTAACTAATTAATAGTTTCTCAAGGATGCTCAGCAGTGAAGTGGGAGTGCTGCTCACGCTATTGCTGCCACGTCTGCGGCTGGGTCTGCTTTGACTTTGCACAGGAAGAACAAAACATCTCTGCTAACACAGATTTGTCCATCTGTCAGTGAGGGAGGGGGTCGGTTGCTGTTATCATCGTGTACTTTCCATTTCCTAAGTGCTGTCACAAGTCCAAGAAAGTTGTCCCCTTTCAGACCCTTATAACAAGAGAAGAAGAAATGTGTAGGTTTAATCGTTGTTATTTTCATTTTAGCATCAAACAAGAATAACAAGATAATTTCTCAGTATTTAAATATTTATTCCTCCTGTGACTCACTGCAATGGACATGTTGCTAGACATTTGCAGGCATTTGTGAACATGAACTGCCCTCCTGGTGCATGTGACACATCTGTGGCCATTTCATCCTATCTGGATCTCAGAGATCTCTCTACCTGTGCCTTGCTAGAATATTCTCATAAGATAGGAGTCTTCTTGGTGAGATAGACCTTTGAATCTGTCTCTTTTAGTGAGAAGTCAGCTTTCTGAACATGTGGAGCTTGCTTTTTTGAAGCAGGTCTTCAAAGCATGCAGGACATGAACTGAACAAGCAATGGGTCATGACTCTCACCGCGTCCTGGGTGACACCTGTGGAGCCCTGGGTCCTTCGCTGCCTCCAGCATCTCACAGGATTTCTGGAGGGTTGGATTTCTCCCTTCCATGCCATCATGTCAGTGGGTTTGCTTGCATAAACAAAAACTGTTCTGCTTGTAGCATGACCATTCAGGACTGTGGAAAGGTTTGTTCATTCTCTGTGTTGTCACCCTAGGGTCAGAGTTCAGACACGGCTTTGTTCCTCCTTCACCAGCTGGGGTGAAACCCTTCTGTTCCCGGTGAGGAGCTGCTGTGGGGTCTGTAGGTGTTAAACATTCAAAACTACAAGAGAACATCCTTGGATGCATGTAAGGATTGTAATATAATGGATAGTCTGAATTAGAGCAATAAAATGCATGGATTTCACTTTGCTGGAAATCTTTTTTTTACCAAATGAGGTGCTAAGTTTCAAGGAAACAATTGTTACTATCTTGCTAAGTGTTTATAGCTTTTTTTATTATATATGCTTCCTTCAGTATCTCTTATTGTTCTGCTGGATGTTGTTTTTCCTCCTCCCCAGCTATGGGCCCCTGGTGTATTTTTCCAGAGGAAGTCAGATAGATATATACCAATAAGTATTTGCCATATAGCTATTCAGTACATTATTTTTCTTGATGGCATGTTTGTTTTCAAAGCTTTTTTCTTTACTACCACTTTTCTCTGCTTCCCAGATTGAAGTAGACTTTCTGGATGTCATAGTCACTTCAAAAATATTTGGCAAACAAGTTATTTGTCACTAGGAGAAGCAACAAACTTCATCCAGGTTATCCTCTGTGCTCCTTGAGAATAGATGCCTGCTTAATCCTGTAGAGAAGTAAACACTGTCTTGAACAAAACATCTCTATGCTGTAAGATTGCTTGATTTTTTTTTTTTTTTTTTTTTTTGTCCAGAGAGGAAGAGAGATTTTTGCTTTAACAGTTGTATGAAGAGCTGAATCAATACAAGATAAGACCTCAGAGGCCTTTTTCCTCATGCTGAACTATTGGATAAGCCTGTATCACTTTATACCTTGGTATACAAGCTGCCTTCCTCTCCTGCTTTCCATGGCAACCTGTGGCTGTAGCAGGGTATGGAGTCATACCAGGAACTCTGTCACTTGTCAGGGGGTGCACAGAGCACAGCAGTCAGCTCAGGAAATGTCATTTTCGTTAACATTTGGTGTTGGTTCAGTCACATGGCTGTGTTCACTGTTCCTCTGAAACTACTGTTCAGACAGGAATAGTGTTAAACTTTAAATTTAAAGTGGGAATGTGTTTGGCTGTACCTTCTTCACAGCTTCCCTACAGGTGTCCATTTCCTTAATTTAAAATTGAGGCTGGAGGTTGCCAGGAGCAGCCCCCAGCCCTGAGAGCTCCCACAGCCCTGAAGGGCGAGAGGAACCAACAGTCAGGAGAAGAATGAAATGGAGGGGGAGTGCAAAGCAGCCACGCAGCGATCACAAGGGACACCATGGGCAGGGCTGTGGCACTGAAACAGTGACATCACAAAGCCATTGAGAGGCAGAGACAACAGGTTCCCTCAAAGCAGAGCTGTTGTATTTGTTCCATAAGGTTGCAGGGCTGCATAGCTCAGCTTTTGTATCGATATGAAGGCTCTGCCTGTCATAAACTCACACAAACACACAATATTTTAATGTCACTTTTTAGAACCAACTTGATGCAAGGGTGTTTGACTCTTGTTGCTATCATTTTATATGTTGATGTAAAATCATAGAGATGAGTTGATTTTCTGGAAGATGCTAGACATATCTTTTGTTTTTCCTTGGCATTTGTGATCTTCTTCGATTTTGAGCTCTTGTAATGAGCTCAAACACTGTAACTCAAATTCCCTTGAAGTTTTTGTAAAACCTGCAGAGCTCAATCTCTTTGAAATATGACATGAAAATTCACTTTTCTAGTTCTTACTGTTATTCCTGCCTTTACATCAGATGATGAATCTTGGCTATTGTGAAGAGTAAGGATGAGTCACCTGGGTGAAGTCTTTTACTTGGCAAAGCCACAGCCAAAGTATTGATAGGCATTGCAAAGTGATTAGCAAGCCATGGTACTATTTTCTGCCTTTTGGAAAGTTTAATGAAGTTCTTTTTATTTGTTTTCTTTTATTTTATCTCCTAAGTAGAGGAAGTTTCTGCCACCTGGAGAACGCCCCCACCTGGTGTCTCACAAGAATACGGATTAATTTTTCTCATCAAACAGAACTATTAAATGGTGTATGTTGGAAGGCCAGTAGTCATTGCTGTCACATCCAGAAACTGCCTAAGACAAACTTTTTGTTCTTCGTTCCTGGATTTGATAGCAAAAGTAAAAAGAAAGAAAAAGGCTACAAAGAAAAACGAGGAAGTGGATACAGAATCATAATTTATTTTTTACAGAATATTTTTTTGTTTTCCTAGCTGTGAGCAGTTTAAGAGCTTTACTGGTTGATGTGGAAAGAATGCTACAAAAACACCTCTCACTTGCAAAGTTGTTTCCTGCCTTCCAAATTTGCTGTGCACGTGCAGAACGTGGACCTAATTGTACAAATCACTTTTCCTCTGTCATTGCATGGGACAAAGTTTCCCAAGGCCATCAGCTCTGAGGTGCATCATTCTGTTCATCTCCTTGCACCTTTTGGACTCCATTTTAATGATGGAGTCTCAATTTTATATAGACTCCTTCACATGTATATAAAATCTTCTTAATATTTTACTTTTTAGTGTGAGCTCTTCAGAATTTTTCTTCCCATCAAACAAGAAGCATTCACTACCTTCCTGTAATTTCTCTGTGTGTCATTCAAAAACTCTTATTTCATGGAAAGATTTTTCTGTGGTAGGAAATCAGCTTTTTGATTATTTGACAGATCCCTGAGTCTGGTATCTTGCAAAGATCACATTTCTCGGGAAAATGCTGCATCTTGTGAAGGAAAGATTAAATGCTAATTTAATGGCAGTGTAATGCCTGTAGCCTTCTGGCTGCTTTGCCAAATCCTCTCTCTCTCTGCAATGTCATTTAAGTTTTTTGTGCACAAATCCAGGGGCAAATGATCTCCCTGTTTGTGTTGGTGCAGCTCTGAAGTGCCTCGTTCAGGCAGTGACACCGAGTTCCAGGCGCTCGCTGAGGCTCTGCCTGCTCCCGTGCCTCGCTCAGCACGGGAAGTGATGCACTGAGAACAGGATTGTGTTGGCGTTCTGCTCTCTTGAGAACATTTTCTGGTAGAAAGAAATAGGAATATTTAAAGCGCACATAGGAGCCTCTTCAAAATTCTCTGCAGCTGTAGTTTGACAATATTACACAGACTGAAATGTTTGCTTATCAGAAAAGCTGAAATGTTTAAAGAACATTGATCTACATTTCTTGTCAGTTTACTGTCTCCATTGGCACAACATTTGGAGGGATTCTGATGTTACGAAACGGAGAGTGCCTCAGACTTGCATCTGCAGTGAATACTCCGTTACCTCTCTCTGAGCCTTGGAACAATAACTCCTTCCACCTAAACACTCACAGAATGTGAAACATATGATAGATCTGTGCAAGTTGTTCCTATTTTCCACCTTATGTTATAATGGCAACTGCTGCCAATCAGCAAAACAAGGAAGTTGGGAAATGGGAATTTCTGTGAATGCCACTGGCTTCCTTAATTTCCTTGAAATTAAGTACAGGCACTGTTCAACTGTTGACATTTCTCACAACTGAGGCAGTGTCAGTGTTTCTGACACAAGATGTTTAAGTGCTTCTATCAGCCTGTGTGTGTGCTGTAGATGAGCTCTGCCAGATCACATGATTCATTTTCTGGTACTTCTCCAACCCTGGCCAGAAGTTGTGATAAAGGAGTCAGATGGAAATTTTCGATTAGAATGATTTTTTAAGATTCTTTTTTCAAGTGAAAGAAGCACTTTTATGATAGCTTGCAGCTTTTGCTGAGCAAAGCTGTGATTAGAAGGTTGTTATGTAGGACTTTGACAGCTGACTTTCAATGAGAATTAAGAGAACAGAGTTGAATGTAGACACAGGAATTGTTAGTCCTTTCCCATGGTTTCTATTGTGTAACTCCATGTTACTCTTTAATAGCATTGCTTCTTCAGAGCTCTGCAGCTCTGGTCTGATTTGATCTCATTTCAGGGTGTCTTGTTGCTGTATAACCACGGTATTTTTACAGTAGTTAATGCTGAGGAAACTGATGGGGAAGCAATAATGGAATTGTTCCTAATTTCACTACAATAAGTCTCCATAACCTGCACAAAACACTGGCTGTTTCCTCCTGCTTCTCAGCGAAGATTTAAAAGCTGAGTGAGTTGCCATGTTACTTAAGACTTCATTATTTTTTGCAAAGTATACTCCAGAGCATTTGCTAGAACATTATGAAGTATTATCATAAATGATTAAGCTGAATTGTAATTGTCAAAATATGTGAAAAAAGCACATCTGGCAAGCCTGGTTTTTCACTCCCTAATTCACATGAGTCAGTAATTCACAATGGATCCTCCTGACAGGGTGCATAAGTCAGACTCTGTGGCAGGGCAGGCATGTGGCTCCTCAGCTCCCTTGAGCACAGCAGGCACTTCTTGCCTGGTCTAACCCATGGCAGCCTGGACCTGAACTGGGAGAAGCCTGACTGAGGGACCTGGGGAAACAGGCAAACCAGCCTTGTGGGTCATCAAACCCAGGCTCAAGCAGCCAGGTCTAAGTAACCAATATTTTATATTCATTAGCCTAAATAGTTGTGGTTTCTTGGATCTGTTTCTATTACCTTTTTCCTCCTTCCTTATATGAGAGTTATACTGTCATTTCTAATCTAGGCTGTGTTTGTGGCCAATTTATGTCCTATGTTCTTGTGCCAGCTTCAACCTTTAGTTAAAATGCTCTTTTTCCTTCTTGCTGGTTAGTTCTGGGATGAGGAAGAGTGAAAATTAGACAACATCCTTCTCAACTTTCATTTTGTGAGGTTATACAAACCAGAAGTCTCCTCTTTAAAATAAGATTTGATCTCCTCAGTCATACTTCTACTAATGCAGATTGAATTTATTTTCCTTGGATGGAAGTGTACACACCATTCCAGATGAGGCTTCACTGGTACTGTTCAAATATCCCTTCTGATGGAACCTCTCACATCTGTTATTAAATTACAGGCTCGGGATCCTTTGATGATTGGACAGTAGATCCAAATTTTTTCTTCCAAACAATGAATGTTGTTGTAAGTCTCTCATAGCATTATGTGAATATTATGGGTGTCAAAGAGAATATCTCATAGAGCTGTTTGTGCTGAGATTGCACAGAGAGGATGGCTGAAGTGGGAGATTTCCAGTTCCTATGTGTGCCAAGGCACTGAAACGCAGTAATCACCTCCAGGTGATATTTGCCTACTATTTCCCTTTTTGTTAAGTTTATGGGAACATTTTGGACAGAATTTATCTTTATGGTAACATCAAGATTTCAGCTACATTCAAGTTTGATCGTGGAGGTCTTTATGGACCTTGCCATTCTTTACTGTGCCTCTGCAGGGATTTTGACTGCAAAGGGTGATCTTTCCCTACTTCTTCACAGTATCATTATATAAGGTGACTCTACACCATTTTGTATCTCTAATCCTTGCAATAAACCTAGAAATTGCTATTCTGTCATGCCATGATTATCTCTGATTCACATTCCTTCTGAAGATGTCCTCATTTGGCTGCCCAGATTCCTTGGTTTCTTTCCTTTCCTGGTTATCACCTGTTAGGTCCTTCACTACATTGGACCAGATCACCTTTATTATCTCTGAAGTTCTCTTTGCCTCCTCCACTGTTCCTTTACTTGCCAAGCCCTTCCACGCTCTTAACTTTTAAAGAACAGGTTCAAAGCAGGACCCATTTTTCCTGTTTCCCAATCTCCTTATTTTGGGATCCTACACAATTTAACTTCCAGTGCGGCAGTGGATTAATATTTGTAAAGCACTTTACAAATAAGGGTGTGTAAAGGCTGCTTGTTTCATCTTGCATGACTTTTGTTAGATAGAAGCAGAAGCTGAGTATTTTACAATTACTTAACTCCTCGGTGGCCAGAACAAAATTAGGAGCTGTATGTGCCAAGATCCACCACTTTTGCATGCCTCGCCTTTCAAAGGCTGTGTGAGGGAGCACCGAGGGGGTGTGGCTGGGAGATTCACGGGGCTGCCTTACGGAATCTGCATCCTCAGGAGCAGTGCATTGCTGCATCTGCAATAGCCTCCCTGCTCCAGCTCTGTGATTCGAGAGGAACACTCCCGAGTGCTCTCAGCCAGTCTGTCCAGAGGGGCCACAGCTGAGAGATCTCTGCATGAAACTCTCATCGCTTCTGTGCCCGGAGAGCCTGAGCTAGGGCTCCCAAAGCTGTGACAGAGCTGCTGTGTGCTGCTGAGCAGCACAGTTAGGCATGCTACGTACAGAGGGGGGCAGTGAGGATTCAGCAGCAGACTTAAATTATCATTTCTGAGCAATTGAATAATAAATTGGCCTGGAAAGTGTTGAATATTTTAAGACTTTAAATAACACCTCGTTTTTGCCTTTTGTGTGCAGTGTTTGTTGTTGCTGTGGTGGAGCTGTCCAGGTGCCTCTTCAGGGTAGGCTGAATGCCCAGAGTAATTAAAAACTCGAGGTGGGCATTAAGGATCCTGAGTCATCTGATCACGCATTTCACAGCTCTCTGCTCTGGGAGTGCCCAGGGACATCGCAGGGAGTGCAGGCTGCTGGTGGGACAGGGAGGTGTGAGAAGGGAGGGTGCAGGGGCCAAGGCAGAATGGATGAAGTAACAGAGGGGCAGGAACAGCCCTGCAGGGGCAGGCCAGAGCTTGTCATTGCCCAGCACCCAGCAAAACACCAGACATCTGCATGACAATTTGGTGTGCAAATACTTTGCATTTTGAGTATCTGTGATTTTAAAAATTATTTTTCTTTTTTAATGTTTCTGTTAGCAGGTAGTATGTTTTTATTTAATAAATCTTGGTGGATTTTTTTCTTACATAAATTTCTATCACTTTTAAGCCTTGAATACCATTGCTTTTAAATTCCAATGTTACAAAATCTTGGTAATTTTTTGTCATCTTTTTAGCTTCTTTTTTCTGCTGAAAAAAAAATACTCTAGAAAAATTTTTCTAGGCAAACAAATATAATCTTTTACTTTTTAATGAAAAAGCAAGTACTTCCCTTTTTTCATATGGGGAAGCAGATCTCAGGGAATGACATCTCTGCAGAGGAGTTAATTCTGTCCCTTTGCTCACACGAAGAGCTCAGGGAGTTCTGTGTCCTTGGTCCCGCAGGTCGTTAGAAGTTGTCAGCCATCAGAAAGGAACCAAACCCAGGTGCTGGAGGAGGAAGCTGCTGGGGAGCTGTGCTGGAGGTGGGGCAGTAATTAGCAGAGCAAAAGGGCTGAGATCAGAAGGCACAGGAGCAGCATCTGATGAAAAAGGACCGTGGCAACAAATAGAAAGAGGAATGGATGCAGGCACAGGTCGGAGGAGAGGCAAAGCAAGGTCTTAGAGTAAGAGGTGAGGACCTGGAGGAAAGCTAAAGGACTTCTAAGGGCTGGGGTCAGCTCAAGGAAAGCAAAAGAAGTCCCATTAGCAAGAGCTGATAACAAAGGAAGGAAAAGGAGTACAGAAGGCAGCAAGGAGGGAATGGACAGAAGGTCAGCGGCTGAGTGGAAAAGGTGGGTGATGGGAAGGTGGAATAACAAGAGGAGACGGTCCTAGAAAGCTGAATTGTGTGTGCTTTTGTCTGTTTTGAGGGTCTCTGGGAATTTGATGCTTCTCATGTGTTTGAGGTGCTCAGGCAGAAAAATCAATGTGTGATGTCTGATTTTGAGTTTCCCACACTGGCTGTGTGTGCTGTGGGGGGCAGCTCTGTGGGATCATCACTGGCACTGCACTGGAGGGCAGATCTGTGGCACTGCCTCACTCTAAGGTTTGGATATCACTGGTTAATAAAGGTCTATCAATCTATTTATGAGCCTGCTTCAGACCAAGTACAGAAATGTATGAAGACCTCAGAAATTATTTATGATGCATTTACAGCATAAATAGCTAAGCTGTCAACTATGATTGTAAAGTTCTTCCTCTACTCCTGCACTGTGCTTTTCATTTAATATGGCTTTGTTCAGCTTAGAAACAAACCAATCCTGTGATGGCTTTTAATAGCTGTAATAAAATATTGAGAATATAATGTCTGCCAGTGTGGTGTAGACACACGGACTGTCTGTGATTGTGATGTTAGAGATAGTTAAAAGGGAATTGGGATGGAGGGGAGACTTCTGGAAATGAAGGGAGAAAAGCTTTGGAAATTTGGGAAGGGTTGAGTGTGAAGAGGATATTTTTCTCCCAGCAGTTCTGCATTTCCAGTCTGAGGAGGAATTCACTGGATATTGTTCCCTGTAGTATTAAACCTATGTGTCCCTGTAGCACCTTAACTCTGTTAAAAAGGAAAGTACATGAGCTTTGTAAACAAAAATTGTTGTGAAACTGAGAACATGAAATGGTTGGTCTGGCACCTGGGTAGACCTGCACAAACATTTGTCTCATACCTGATAGAAGATGCCATCCCAAAGTCTCATCATCGTTAGTCTAAAGTCACAAAATCCAGACTTCTGGATTGTACAGATCATGATACAAATGGATCAAGTTTCCTTCTCAAACAAGCCAAACATTTTATCCAGTTGTTAATGGGAGGAGAGAGTTTTGGAGTCCCATTACCCCAAAGGCAGTAATTCTTCATGTGACTTTTCAGCTGCAGCTTAGTCACGACCACTTGCTGTACTCCTGCTCCTCTATCAATGTTATTTTTCAGCTTGAATATGTGTTCTCTGGGTGTATTTATGGATAGCAATCGTAGCAGTTTGTAGCTTTCGTTTTGGAAAGCTGAACAAATCAGGCTCCAGGAGACTCCCCATTGTTCCCACCATCCCAGCAGGGCTGTTCAGTGCCTATTCCACGGCAAATTCATCTTCTTGGAACCCCCAGTTCCTGCAAGGGAGGACCTTTGCTGCAGGTGCTGTTTGCTCGGTCCCCCTCACCCTTGTCAGCAGTGTCCAGCTGGTGATGTGGTGTCACAAAACTTGCAGCAGTACTAATAATGATGAGCTTTTTCTGCTGACAGGAGATGGCTGAAAAGATTTGTGTGGCGTGTAATAGTTCAAGCTAAGTGATACTTAAAGAAAAAATAACGGCCTTTAATTTCTTGCTGTAGGAGATAAAGAGGTTTTTTGGGGTTTGGGGGGTTTTTTTGGTCAGGTAAGGGAGTTCAGTCAATTTTTGGTGTTTCTGGGTCCATATAGAACTAAGAAATTGAGGAAGGAAGTAGACAGAGCAAGGAAGACAGAAAGCAGTGCCCTGTTTCCTCCAGATCCCCTGCCAAGGAGAGATTTCACACATTACAGAGTGCATTAGAATTAAGACAGGAGAAACTCTTTTATTTACTGGCTTCTGCATGAGATGTTTTACTGGCAACATTAAATGATCTTTTACAGACATAGTCTAAAACTTTCTCGGCACTTGGGAGAATGACATGAGAAATCCAGTAACTAAATTTTCACTGATTTTATGGAGACTGTCAGTGGAAATGTGAAACTGGGATTAAATCAAATGCTGTGTGTTAACAGTAATTGTTGATATATGGCACAACAAAAATTTTGCTATTTTGCTTTGACTTACCATTCTAAACCAGCCTGAACCTCCTTAGTATTCAGAAATTTGTTGAAAGTCTACTAATTCTGACCTCCTCAAAACCCTATTAGTGACATTTTTGACTTCTGAATTCTTCTGAAATGGTGACCTTCCCTGTTGCGTTCATTTCCTGTGTTCAGTTTCCAGGCAGATTTTGGCAATGCAGAATTGTGTGGAAAAATAAAATTAAGGAAAAAGAAAACTTCATCATACTTCAGAGCCTCCAGGAGGCCTGGTGAGGACCTGAAATGAGAACTGAAATGCAAATATTTAGTCCTGGAGTTCTGGCCTAGATGTCAAAAGAGTTATAATGGACTGTGAGTTTCCTGGACCATGTGTTTACTTGGACTGTACACGAATTACTTGGGCACACACTCAATTACTAATTGAGTTGCCTAAACCTCAGGCTATTCTTTCAGGGGTGATATGTTTAATAGCATAAAATTCACTTTGACACTCCTGAATAATGATGAAATATCTGTATTTCATTTTGGTCACCACAATCACCATCATACTTAATCCTTTGATTCTGCTGGGAAGGGCACAGTGGAGGGGCCTTACTGGAATAAACATCTTTATTTTTTCCTGTAGCTCTGACAAGACCGCTTGACTCTGTGCCTCTCTCTTAAGAAATTGTCTTGGTGGCACTAAGCTTGACATGTACACAACTTGTACATTTGCTTCATGCTAAGCTCAGCGCATAAATGAGATGTTAATGGTGCCTGAAAAAGCCAGTCAAGGTTTGAAATATAGAATTATGTGGATAGCTCAGTACTTTCATATTGATCTCCAAACCAGCACAAAGCCAGTGCCTCCAGAACTACAAAAGCCTAAAATAACAGGGTTTTCTCACCTGCCTTATGCACTGCCTCACTGAGGAGTGTTTGCAAGTGAAAGGTACAATCAGCAGTGCCTTTGGCAGGTTTGAGCAGTCAGTAGCTGATGTTTGCCTCCTTTTTTCTCTCACCATTTGTTTGGTGCAAAATGCAAATCGTGCCCATTTCCCCCGAGTTTCACCCTGAGGCACGAATCCTTCACCGAGTGCAGACCTGGGCAGCATGGGAGGGTGGAGAGAGAAGGAGCTGTCCTTGTCCCGAGCATCTGCGTGCGGCCACCGTGAGGAACCGGCCCGGCCAGCTGTGCCGGGCATCCCGCGGGGCGGCTCGGAGCGCTGGCATGGAGCTCGCTCCTCTGCTCCAGCGCTGGGATGGAGCTCGCTCCTGTGCTCCAGCGATGGGATGGAGCTCGCTCCTGTGCTCCAGCGCTGGGATGGAGCTCGCTCCTCTGCTCCAGCGCTGGGATGGAGCTCGCTCCTGTGCTCCAGCGATGGGATGGAGCTCGCTCCTGTGCTCCAGCGCTGGGATGGAGCTCGCTCCT